>VXBA01001093.1:108549-133944 GCA_013399895.1 Serilophus lunatus | reverse complement strand
CCCCCCCCCCCCCCCAAAAAAAGACGAACCAAGAAAAGTGTTACTGTAGATACATTTTTCCTATGGTTAACCCAGTATCTGTCAAAGTGTGATATTCTTGAGCTTTTAATTAAATATTAATATAAAGGAGGAAAAATGTATCCCATTTAGTTGCTTTCCTCAGGCACTAAATACACAGCATGAATGTGTATGCTTAAATTATATTATTTTCAGTAAATAGGGCTCCATAATAGGAATTTTTTTTTACATGTTTATCTTAAATATGAGCAAATGGTAACAGATGTAGTGGCAATTCTACATCTCATTAGTTTACATACTGCCTTGAAGGTTACAGACAAACTTAATTTCAGGCATCCGGTGCTCTTATCCTCCTCAACACACACATTGAATTAAAATCCTTTCCTTTCCGACAGCAGCTTTCACAAAGAATGGATTCAACATGTTATCCTGTGGGTGCCTGAATCAGAGTTATAAAAGTAGTAAAATGCATGACATGTGCTGGTGTTGCCATATGTAAATCCGCATCAGTGTCTTTCTCTTTCAAGTTAGATTTGGCACAGAATGCTTAGAGCATAAATAGTTTAAATGTTTAGGCAAATTTTTCAAAATAATAATAATAAAAAAGACAACAAAAATAAATTTTCAGTACTGTGTGACTCTGTTTGGTTAAAGAAATGGATAGACTAAGATTGTTACTGCCATTATTTCAAATAATCAGTTAAAACCACAAACTTAAGCCAAATGCAAAGTTGTAGAAAATATGCACAGACTGATTCCTACATTGCAGAAATTTAGAAGGAACTGTGAGAAGCTTCCAGCTGAACTTTACTGGCCACAGAACTGTCTCAGTGCTGCAGATCATTATGTGTGCAAGATGTCTCACAGAAATCACCAAGTATCCTCATGTGAGAGCTTGCTCTCATTTGCATCAAATATTTGTAGAAGGCAGTTCCTTTATTCAGATGTTACATGTGATAAAAACATGTTTGCCCCATCTAGAAAAGCCATTCAGATACTCCGTGGCCTCTGCAGATTTGTTATATTCTCTGTAGTATTTGACAAACAGCTAAGTGACCTCACTCTTGAAGTCTTACAAACTTTCAGTGAACCTCTCATTAAAGGGAGAAAAAAAAAATGGGGCGGGAAGTGTGGGGAGGAGGGAGAAGGGGTATTCAGGAATGCAGCATTTAGGAGACCTAGATTTCAATTCTCACTTTCTCTCACCCCCTATACTGGTAAAGCTGTTGAGGCAGCTGTTCCATGTTGCCTGCCGTTTCGTTGCCATTCAACAATGACCTCTACACAAATAGTTGGTGATGCTGATGAGAAACAAACTGCAAATTCCTTCAGGCCTTGACAGTGATAAAGATGGAAGGAGGTTCCCTGGCAGTCTGAGATGCTAGAAATCCTATCCCAGAGTCCAAACATTATGTTTATGTCAGTATTGCTAGTATTTGGTGTTTTATCATGAATCTTGGTAAATGCATTTCATTTAAAAACCCTATCTGGAATGTTGTCATTATGTTGCTTACAGATTCAGCTTTAAGTCACAAAATTCTCCTTTCTGATTTTACAGAAATGATAAAAGCAGGTTGAAACCTGTGAAGATGTAACAAGTTTAATATGCCAATAGTTTTTAAAAACTTATTTGAATCAAAATAATTAGGGAAAAAAAGAAACTGTCCCCACCTGATGTTTAAAGACGCTCCTAGTCCTTAAAATAAAATAAAATTTAATTTCTAATCTATTAATCAATTCGATAAAAGCATCATTTTCTTCTTGTTAGTTTAAGTAAGAAGAAAAAAGTTTAATTCATCTCTCCCTGCCTTTTCTCCTTTCTCTGCATTTCTTCTTTTCAGGACCAAAACCTTCTTTTGAAGGTAGAGATAGATCCAAGTGTTTTTATAGCTCGTGTCATTTTATGTTTCTTTATGTAAGGGAGGGGGCTTTTGTCAGCATTTCTCAGGAAACAGACTCACCACTACCCATCAGAAACAGTAATCTCAAATTATGTTCCAGTAATCAAGTGTGAGTTTCCAGATATTTCAAGATATTTAAACAAGTTTTGATATCATGTTGGTTGCCCAAGGGACATTATATTTAAGGAGACTTTTCCTGATTTTGCTTTAACAGTCCAATAATATGTTACACCTTTCCTGATATGCAGTACTGTGACAGTACCTATGCAAAATTTATGAACATGACCTGTTTAATTTGATTATGTAGAACAACTCAGAAGAAAAGCTTTCCTTTTATGGCAATTGCACTAGCTGTAATTGTAGGAAAAGTGACAGAATTTTGGCTGAAAAATAATCACTAAATGTGTAATGAGAAATTTATAACGAAGAGCCCTTATAATAAATCAAAAAACTTCTTTTCATAGGTATATTTCATTGTACTGTAAAGATCAGAGAGACAGTCAAAAAATTAAAATTCTAAAATCCAATTTTTTTTAAACAACCACCTTTTGAGAGAGATAATGAGATTATCTCTGTTTAAAATTATTTGGAAGTATGTGCCATAAATAGAGCGTTGATTACTGATATTTATTCATGATTAAGGGTTTCTGAGAAGATATGCTAGTCTGAAGAAATGGTTGTGTACCTCACTTCCAATAGTTCTTACAATATGATGTCCACAAAGCAGAAGAGTTACAGTAAAATTAAAAGGAAAGCCTATGTGAGTTTTCAAGCTTCTTAACTTATATTTAAATAGTATTTATATTCTAAACACAACTATATGAACAAAGATCATGCTCAAAGATCATGATCAAAGATACATATAGAATCATTCTGGCAAGGATTATATAAAAATATACACTGCTTTACTGAAATAACAGTAAAATTTCCACAGAAACTGCTAAAAAGGAGTAAAACAGTAGTATTTATTTATAATCCAAATAAGTTCATATTTTTAATAAGGATCACAAAAATACTAGGAAACTGTAAACAAAGAGGAAGACACAGGCAGAGACTTTCTAGTCCATGAACTTGTCAAGTTGCTGTGCCCTTCTGTTAAAATAGAGATAACAGATATTTTCTTGGTCCATTTTCCATAAAATCTGATGCAAAGATTAATGAAAAAATAATTCATAGCATAACCCCTGAGGATTTTCTTATTATAGAGTTTTTGAACTATAAATAATCTCTTTTTCAAGCTGCAAGTATAGTAGCACACTATATGAAAAATTCTTATTTTAACATCCAAACTCTTTTATATTTTCTGGTCTTGACAAGACACAGTACAATTGTCTTCAACTACAGGATAAATTCAGTCAGTTCTTTTTCTAATCAAGTTTTTTTTCCTAAGGATTTGGTGATTTAATAAATGTAAGTAAAAATGTTTACTGAGTTGTTGAGAATTCTTGAACTGATACTTAAATCCAAAGGTTTTAGTTTCCAAAATTCTCACTTAAATGTTCATTTTTTAAAAAATGCCGTAATATGTATCCTCGGTTAAAAAAGAATATAAATGCAGCCAAACAAACCAACCAAACAAAAAGAAATAACCCCAAACCCAACAAAACTAAATATAGTCTGCATAAATATACAATAATATATATTATAAAAAATACATTAGAAATATAATTTATTTTCAAATATTTATATAAGAGTTGAACTTCTGTCAGATGCATGTACTGCTGTTTCAAAGACATAAGCAGATGGATGCTGTTATATGCAATCATCCTGGTTGAAAATCTTTGTAATTCCTGCTGAAACACACCTGTAGCATCCTTCTACAGGGTCCTTCTTTCTCTAATCATTTGGATAGGCAGAAGCAGTCCGTGGCTTCCTGCCAACCCAGATGGAGCATCTTTTCGGAACCAATAAAAATTAAGGCTCAAGAGGAACTGCTGCACGCTTAAGTCTCACTATAGTTGAAAGTCATTGAGCCATAGTGAATCTTGAGGTTAAGCTAGAGAGAGTTTCAGGCCACTCTGGTCTAGGTATGATCAACAACATAGGCAAAAAGGGCATGCTTCGGGTGTTATTTTGAAAGGTATTAGGTATTTGTGAGGATAGTTCTAGACATCATTCTGAGAAATAAACTACAGAAGTCTTTTGAAATGAGACCTCAATCTCAATCCATTCTGTTTATAGCAGTGCCAGGTAAAGTTACTGTCCCCTGCTTGGCTGTCAGCCATATTAAAAAAGCATCAGAAGAACCTAAAGAAATATGAAGAACTGCACTCAGCCCCCTGTGATCTATAGCCCCTGATCAAATTTCCATGGGCAGAGAAGTAGTAGGCCTGTCCCTTATGCAGCAACTAAGAGAAAAATGTTGGATAACATTCTAATGACTAATCTTAAAATCTCTTCCATCGATTTGAATGGGACCATCATTTCACCCACTATGCAATAAAGTTAAAAGAAGAAACAATGTTTTGTGCTAATGAGACTTAGTCTATATTTACTTCCGTGTATTCAGCCAGAAAATCTCAAGGAGTGAAATGTTAATTATGAAAGAAAAAATAAAGCTAAGAAAAATAAACATTAGTGTTATGATTTTTCATGCAATATGTTTTCAAAACAAGAAACGCTATTGCAAAGATACTCGAATAGTAAACAAAGTTATTTTGAAATCATGGTAATAAGCCTGTTCCCTTGATAATCATTCTTAGAGCACATAAGTGAAGGCTTGAATTTTGTGCAAAATACTCAATGTATACCCCTATCTCATGCATCTAATTATAAATGTCTTACTTTTTATTCAAGAAAAAACTAAATTCTTATGTGTATTTGATATTATTCCTCTCGTAGATATTTCAAGTAAAGAAGTGAAACGACTTAATGGACGTTTCTTTGTGCACGAGGTTACAGAAATAAATGAAAAATTCTGAAAGTAAGATAAAATAATATTTCTTACAATTAAGGAAACCATGTTCTTGAAAGCCCTAAGAGGTAGTCAGTACTTTATTAATTTACAAAATTACAGGAAGCTCAAAATTATGAATGTCTTTAGTTCATCAGTCATCTTGCACTAACTGGGTTGTATTAGGACATAAAAGTATGTCCTTTTACACAAAAAGGTACTTGAACAGAAATCTACTGGTTTAAGGCATTGCACAGGAAATGTTGAAAATTGTCAGCAAGAGTTACTTGGCCCAATGGGCAGAGTAGAATCTAATTCAAGCTATGTCCTTCTGCAGCTAGCTGGAGGGCCATGATACTTCTCTTCAATTAATTCTATAACAATTGTTCAATGAAAACAAATTTAAATAAAGGGACAGACTTTCCAGTCTTTTGTTCCTGGCTGAGTGATTTCATCACTGGGCAATGATTAGACTTTCAAAAACCTCACAACAATCTAATAAACGAGTAGCATCCTGTTGTCTTATATTTCTGGCATGAAACTGAGTAGAATGGAGAAAAAGCAACTTGCTTGATATCACAGAAGTCATCTGTGGCAAAACCAAGTGCATTAATCTAGCTGCTCCTTTTGTCTTAACAGCACCGTCCTTCCTCTTCTTAGGGTATCTGAAAACAGAGTGTTTGGTACAACCAGCGACAAAGCCTATTATCACAGGCTTGAAATCTAATGATGGCCTTTTAAAAATAAAAATGCAAGTGTTGTCCAGAGCGTCACTTTTGCTAGTTGATGAGAAGACCCAGGTCATGATGAACTGGCCATCATGCAAAATTTTTACTAATGTGTGAATTTAAAATCTGGTTTATTTAAAAAATCAAGAGATAATTTATTCAATTATCATTCATGATTCTGTAAGCCATTATAAGAATATCAAATTTGATCTCCCTAGGAATTGAAAGATGATGCTTTCTGAGCAATATTTATTTACATGTTGTTGTTCTGTTGGTGTAGTTAAATAGAAAGAAAAAAGGTGTCAGCACCCTTTGTACTTTTAAAACATGAGAAATATCAAAACAAGCTGAGGAGCAAAAATGTAACATGTTGAAGAGAAGTCAAGTCTAAGTATAAGGTGGTTTTTAGCACCAAAGCAAAGCTTTCATTTAAGCAAAAATATGTTAAAGCTGACACTGTCCCTCTAAGCAAGAAGTGTCCTCAATCTAAAACACTTAATCTCACCCATCAAAACATAGTATTTCAAAATATCTATGTGGAGGAATTATTTGTCATTTTTTTCCAGACTGTCATCCTGATTAAAGGGTCTTGTTGTTGTTCGAATAATACTCAGACAGCCTTGCCGAAGTTGTTCAAGATGCAAGTGGTGTTTGAAGCTTTAAAAACCATGAAAAACATCTATTTAAAAATTGTTAGGGTCATCTACCTATCTCAATACATTAATCTTTCGACTGTGTGCTTTCAGAAGTGGGAGGAAAAGCTGGCAAATATACAATCCTGAAGTAAAGTTCAGTTCCTTATTACTGACATTTTCAATTCCTTTCTGAAGCCCAAATTAAGCCTATACAGAATTTCAGGTTTTCGATTTCTTCCCTAATACTGTGTTAGTGAATATTATAATGGAGAATAATTGCTTCTGGCTTTAAATAATTGTAGAGATTTTGCTTATATGTTAATCACAGAGTAAAAAAAAAAATAAATAAAGGACTACATGATTCACAATATCCTTCCTAGTTCAAACGGAAGAATTATGCTGCAGTGGTTTCTCCTGTTGGTTACAGATTTTCAAAATATTCTATATGCCAAATCCAAAATATGGCACTTTGTTCTGTAAAAGAAATTAAACCGAAGCAATATCTGAGGGAATAGCTAAGCCTGATTTTTTGTCATACAATATAGTCCAAGGGCTAAAAAGAAACCACACTCAATTTCACAATCTAAATTCTGTTTTCTATGCACATGAATAAATCAAAATTGCTAGAAAAAATTATATATTAGTCCATTTAATAACCAAATGGAACCTCTATTTACCATTTGTGCTTTCTTGGTGCTCAACTCCTCTTTAATCTCAACAATTATTCACCTATGTGAATGAAGATGCCAGATCTTTTACCAGCATCATTTGCAATGCAAATGAAAAAGGAAAAGTTTGTGAAATGGTTACATAATGAAAATAGGTCAGTAACTCCTTAAAGTTTTTAACAGCTTTAACATAGAGAGGGAAAGAAAGATGGAAAAGCAAAGCAAAAGGGAGAGAGACTTTATTTTTGACACTGATTCAGTAGGCCGCTCAAATTTCTTTTCATCCCAGTCTAATACATTGCTATTTTATATGATTACACTGAGGAACAACCACAGTACTCTCAGGAAACTGAGTAATGTATCTCTCACCTTGACTTCTTTAAACAGAAGGCACAGGTAGGTGACGGTTCTGAAGCAAAAATACAGTTGCTTAATTTCAGTCATAGCCATTCTGGAAAACGCTGCTAATTGTTTTATTACACAGAAGACATTAGAGAAAACGGAGATGAATTGTACATCTATCTATATGACAGCCTAACTCACAGAACAGCAGCGTTTCAAGGTAGAAGTAACCTCAGGAGCTGATCTGGTTCAATCACCTTTCTCAAGCAGGGCAATCTAAAGCCATTTGTCAAGAACTACATCCAGATGAATCTAGACTATCTCTAAAGAGACAGACTCTACAGCCTCTCTGGGCCATCTATGCTAGTGTTTAGCCACCCTCACAGTAAAAAACGTTTCCTGATGTTCAGAGGGAACCTCCTTTGTTTCAGTTTGTGCCTATTTTCTCTTATCCTGCCACTGAGCATCACTGAAAAAAAGCCTTTACACCTTCTCTTCATGTACTTATACACTTAGAGGGATTCCCCATGAGCCTTCTCTTCTCCAGGATAGAGTCCAAGCTCTCTCATTCTCTTCTTGTAGGAAAAGTGCTTCAGTCCCTTAGTCACCTTGGCAGCCCTCTGTAGGACTTTTTGAGCATGTCTATTTCTGTTTTCTATTGAGGAGCCCAAACCTAGAGTTAGTAGAGGGGACTGTCTCTCTTGACATGCTGACATTTTGGATAATACAGTCCAGGACGCCATTAACCTTCTTTGCAACAAGGGCACATTGCTGTTATTCCTCAGGGCCCCCAGGTTCTTCTTTGCAAAGCTTCTCTTACAGCTGGACAGCCATAGATATGTTAGTGTATGGAGTTGTTTCTTTACAAACACAGGACATTACATATCTTCTTGAGAACCTTTCAAGGAATTCCACCCAATCAAGGTACATCTTGATGACAACACAACCCTCTGACCTGTAAGCCATTCCTCCCAGTTAGGTGTCTGCAAACTTGCTTTTGCAACTCCTCTACCTCCAGGCAGAGCTCCAGTTACTCTCTCACAGAAAGGAGACAACTCCCCCTTCTTGTGTCCCAACCCTGTCCTTCCTAAAGGGCCAGTGTCTCCTCAGTGCAACACCCTGATCATGGGAGACAACCCACCAGTTTTTCAGGATCCCAAGGAGGTCATAGGCTTGCAACTGAAAAGAGACAGAAGCCAACCCAAACATACTTAAAGTTGTAAATGAAAGACTATAATGGAGGTGGAGTGTTTAATGAGAAAATAAAATAAAACATGTCTTAATAAATTAGGAGTTACAACTTTGTGTTGTAGCTACAATGATTTGACATACTGACAACAATAATGTAAATCCTGAAAATAAAAAATTTTATTCAACTTGAGGTTGGGTGTAAAACCTTAAAGCCTTTTTCTTCCTCCTACCTCTACATTTCTATTTTTCATTATTTTACATTATTATATGGTGCTAAAACTGGAAGGGAACCAATATGTTTTCTTAGTTCCACTAATATATTTGGGGGAAAAAAAGAAGAAAGTGGATTTTTTTTTCTTCAAATATTCTTCAAGTCTGAAAAAGAAGAACCAAACCTGATACTATATAGACACTGGGAACAGTTGCCATGCAATGCAATTCATTATGTTAACTGATCAGTTTGACAGAAAAGGATAGCTAGCATTTGGAGTCGACTGACAGGTTAGCAAGGAGAGAAGTAAAAGACAGAACAAGTGGGTAAAAGATGTAATTTCAGGACACTGTTTTTTTTCAGGAAAGACATTTTATGAGTTCCCCATCTTGTCCCTGTTTGTGCCTTTCCACAAATGTAGCTGAATGAAATTGTAGAGGTCAAAATGGTGTCATATTCCCAGTGCAGGTAATTTCAGTGAGCCAGTTTACAGCTGCTGCTCAAGCTGTTGTGCAGGTGAGCTATGATCAAAGAGAGAAAATGGCACAACTACTCCAAACTGGCTTTGAAAGAAAAGCCATTGTCTTATGAAACTATACACTGGGATGAAGAGAAAAAGAGAGAGAGATGTAACTGATTCTTGTGGAATAATGAGGGTTAGCAGAAGGTGAGGGTGAAAAATTTTCAATGGACCATAAAACACTTAGAAGTCCACTAACTGATGAAATCAGATATGTTTTTTGCTTTTTTTTTTCCCCACAGAAGCTCCCCCAATATTCTTCTTCCTCGGTGATGGCATCTCCAAGACTATAATTTTTGAATGATGGTGCTTCTTTTTGGAAACATACCTACAAAAAGAAAAATATCTGATTTGAATACTTACATTTCCTCATAAAGTTTGCCGCCTTTCAAAAAAAAAACAAAACAAAACAAACCCTCAATGATATAGCATATTAATTCTCTATCTCTATTGCTAAATAATACTCTGGTTTTGGAAAGAAAGGAGGGAAATTTGTTCGAATTACCGTTATATAGTCCACCATTCATTTAAATTGACTGAGTGCTTCTTTCTTCTTCTACAGAAGTTATAATATAGAAGTTGTAATATTTTATAATTCACCTCTTTTGCTTGAATTTCCTAATTTCCCCAAGTTGTGACAAATAGACATTTCATTATTGGGCAGGGTTTGATGCTTAAGTTAAATTTTTGGTTTGATATGTTTTTGGCTATGGTTAAATGGACTTGTGTTAACATCCTGACTTTCAGGTCATTTGTACAGCATGTTCTGTCAGTTGGGCCCTGTAGTACAGACACTCAATGGTTTAGTTTGTTGGGTTTTTTCTCTCTGAATTAGTACAACCGCTACTACTGTTTCAGTTAGGTATTCAAAATAGTTTCTTTACCTAGAAGGTGGTTGGGTACCAGAACAGGCTTCCCAGGGAAGTGTTCACAGCACCAAGCCTGACAGAGTTCAAGAAACACTTGGATGATACTCTCAGGCATATGAAGTGACTCTTGGTATGTCTACCTTTAACAAAGGCACGCTTTTGATTAGGGAGAATGATTCTTCTGTAAATTCAATTATGTCTGTTAGTGTTGATATTCTCTATCATCCAAGATGTAAAGCTGCTATCAATGTGTTTCTAAAATATCAATTTATGGCAGAATCAGACTGAGAAAAGGACTGGGGGAGTCATCATCAATACAGATTTAAAGCATGTAAAGAAGTGTTAAAATGTTTTAATGTAACATAAAATCTCATTCTATTGTCCCAAAACATTCCAAAGGACTATACTAGAAGTATACATGTACTTTCAGGGGGGTTGATCTCTTTGTGTGCAAATGAGGCTTCGGTCTGCATTCTAGGTGTTAAAAATATGCAGTTGTAACATTTTCCTATGAGAAATGTTTGATGCTGTCACATTTTCCTTACTGCAGATTTTGAAAGAAATTATATTAGTCATTAGTCAGACTGTTAGCCTGGACTTCTTGCCGCCATTAAATTATACAAATGGTTGCTTTTGTTTCATTATAGTACCTGTATTCTTTGATGAACTGACCTTTTTCAATCTGAAAACTAAACAGTCTGCTTGCAATGAAAAGACCATATGCAATATATAAATATTTATTCATAGAGAATGTAATGTTTAAATTAGACTGAAAAGGTCTCTTATAACTAAACATTATTCAATTATAAAAGAGCAAAATAAATACCCAAATTAGTCTCAGACTTTCCATGTCAAACTGGAAGATTTCAACTTAGAGCAATAAGTCAAAGAAGGCTAAAATGTTTTGTTTCTTTTTTCTTTATGTTTTACATCAGAGTCTGTGGGTTTGCATCACTAACTAGAGCAATCATTTGTTTCCCTCACCAATAACATCCTGTTGAACAATTTCCTAAGCAGAGGACTGATGTCTGGAAATGAAGATCCTTTTCTTTCTAACTCTCATGCAGTTAATCTGTAAGCAAAGGAACAAGCTGGAGACCAGTGTTAAGACATGTACTATAAGGCTGTAATTGACAGTGAAGAAATTTTAAGTCAACCTCAATTACAAAAGAAGTATATTAACCTAAAATACTCACATCAAGCAGCAGACTAAGCATGAACAGTAAGATGTCAAAACACACTAGCTTAATCTTTCTTAGCTGTACTCTAGTATCTCCATATTGGTTGTACTGCTGGGAAAGTAGTGTTTGTCAACATTAGCTACTTGAGTATGACTAGGGTTATATGATCTTTATAACTAAACCAAAACAATAGGGTAATGTTTTTGACATCAGGACCATCTATCTTGTCAGTTTTCTGTTGGGTTTCCCAGATTGCAAATCCATAAGGTACTCTGTTTTTCCAGAATTTCTGATCTAACCTAGCATAGAAATGTAAAGCCAAATAAATGTTTCAAATTCTTAAGAACCAATATTAGAAAAGATGGAGAAGTAGGATATCTGGAAGACATAAGCAAGGATTTGTTTTTTGACCTTGCAGGATTCCTTCATTTTACATTATCATCTGAACAGTTATTTTCTCAGGCAACACCATACGTTGCTTCATCACAGAGATCAGCTGTTGGTACTTTATGGCATTGTTCCCAGACACTGGAGGAGTCTAGCTTATTCAAACACAACACTTTAATTTGAAAGATGTGTGAATTTTATCTCTCCCTCTGAACAAAATAATAAGACAAGAATTTTTTCATAAATGAATTCACAAAGAGCACTCTGTTCTATCTATTTCATTTGGAATCCTATCAGTTTTCTTCACACAGAGTTTCAAATCTAACAGATAAGTTCAAACTCTAATTTGTGTTTCTCCATTGCCATTTTAGCCTTATCTGCCTACAAGCCCTGTAATTGAGAAAATGACTTCCCATAGTCATTTCTAAAACAACAGACTTCTTCCAAAACAAGTAAATTGCAGCCACAGAAGGAAAGAAGAGGATTAAATGAAGGCATATAAATCCTTTTTACCTCCAGTTGTATCTCATCGATTTTAGACACACTGTACACCTTTATCGACAAAATGGAGCACAATGCTCCTACCTACTTCTTCCTTTCGTCCCATGAAAGGCAAAATGTCCTGGAAACTCCAAAGTCCTGGTTAGATCATGATATTTTCTCTAGATTTTAGGTTTGGGTTTGTATGTTTATTTGGTTGCTTGTTTTTCAGGATGTGCTCTGTACAGCTGTTTCTAAGGAACATGTTTTCCATCAGTCAGAAATCATTATCTTTCCTAGTCTTCATATCAAACAATATCAAAATGCTTATCAGAGAACAAAGAGAGTTGTTTACTTTTTCATAATCTAAAGTTGCACTTTGCTATATTTTCCTGTGGAAAAAAAAAATACATTCGTGCATAACATCACAAATTTGCTAATTCATTACAAAATATTTTATTTTATACATACACAGTCATTGTTTTTATATATGTCATGCATACCTGTCATGTTTGGAGACTCTCTAGCTTTCAGAAGCCTATTGATGTAGATGTGATATAGACGGATGTCAGGCACACACTGAAAGTCCGGCTTGGTTAACTTCAGTTGCAGGCCTTCAGTCTCAGTGAAAATCTAGAAATCTAAAAATGCAGAAATCTAGCCAGACACATCAGCAGGGATTTCTAATTTCACTGCTCCATTAGATACATAGTGCCTTTGATAAAGTAAATTTGTGATGCATTTGAAAAAAACCTAGAGGAGGCAGCAGACTTGGAAGCACGGAAATTTGTTGTGGTTTTTTTTTATTACTTTAATTTTCCTATTCACAGGAAAACATTGTTTATTTATCTGAACAACAAGTCACAGATATTGGCTTACTAGTCTTGAAGTAATAGGTATTTATTTTCTAGTATTAACCAGAGATGAGCAAATTTACTGAATATAGTTGTTATTTTTCCAACTTAAATACGAATGCCATGCTAAGATGTCAGCAACATGTTGTACCTTCTCTAAACGTATATTTGTCTTTGCACACACTGCAATCTTTTGAGATTATCCAGATTTGCATTTGGCTTTTTTTTTTCTTTTTACTAGTCAGCTGGACATTATGCAAACTTCATTGGAGAGAACAAACCAGAAAACAAGTCATTTCCTTTGCTGTTAGTAAACAAAGTAGTATCCTGACTTTGCATGAGCAGAGAACAGAAAAACTGAAAAGATTCTGAAACAGTTGCAGCATACAATGCCTTTTATTTAAAAAGCTATATAGAAAAGCAGCCCTGGGATCAGGGAAGAGTGAGTTTTAGGAGGTTGGCCAGTTGTTTGTTTCCATTTCCCAACAGGTCTGTTGTTGAATGATTGCTTATTTAGTTAAGTTGCAATTCTATTTGGCACCCAGGCAGTACTGTGCATGTTGACACAATACTAATCAATATATAGGGCCTTATTTGACAATCTTAACTAAAGCTGAACAATACTGACACATGCAATCTAATTTCAGGCTGACCATAAAGTAGTAGTCAACATTAGTAAAATTCTGGGTATTGATTTATGTGGAACAGTACTTGTTTCTGTGTAGTATTAATTTCTTTCTAGTGTTTTATTTTAATTGATGTACACAAAGCCATCAAACCGTTTGCAGGGTTTTTTTGTTGTTCTAATTGCTTTTGTACTATACCAAGAGAGTTTGCACACTTATGTAAAAATGTAAGACACATCCAAAAATAAAAAAAAATGAGCATTTCAAAAAAGCCCCCAAACTCATGAAATCACTGCAGTGAAAAATAAACATGGAGAAGGAAATAGTCTATTTGTACAATTCACCTCCCCTTTTCTTAAAATTATGTCAAAATTCTTAATGATTGTGCTACTTAAAGCTTTTTTATAAATAGCATAACTCTGTTCGAAATTTTGGGGAATAAGATGTCTCTTTGTGGAGATTTTTGGCTTCATTACTGGGCAAGTGTAAATCTGCAATAACTTTACTACTTCTAAAGAGAAGTGAATGTCTTACATAACAGAAAATACTGAGGTCTTAAAATGAAAAATTATGTTGTTATGTCAATAAAATCAAACAAATATTTTAACGGAAACAGTTGGGGTCGGGGTCCTAGTAAATATTTTTTTTATACTTTTGATTTAACACTCATTAAATTACGTGTGTTGCAGAACTAGAAAAAGGAATGTACAGGGCAGTGTCCTTGTTACCATTCCTTCTGAATGCAGTAGTTTACCATTACAAAGTACATACCTAGTCGTTCTGAAGTCCAATCTTTAGCTTTCTATTGCTTTTACAGGGACTGAAAGCAAGCAAGCCTACAGGATAGTCCCGAGGCAGGTCTGGAGTCACAAGATTTCTACTCATTAGACATCACATCCCTTGTATTTAAACTTTAAATGAGTCTTTAATTCTGACTATTCCTAGAAAAGTCTGCATAAATTTTCTAGTTCAGGAGACAGGAACTTCTCCACAGACAAGTGATAGATGCAGCAGTGACAGGTGAAGGAAGTGAAAGCTCTATCTCTTGTGTCCAGGTGTGAAGTTCACCTCTTTAAAGATATCTGATGTGGCAAGTATTAACACCAGAGCCCCAAAGTTTAGCACCCTTTCGCCTTGTCAGCCTCTGATGGAAGTGTAGAATGAAACTCATCCAGGTTGTTTGACTGTTTCATAATTCATATAGTCTTTTTTGAAGGCTGCACAATACACACAAAGCTGGTGCATTTATTTCTATTTCCTGTCCAAACAACCTCTGGAGAGTTGTGTACAGATGACAAGCTGCTTCATAACAATGATATTATAGGAAAAAAAAAAAAAGTTTTGATGTGTTTCCCATGGTGTTGCACATTTGCATGCACATTTTTGGCCAATTAGCTTACCAGCAACATTTAAAAGAGAAAACAATATTTAATAAAGTTTACCATTACAATTTGTGGTGGTTTGAATGACTATATCATTTATGGCATGCAAGAGTGACAAAAGACTGAACAGATCAAACAGCAGGCAACAGTTTTAATGCCTAGGGCTCAACCACAACCTTATGGGATCCCAAGACAAAATACATAAAATAAACCCCAACAATCTCACGCAAAAACAAAACAAAACAAAACAAATTGCTTCTCAAAGCCAGGTGGCTGGCCAAGAAGCAGGGGAGGGAAAAGGGAAGCCACCTCTCTGATGGCCCTCAGAGCCTCCTGCAAGACAAAAATGGTGAAAAACACCCATGGGGAAGCTATCACTTGCGATCACACACAGCTGCCCATGCCGACGTAAGTGGGGGGAAGCCAGCCGTGCGGTCTGGGAGATGGGAGAGGGGGAGCTGCGATCCTCTCAGCTCAAGGGACAGCCGAGAAGAGGGCCAGGACTTCCATGTCCACGGCTTTTATCCCCCCAAAGTCGAGCAGGAATCCAACGTCTTACACACACAGAATTACACAGAATTAATAAGGTTGGAAAAGACCATGGAGATCATCAAGTCCAACCTTTACCTAGGTTAACAACCTATCCAACGTCAGTCTAACATCTATACCATCTAAACCATTTAAACCATCTGAACCATACCACTAAGTTCATCATCTAACCTATCCTTAAACACATCCAGGGACGGTGACTCCACCACCTCCCTGGGAAGCCCATTCCAGTGGGAGATCACTCTCACTGTGAAAAAGTTTCTCCTGATATCCAACCTAAACCTCTTCTTCCCGGCCAGGCTGTCCTCTGTTTGGCTGTTGGCACTGAGCTCTGTCCCTCTTTCGGGATCTGGCACTCTGAACAAAATGGCAGTTCCTGCTAAAACCCACGTGGTTGAGGTCCGGGGCACCATTAGCCCCTGGCCGCAGGGCACTCGCCACCCCCAGGAACCCCCAGGAGGGGTCTCCGGGGCTGGTGGCACCACCCGCGGCACACTCGCCACCCACGGGGACCAGACGTGGCACACCCGNTCTTCCCGGCCAGGCTGTCCTCTGTTTGGCTGTTGGCACTGAGCTCTGTCCCTCTTTCGGGATCTGGCACTCTGAACAAAATGGCAGTTCCTGCTAAAACCCACGTGGTTGAGGTCCGGGGCACCATTAGCCCCTGGCCGCAGGGCACTCGCCACCCCCAGGAACCCCCAGGAGGGGTCTCCGGGGCTGGTGGCACCACCCGCGGCACACTCGCCACCCACGGGGACCAGACGTGGCACACCCGCCACTCCAAGGACCCCGCAGGAGGGATCCTCAGGTCAGCAGGACAGCTCATGGCCATCCAGAGCAGCTGCCGTGTGGCCGTCCTCTCCAGCTGCCTTGGGCAGGGCTGCAGGACCCCAGCCGGGCTCCTGCCAGCCGCTCGGCGCGGCTAGGACCCACACGGACCCTACCGGGGCACTGCTGGCAAGGGCGGGCTGGGGCCCACCGCTGCCAGAACCCACCGCAGGTAATGGGGACCAGGGCCACCTGGGAACCAGCCAGAGCTGCACTCCCTCACAGCAGCAGAGGGCCGACAGTGCCCGCCACAGCCCAGCTGCTGACACCGGCACTGCTGAGAAAAACAGAGAAACAGCAGGAGCGGCTCCGTGCACTCGGCTCCATGCGCTTTGCACAGCGTCAGCCAGGACCGGGCAGCGCTCCCTGCCTGCATGGGTACAGGGTGCGGCTGCGGCAGCCCGCCGCACTGCCGCCCCGCATGCATCCGCATGCATCCGTTGGCACCGCCGAGAAAAAAGGAGAAATGGCAGGAGCGGCTCTGTGTGCTCGGCTCCATTCCCGTCTCCCCCGTTCCGGGGGAGAGCCCTGCTGTTCCATGGACACTGCAATCTTGGTCTTCCCTTTATGTTTCTAAAACAAAACGGTTTTACGGACAGGGCAACCAGGTAAACAAACCCAAACACCCTCCCAAACACCCTTCCCTCCTCCCTCTCCCCCACAAACCCTCGAGACCCGAACCACCCTCCCCCCAAACCCATAACACAATCCTAAAATTTAGATAATTTAGATAATTTTAACTGCAACTTTTAGGAGGTGAAAATAAGTTTACTTTCTTATGTGCTTACCCTATTTTGACTAGAATTTTTCTTCTCTTGAATTTTGACACTAGATATATCTCTTGCATTAAAACAATGCTTTTTAACACAGCAAACCTTATCCTTAAGATTCTCAATGTCTAAATACAGAACTGGACTGAAAATGAAAACTCTTGTCCCTTTATATTGTCTCAATATCATGATAAACAGCTGAGTGTGCCTTACTGATTTCTGGGCATTGTGGTCTCTCAAGTGTCTGTTAGAAGTTTAGAATTAATGATGGCCTCAAAGATGTTGTAAGGCAGCAGCCACAACTAATCCAAGTCCTGTTTGTAAGCAAAGACATGAGAGGAAACAGACAGCAGCAGAAGCAACTGTGTGCAGGCCTGTGGCTTGCATGTCGTTAGTGTTAATCATAGCAGGTTAGAAAGCCTTGTCTTACATGATTCGTGTTTTGCTCAGCCACAGTAATCAGAAACTATTATAATATTTTTTTTAAAAAACAGAGAAACGCAAAACCACAAAGTAGGCACTGAAGTACAATGCTCTTTTCTCCTTCTTTTGTTCCCAAAATTACTGTTGATCATTTAATTTGTATCGTTTGTAGCCTCAATCATCTTGACTTCTTTTATTTGCTGATTCTTGCCGTGATCTGAAAATAAGGTTCTCTATGCACTGAAACCTTCAAGATTGCTTTTTGTATTGGTTTTGTCTGAGACGGAGTCCACTTCCCCATAGCAGTGCTGTGCTTTGCATTGATGGCTAGAAGGGTATTGATTGCAGTGTTTTGACTACTACTACTGAGAACAGCAGTGGGATCGATATGTTCCTTCCCCAACAGAGGGCAAGATTCTGGGAGGAGTCACAAGTAGGCCAGCTGATCCAAACTGGCCAAAGGGATATTCCATACCATATGACATCAGCTCAGATATGAAAGCTAAGGAGGAGCAGGAAGTGGAGGGGCATCCATTGTTTCCAATGGTGGCCCACTGAGAAGCCACTATGTGTGTTGAAGCCCTACTTCTCCGCATGTGGCCTGTCATTGCTGCTGATGGGAAATAGAGATTAGATTTCTGCTTCGCTTTTGTGCGCAGATTTTCTTTTGCTTCTAGTAAACTGCCTTATCCCAACTCAGGAGTCGTTTACCATCTCATTCCTCTTCCTTCTACCTGGCTGGGAGGAGGACAGAGGTGAGAGCAACTGTGGGCACCTGGCATCCAGCCAAGGTTAACCTATTACACTTTTCCTTTCTAGAATGCTTTCAGTAGTCTAGCAAGCTTCTGAGTTCAAGAGTTATGAATGAAACTTGGTAGCCTATGATGTGCAGGTGGTTCCACCAGATTAATGTTCTGTATCCTTTAATTATACAAGTGCCATGCAGTAAATAGAAGGACTGCAGTTATGCTCTGTTGCAGCACAGTGATGGGAAAAAAAGATTATGAAAGGATTATTCCTTTCTTTTCTTTGGGTACAAAAAAAATCTATCTACATCTGCCTAGATCCTTTTGGCTTTTACTTCTGGTAGAGACACAAAAACTTTTATGCTGAATACACAAGGAGGTTGAGGAATTTTCTCACAGCTAGGCTCCATTTAGCCACACAAATTCCCCCTTTTGCACCTAGTGACTTCCTTGTTTAGTTGGTCCTTACTCAACTATAGTACACAAAATTGATCATTGAAATACTATGCAAGTTAGATATGCAAAAGTTCAATATCTGTTTTGAGCCCAACTGTCCATTTAAGTTACCATCATGGGTCCAATAGTCATCATAGGTCAGTTGGTACTGTGCTTCTTGTTGAGGAGACTCAGAGATCCCTCATCATGACTGCCGTTTCCATTTGACTTAAAGAGAAGTCCTTAAATTAGGGACCCATGACATCTAGTACTTCTGTTATCATGTATGCTGCACCAAATTATTTGCAAGCTTCTGTTCATCTCAAAACAAACAAAAAACCTCACCCTAAAATCCCAAACAACCAAAAATAAGAACTGAAAATTCATTTAATTAATAAAAGATTTAAAGTCACTTTTATAAAAGGCTACTTGCATAAGAATCAAGCTAAAATGCTCGGGATCAGGCCCTAAAGAAGTTCTATAAATTCAGATTTGTTAAGAGCACAAATGTAATATACCATCTACCCTTTTGAAGAAAGTCATGCAGATGATTTTCAGCTTGAAATGACATTCTTAAAAAAAAGGAATGGCAGAAAATTAGGATCCCTGAGTAATGTATTTTTGCTGTTTATCTTCAAAATATGCCTGTTTTTAGTTTTCCTTAAAATGTTTACAGCACATAAATGTTTTTAGACATTCAGGACTTTTATCTATCTTCAAAGTTACATTAGATACAATTTTATTTCTGCCAGGAAAAATGGAAGTTTAGAAGAATTTGTGGCATACTCCTGTTCATGAGATTTCAATCACATTTCTTTTGTATCTTTTCCCCAACATCATTACATTCAATTACAGAAATAGGTAAGTTCCTCCTGAAGATCAGTGGTTCACCGAAGTTTTATGAAATAGATAACAATTAAGCATCAAATTTTAAATTTACTAATATGATAATTTTTGGCAACCAGTATAAATGGTAAAGTAGTAAATGTAACAGATGTTGCCAAACAAGATTTGCTAGTATGAATCTGAATTGCATAACACTGATATGGGGAATTTATGTAATGAGTAGCCTTTGTTTTCTCATTATCTACTAATTCCTCGGCATAAAGGAGGAATTTGGATGTGGAATTACCTCAGTAAGCAGATCTGCAGATTTAATTTAGTAGATGAGAGCAGTCTTAGTTACTCGGGCAGATTCAGGTGCAGATTTTGCCTTTACTGCCCTTCCCCGTTCATTTGATGGCATTGTAAATGAAAAGGGAAAGGGTTAAATGTGTCCAATGCTTGTAACGTGAGGATGATGTGTACGTTTTGTCTTCGTTTGAGTAAGAAAAGCCAAAAAGCTTTTCTTTGATTTCCAGTAATTAACCTTGCCAGAGAGACCATGAAGAGTAAACAGGCAATCTGCAGTCAAGCATGCAGTTACCCTTCGATAGGGTCATGTGCTACATTTATGAAAAGAACAATTACTTACCCCTCAGGAAATCTTGTTCAAGATACTGTAATCAGGAGTAAGATAGAGAAGAAATAAATGTAATCAATCCATGCAGGCTTTGGTTAAAGTATGTATATGCCCTGAATAATTTTTTTTTTCATATTCTCAGGTAAGGCTAGGAAAGATGGATCTATCAGCAGTATCTTTCAGTTTTATTCCCATTCAGAGAATATGGTATCTCAAAAACAGCAAGGAAGTCTGAGGGGATATTTTCATCTCAGATTTTGTATTAAAGGGCTCCTCAGGTCCTTATATAAATGTTTAGAGATCACTACCAAAAATCTGCCTTGTGCAAAAGAAGTGGGAGTAGGGATCATGAATGTGCACAGAAGCTATGTTCCACATATTAGAAAAGGGGTACTTTGTGGCTATGTCATTGTCAATATATTCTGGAGGCTAAAACTAGTTGATCTATAGGAAGGAATTGTTGATGCCAAAATTCTTAATTGACACAAGGTAAAAGTTTCAAATCTCATATTTTTCTTCCATTTCCCCCTCCCCCCGCCAACTTCATACTATTTAGTCTGATGTCCATTTGCAACTGATGCTCAGTAAACACTGTTTTGGGAAAACCTTCAAATTCACATTCATCCAAATGAAATTCTGTTTTTTCTTCTGAAACTTCTTCACATTATGCTCTGATCTGAACAAAAACTGTCATGTGGAGGTGCACGGTAATGCCTTTGGGGACCTAAACTCCTTTAAGCCTATAATCTGAAATAATGCTGCATCTTAATAACTGAAAAAAGGGAGATTTACATGCTAGCTGGGGCTCATATGGCCTTAATTCCATCTGTATCCTGATGGTTAATGTTATACAGCATCTAGGTAAGCCTATTCTGGTAGCAATTATGATAGGAATCCTAGGAATTTTAGCTGGGTAGGACCTTTGAACTTTGTGTTATGGGTCAAGTTTTAACCCCTAGACCACTGTGTTTGCAGTAGTCATGGTGCAAAACACTTCATACATGTGTTCACTTTAGGCATACAATTCTGATAAAAGAAAACATGTAGTCAGTCCTTCAAATTAGTCTTTAAGTAGACAAGAGAAGAATCAAGTTAAGCATAGATTCTTTTTCACTGCCTTAAGTAACAAGAGGATACACACATGCAGGAAGAGCAGACCTTGCCTCATAAGAGATCTTTTATCTGTTCGTGTGGTATATATTCTCACAATATTACTAGAATGTAACTACAGAATTTTCCAAAGACTTCTTCAAGATCAGTGATGTTTTATCCTGTAGCAGCTCTGATCTCTGTGTCTGTTCAGTGTAATTTTTTTACACAGAGGAATTCCTCAAAAAAACCCACAAAAAAAACCCAGGAGAAAGAAAGAAGGAGGGAACAAATAACTACACATTTAGAGCTGAAAAAATGTTATGAGTTTAAGCTTAAGTTTCTCTAGGGAGGAGGGAGAGGGGGTTTGTCTTTTAAAAGTTTTTCTTCATTTTTCTGAGGGGGGAAGACAGGTGAGGATGATCCCATTGCCTGAGGAGCAGCACGGTTGCTCCTGCCTGCTCCCTCCTGGGGCCATGCGGGGACTGGAGCTGCCTCCGCCCACTCCCTGCCGGAGCTGTGCGGGCCTGGCCCGGGCCCACACCTGGTCATGGAGCAACCTGGGGCCATGAAGACCTGCCCAGCATGCGGGACAAGCCTGGCCCAGGCCGTGCCGGGGCATAGAGTGCCCCCAGGTCCTGCAGAGCCAGTCCCATCCCGGCACCTTGCAGGGCATGTACGGGGGCTGCTCCCAGCTGTTCTTCTGTGGCTCCACCAGGCCCAGGCTGGGGCCGGGGGGGGCAATGGCGGCGTGGTGTGGCTCCACTAGGCGCAGGCCAGGGCCGGGGGCAGAGTGGGGCAGTGGCAGCACAGTGTGGCTCCACCAAGCCCAGGCCAGACTGTGGGCAGTAGAGGGGCAGCACTGCCGCCCCACAGGGGGCAGCAGCATCCCCCCCACTGTGGCTCAGTAGCTGCTCCAGCTGCTCTCTCCCCACAGAGTTCCCCTGGCCCCCTCCTGAGTTTCCTACAGCTCTGGCAAGTGGGCAAGTGGTGACGGCAGCCCCTTCCATGGCGGCTAGGGTGGGTGGCGCCTGCGCAAGTGAGGCCATGGGTGCAGCAGCTGCTCCAGCCACCCCCGTGGGTGGCACCACTGGCAGCCTCAGGCCCCTGAGAGCCCGCAGTGCTGGCAGGGGCAGCGGTGGTGGCCTCCTTCTCTTGGCAAATGCAGCCGCAGGCATTTTGGTGGGAATGCCGTCTTGGCCTCCTGGCGAAATCTTGGAGATGGGGCGGTGCCCAGTGTCGCTATCCAATGGCAGGGCAGCACATCTCAGAAGGTTGACATGAAAAAAAGCAAGAATGAGCTCCCCATAAAAGCTGGAGGAGCAGAAGTCCTGTCTCTTTTCAGCTTGCTTCATGCTGAGAGAGGTACAGCTCCCCTCCTTCTCATTCCCTTGCCACGTGGCATCATTGGAGTTCAGGCAGTGCCGCTCGGAGCAGGGAGCCACCCGGAGGCAGCAGGAGTCATGGTATTTCTCTCACTTTGGGTTCCCCCAGGGGTCTTTTCACTGTCATTTTTTTCCAGCAGCTCCAGAGTGGGACCAGTCCCATCCACATCGCAGCCTCCCTTCCTTCCCTTGCCCTACAGCCCAGCAACCAGCTCGGAGAAGCAGTTTGTTATTTTCCTTTTTTTGCAAAATATTGTTGGGTTATTGTTTGTGTAATTAGTTTATGCTTTCAGCGAGGCTCCACGGCTCATATAGACACTAGTTAATAAACTAATTTTGGTTGTTGTCTTCTCTATTAAGTCTCTCATCATTGGTAGTGCCCCGTCATGTCCAAACCAAGACAAGAAATCAATACACAAGAGCAAAAACTGAAGAAAAGAAAAAAATTAATTGCTTATACACTACAGTCGTTAGGTTTGTTAGAATAAATATCCTAGCAGTATTGCTCAAATTGTGCAGAAAGATTAATGTGGCTCAATATTAATGAAAAAATATTATAAACTATTATAAAGATGCAGGAACAAGGGAAAATGATAATGTATATGAAAAATGCATTACCTTTATCTGAGTCACTGACAACTGAAAAATTATCTTGGTTGCTTCTGGATTAACAGCCTAAGAATAAATATTAAGTGTGCCTCACAAGCCATAAAATCATGCCAGATAACAATAAGACCAGGCTCTTTAATCCTTCATAATATGTAATAAAATTTTAACTTTTTGAAGTTTCATTCTTGTGGCACGAGCACAGAGATTTGAAAAAAAAAGACACAGATAAAAACTAGTGTTTTAAGTTGCAAGGGCACATTTTGGGCCAGAAAAATCTTTCTTTTGAAGAACATCTCGAGAAATGAAGCACTGATCAAAGCAGATAACATAAACGTCATATTCATAATTATAAAGATGCTGTTTTAAACACCTTAGTCACCACTATGAACATTTTGAGGAACTGTTTGGGTAGGCTACTATTGTGGGCTAGCAGATGTTTGTAAAACTTTTCCTCCCACAGCACGTGATCTCAGCATGCCGTCTCCCCAGTCTCACATGTGTCTGTTACTGGTGCAGGTGGCTGGGAGAGGTCATCTTCCCAGTGCAGCGGGAGGGAGGCTGGTTCTGGGGGGAGCCATGCCTCTGGGTGGGCTCTGCCAGGGGAGCAGGAGGGGATCAGGCTCTGGACGGGACTCCTCTGGGTGGGACCCCTCCATGTGGCACTGACTAGAGCTGCAGCAGCGGCTGCTGGCCGCAGTTACCCCATCGTCGACTGTGGAGGCTCTGGTGTTCTGCCACAGCCCCGGCCCTGGCAGCAAGCCAGGGACAGCAGAGGGAGTCGGGCTGTGTTCTGCAATGGCTCTGCTGGGAGAGGAATGGTGGGGCTGAGCTGTACGCGCAATGCTTTGTGGGGGGTGGGCAGCGGCGGCATGTTGCAGACGAGAACAGAGACATTTTCGAGTGTGGCTCTGGACCAGGACCAGAGAGTTTTCAGTGGTCTGCAGCAGCTCTCGGCTGTGGCATAGTGGAGGAGCAGTATCTCCTCTGTTCTTGCTGCCGCCACGCTGGGCGCGGTCTGACCCACAACTGGGACCAGGGGAGGGGTGCTGGGAGCCAGGAGAGCCAGGAATGTCCAAAAAATACTGGGAATACCGTAAGCAGATGTCACAGTGGCTGAACTGCTGGGAGCAAGGCTGCTTTTCAGGGTTGCCACAGCCCTGGCCACTGTGGAGCAGGCAGCTGTGCCAGCAGGGCTTGGGGCCTAGGAGTGAGAGCGGTGCCAGGGGCCCACAGAGCTGGGGCAGGTCTTGCTGCTGCGGGTGCCAGCGATGGCCCGTCTGGCCCTGCGACGGGACGCTGGTGACCTTACTGCTGAACCACTCGGCACCCTGGATGTGCTGTCCCTCCAGTGCTGGGGTGGCAGGTGCAGTGGCGAGCAGTGTGGAGAGAGAGCAGCATCAGAGCCATTTTTTTTTGACACGTGGTTTCAGCCGGCAGGGCTCTGGAGGTGAAGCTGGGGAGGAGCTGTGGCAGGATGGCTGCAGGAGGGACCAATGAGAGTCCAGTGAGGGGCGAGTGTGCCCCCTATGAATATCATATTAGCTGCTTAGGGGAAAAAATCCAAATGACCTTCATGTCATGTCGTAAGGATTTTCCCACTTATCACTATTAAGAGGCTAATAAAGGGCATCTTTTAATGTTAGAATTTTAACGCTATCAGATCTAGATAATATGCTTTAGACAATGTTAAAAGAGCTAGCTGCTGGAAGCTTTGGAAGATAACGGTCAATTTCTACTAAGTGTCTGGAACCGATGAAATTACGGTTGCCTGAGAGAAAAACAGTATGGTGCCAATATCTAAAGACCATGAATAGGGAGAGTTACGTCATTAAAAACCCATAAATGAAATTAGTTCAGCGATTATAATTCTTACACTTATCCCAAAATTATGACAGCTGATATAAAACTTCTTTTTCTCTGTGTTCAGTATTTCCTTTTACCAAGGCTTAATTTTGTTTAATAGGAGCAATGGAATGATATATTACTTCAAATATTTAAAAGTAGAAGCTTAAGGAAATTATTTATATCAGTTGTCCGATTGTAGAAGAGTAAGTTTGTCACAGTATGTACTATTAGGCAGGATGCATTACGCATCAGGCTTTATATAGATATAATTTGCTATTACACACGTTCAGTAAGTGATGTCACATGATCTGAAGTTCTTAGTCTGCTTCCAAAGTTTAGCCATTTTATCACTGATGCACTGTAGTGGG
>VXBA01001093.1:89129-107904 GCA_013399895.1 Serilophus lunatus | reverse complement strand
CGTGGCTTGACTCAGCCCACCTCCATCGGCATTGGAGCCACACGAGCACAACTACAGGTTGAAAGCTTCCCCAGATAACATCCCGGGTTGGGGGGAGAACCTTCCACTGTGTTGTGTTTTTCAGAGATTCCAAGGGCTGGGAGTTGGCTACCATCAGAGAGGGAGAAGAAGAAGGAAGTGGCTCTCCCTTTCCACTGCTTCTCTGTGGCCAGCTTGGCTGGCCTTTGAAAGCAGTTCCCTTATTCCTTTTCTTTCTTTTTTTTGTGGTTTTTGTTGGGTGCTTGTTTTTTTGTGTTGAGTCTGGGGTTCCCTAAACTGTGTTTCCTTTGAGCTCCAGACAAATAAAGTGTTTCGCTGTTGTCACATTCTGTCATTCTTCTCGTCACTATTAAGAGTGTCCCCTAGTTAATCTTGTGGTGCTTAAACCACCACATGCAGAATGAAGATAAACACTGGTAAAATTTGCAGATGACTCTTGTGAAATTTATGTTAAAGAAATAAGTTAGTGATATTCAAAAATCAGCTTTTCACAGCCAAAATATATATTATTAGAAAACATTTATTTTACTATAGTCTGAAGATAAGTCATGCATCTCAGAGAGAAGAATGAAGATAATGCTGCATGGTAGAAGTGTGTCTCAGAGAGTAATCCTAAGGAAGTTATAAAATATTTAATAACTAATGAAACAAGGAACACTATCTTTTAGACTTGGACATGTAAAAATATAATTTTAGATTGATAAATGAAAACATTGGCAAAACCTATTATTACACTTACTATCTTTTTTTATGTAGTAGAGCTTTAGATTTGCTTTTTTGTTGAGTAATAAAGATAACTGAAACTGGAAAATTAAGAAAAGGCACTCGGAAAAGAGTAAGAACAAGGCTTATTTTCTACACATTTGATACAGTAACTTGTAAGACAGTGAAAAAAAAGGAACCAGAAAATGATGAGGAAAATAAACTCATATTTAAAATTTACTCAGAGCAGATGTTGACAAGGGAGCTAATTCAGGTGACAAAAATTAAAGATATTGAATTGTTATTGACTGCTGGGTCTGCCACGGGCACTTTTCCCAGACAGTAAGCCAGAAACAGATGATAAGATTAAACTCTCAAGTATATGGTCTGACCCAAACATCTTTGGACTAGATTTAGATTTGGAAATATTGTAGAAAAGAAGTTGAAATGTTTCTGAAGAATTATTTTATGGTAAAGTAGCAATGTATGATTTTGATTTGTTGTACTGAATGAAAAAAAAACAAAACAACAACAACAGAACAAAGCAAAATCTAGTAATCTGTGGACTTTCTGCTAAGGAAAAAAAAAAGTATCAGAAGAGTCAAAATTATTTGATTCTTCCAAATTTTCTTTTATAGATTAGTACCTAGATTCTCAGGATATTTTTACTTCAGAGATACAAAGAACAGGACAATGAAACTTTCATCTCCTGTTACATAGCAAGCTCAGTACCATTTGGGAAAAAAATTAGGCTGCTACAGGTTGTAGCTACATTTATTATATCTTCAGGAAACTTCCCAGGATTGTCAGAAAGTAGTACATTCACACCCTATTGCCTTTCGGTGGCTTCACTTACAAATGTAGGCTGATACTTATTTCATATTATACCTCTTTTTGGTATTAGGAGTTCACATCATAGGTCAGAATCTTTCATACACCACTAAGGTGTTAATATTTCCATTAAACTAGCATTCATTTCCTGATTTACCATTCAGTACTAAGGCTGTCAGCCAGCAGCTAAACTGTGGTTTTAATAGTGTGGAAATAGAATAAAATCAATGACTAGTGAAGCCTCTGACTTTGTGAAGTCAACCTTAATCATGAATCAGTTATCTCAGATTTTTGGACATAACTCAAACAGATTGTGCTAATTCAATAGATTATACCTGAGAATTTAGGACAAAGTCAAATCCAAACAATGTCGGGGTCTTTCCAACCCCGCCTAGGGGACTTGCAGGACACCGACCTTCTTAGTTAAACAATTTTTTGCCTGTGGTGTGAAGGGAAACAGAGTGGGGAGAACATGGAAGTGCAGGACAAAGGTCACAGCTCTGGAGACTTCTACTATTAGGGTTTTGCTGGTTTTGCCAATTTAAAGGAAAAAACAATGAAGTGGATAAGGCAGAAGTAGTCAGAGCATATTGTGGTCTAGGAAAAATGTTGCTGATGTTGCACATACATGTTTTACTTACCAAAAAAAATTCTACTGTAACATATCTACCGATAAGACGCAAACATTACCTTATACAAATAGCCATGTTCTCTGGAACCATACTATTTCTAATGCAAACTTTAATTTGTAATTGTACCATTTTGAAATTTTTCAAAAAAAAAAAATTAAAAATACTATTAAGTATGTTCCCTCAACTCCTTATTTGTTTAATAGAATGACAGTACAGTCTGTGCCAGCTAACTGAAGCATTTCTGGCTGTGATTATACTGCCAGTGATAGATCCTTCTTAGAATGTCTTTTACAATGAAAGAGACATAAATTATTAGCAGGGGGGGGGTTTTATGAAAGGAAAAGAAAAAGAATTTTAAATTGTATCCCAGTGAGAAGCTTATTCTATTGATGGAAAGACACAACCTTCATTACAAATCTCTAGTGTGATCACATTGAAGCATTACGTCTTGTTACCTCATAATCAGAAAATTGTAATGTCTGGATTTTAATTCTGAAAAGCGTTGGGAAAACCAGGGAAACTATAGAAATGGAAAAAATAGGTGAAAAATGAAGGGAAAAATGTGCATATCATTTAACTAAAGAATGAAAATGCAAGAATACGTAGCAATTCAGAAATACTGTGAGATGCTAAAACTTATAAACGTAGATTATTTGGAGTACCTGAAGCATAGTCAAGTGGAACAAAGTAAGCTGAATAAGCATGAACTGATAAGGCACCTTGCACCAATTTCTATTACATTGATAATTCATTTCCCATAGGAAGTGTCTTTAATAGACTTGTGGCATTACTTACAATTAAGAAATAATTGATTTTTGACAAAAGATTCTCCTTCTGTTTCACTGAGTCATTGAAAAGATTTATTAGTGCAAGCAGCTCTGCTCATTTACACCAGCAGAGAATTCAGTCTTATTGGCTGCATCATGTAGATAAGAAAGAGAAGTATGATGCAAAGCACAGAAGGGATTTGTACTGTGCAAAGTTCAGTTTAATGTTAAACAGGAGAAAAACATTATGGCCACTCTAAAACAGTACTGTTCAACTTCACTACTCTCTTTTAGAAGACATCTTTGTTTTTATTTAGCAATTATCCCTTACATAAGTTCAGTTAATATTTTTGACACCATATCATAAGTCACTCCTACTCATCATGCAAATTTAAAACACATTTTAATCACTCTGCTTGTCTGATTCACAAGATGCATCAAGCTTTGTTATAGTTTACAGTTATATTGTAGCTTCCAGACATACAGCAGTAGTCTGGATAAGGGGTTCTCTTCTTGAAATGAAGGAAAGACAATAAGAAATTTCATGCAATTATTTTTTTTGCTATAAACAGGCTATGTTCAAAACCTTGCATAGCATTTAGAGGCTACCATCTGAAAATCTTCATTAAATATAGAAGAATTGTGAATCTTTATACAGTAATTAATTTTCTGGTTTATATGACTCTGCAATATTTTTTTCTCAGTTCATGACTGAGCATTAGCCACTCAGACTGCATATGGAGTACAGTTCCTTTCATAGATAAATGCTGATAGTAGTGTGGATTGCAACATGAAGAAATGACATGTTACCCAATTATAGTAATTTGAACCAGCAAATGAAAATACTTAAAGTAAATATATAAATAAATAATAAACAATTTCAGATCTAGGAAAGGAAATTTAAAGAAAGGAACTTTTAAAGAAAAAAAACCACACTATGTTCTCTGACAATTTTAGGTTATTTTGCATTAAAAAAAAAAATCAGTAACAAATTATGCTAAAAATAAAGCATGACATGTCATAGAACCATTCACATCCTTACCATTATTACCGTGTTTTCATAGAGCGGGATGTAATCAGTATTTTCATATCCATGCAGACATTCTTTTAAGGAGAAAGGCCTATGTGAAAACCAAAATTAAAAGAGGATATTTCTCTTTTCAAGTCTTCTAGGGAAAAAAGCTAGAGACATTTCAACAAAAAAGGCAAAGTATCACAATATTGTGACCTCTGCAATCTCCCTCCTTCTCCTCCCACTTGAGTTCTTCCTTTGGTTTTAGCTCTCCCTCTTTGGTTTCTATAAAAATTTGTCAGTTGGCTTTGCATTCTTTCTGGTATCAGTCACTGCCCTACAAATCCATACTACTTCTTCCAAGATGAGAATCCCTTCACTTCAGAGAACATACCTGAAGAGACTATCAGAAGGCAAGTAGGATTACAGAGTACAATACTAAAAATTCACATAAACCAAAAAAAAAAAAAAAGTCTATGCCTGCTGAGAGTTTAATAATAGCATCAAAGCATGGCTCAGCACTCAGCAGGACTTGTCAGAGGTAGCATCAGGTGACAAGATGGAAAGGATGCAGAGAGCAAGTAGATGGCAACATGAAATTGGTGGGAAACACAAGCCTCTATATTTACTAGCTTGTATTTTTTTTTTCTTATTCTTTTTTTAAACCCCTGACTGCTCTAATGGCAAGTTGTATGCACAGAATCCTCCCCCTCTGGCAAAACACACAGTTCAGTCCAAGACGCCAACACCCTCTTATAACCCTGACACCGTAGACATACTCAGCTAGTCTGCTGCTATAAGAAATCATTTTCACATATGAATTGCCTCTCTGAAACTAGCATCAGCACACAATTTTTACCATTACCTTTTCTAGAACATCCACCAACAGTCCCTTCTCAGTCTCTTCCAGTAAATAGCTAGAAGTGCCAGCATCCAAAAACTCAGTGAAATAGTGCTATGAAATAGTGCTTCCAAATAACCAGTCATGTGTGCTAAACATGTTTTAAATTTTTTTAGCTAATATCAAATGTTTTTAAGGTCTGCACATAAATCTACTTCTGAACAGAAACTCTGTGCTCCAGCTACCTCTGATACAGATCTCTTGTAAACTGCACTAAACCACGTGGAGTGTTGGGTGGTAGAAGAACGGGAGTCATATTAAAATTTATTTTTCCTGTGATCTAAGGCAAGAGTTAAGCCACTCTACCTGACATATTAGAGGTTAGACTTAGAGAAAAATTTTACTCAACATCACCAAAATATTGAGGTTAGAGTTAGAGACAGCCTTTAGGAATTTTTGCTCATATTATTGGGATATTGGAAATCTAAGCCTCTGGTTTTAAGAATGAACAGCAGCAGGTTTTGAAATTGAGGCAACTAAGAGGGTGAGAAGAGTTCCTCTAGAGTGCAAGGGGTGGCTGTGCTACTAGGAGACATGCTGGCTGACACTTCTCTTCATTTATTCTTCAGCATCAACTTCAAGCCCAGTGATAGAGAGTTGCAGACTGAAAGTCTCTACTGATTAGACCATTTGTCGAGATGGAGATTGTCTGAAAGATTTTCCTGACCCTCAGGGTATTTCGTCTTTCTGTTCTCACTTCCCAGAACTTGACTTCATTAACACACTATGGAGTAGGCTAGACTGGAGGAGGTGGGGAAAGGAGAAGAAATACATGTTCATTTTTCCCCTTGCTGGAACTGGACTGCCTTTTGAAGAATTCAAGACTGGCAGCATCAGAGAGAATAAACAAGAGGGAGTCTGATGCTGCAGGTCAATAAGGAAAGTGCCTATGTTCCACCAGGCTAACAATGGCAAAGGACTCTACTGGATGCAGCAAAATGTCCAAGAAAACAGAAAAACAGACAAAGCTTACATACAGGCAGAACACCAGCATCACTGACCCTTGCGTAAAAAGTATTCCATAAGGAATATCAACATTTAAGAGAATGCTACCTAGTTTGTGCTACTTTGTCCTGAGAAAACACTCCACAATAAACAACTTTAAGGGAACATTAGGTCTGCTGCCAGTAGGACAACACTGTTTCTGAGTGATGGAAAAGGAGCGGGGGACATCACTCCAGACTGTTTGATAATAATCCTCTCTTCCTTGTGCTGCAGATTCATTAAGCAATATCAACTACAGCTAGAGTCACAGAGGCTAGGAATAGTTCTCCAAATGGATTCAGATAAAAAGTGACTTTCTAGAAGTGACTAACTTTATGACCTCTATGGAGAACAGCTTGAGAGAGTTTCAGCCAAGATCAATGCACTATCTAAGAATGACAGACAGGAAAAATAGCTTGGATAGCTTGAAGGAAAGTGAGGTAAAGACGAAATAATTAGACATTGCTCTGTAAAATTTAATCAGTAAATAGAATAGTTTTAGAGAATCAAATTATCAGCAGCGAAAGTATGGAAAGAGCTACTTAAAAGGACTAGGACAGCAGCTGTAGGTATGGCAGTTGCTTTACTTAAAGAAAAACAGACAAAAAAATTAAGAATGAAGATTAAATTGTCAGAGAGATTAGACTTCAATTGTTGTATTCCTGAAAAAAGGCTAAATGTGTCATCTTAGGGTCCTATGTGTTTTATTTTTAATGTTTCTTCAGTTTAAGAGCAAAATCTTTTATCACTAGGAACCAGCCTTGCAAAATCACCATGGGGTCTAGAAATCAAAGCCAGCTTTCTCAGTTTCATGTAATATTACTAGTTTTACAGTAAGAATTTAGCTGAGAATTCTGTTTGTATGTAACTCAGAACTGTCATTTATATTCAGCCATAGATATATAATATTGGCTCAGCAAAAGCAAAAAAAAAATGTATACAAAAGGTCAAGGTCAGCTAAATTTCAAAATATTTTTTTGTTTTTCCTTAACTTTTTTATCAAAATTGAATTTCAGTATTTGAAAGTAAAAATATTTTCACCTGCAATACATCTACTATTTAGATGTAGCAGATATAGACTACATATCTGTTGCATATCTGGAAGTACAAACCAACAAGCATTAATCTAAAAAAAGAACAACAAAACCACCAAAAAACACAACAAACCAAACCAACCAACCAAAAAAATACCACAGCAGATTTCTGCTGAATCTTCTCCTATTGCCAGCCAAATATATAAATAGATTGCCAGGAATTTCAGAACTACATTGTTGTCACACAATTTTTAAAAAAATATATATTTTTTATATTTTATATATATATGTATGCATGTATTTTTATTTTCACTACATTTCTGAGGTTTTTGATTTATATTTTACATTTTATAAATGGAAGGACAGTAATAAGGGACCAAAAATTAAATTACAGCATAGGTGACCAAGAATGAGAATGATTAAAAATAGATACTAGGGTACTTGAACAAGAGGACATATGATTTCTCTAGGGTATATACTTTGGCATCTGCAGTTTTGCTATGCCACATGCCCAGAAATACTGGCACCTTAGAAGGCAAATAAGCATCTTATCTAAGTTCTAGTGTGAATTAGGATTTATTAGCTATGAGTCCTTGCAGCCATGAAATGTAATACCTAAGCCTGAGAAAACCTTGATGCAAAGTCTTTTTGCTATAAAGAAGATAATATAAAGGAGGAATTCAATGCAAAGCAAAAGCATTGAGCAAAGGGTAAGGTGCCTACCCCTTCACCAGGCTAAAAAGTTGTCCTTCCTATCTTGAGCTGCATCATGTATTTGATGGTCTCTGCAGAGACATTTCTTGATATTGTTCGCAGCACAATAGTCTAATGATAAGAAAAGTTGTAAGAAAAAAAAAATCATACCAGGATCCTAGTTCCTTTGCCTCTGATTGTTTATAATCATACAGGTAATAACCGAACTAAAATACTTCAGAAATTAGAGGACATGCAGCAAGAGCTACATCCTTCTTAATGGATCTGGTCGGTAGTCTTGCCTCTGAATGGAAGCAGAATGGAAGCAGAACTCCCTTAATCATAACAACATAAACTGCTGAGCATAAACATCAGTTTCTTAGTTCAGAATTTAGTTTGTGAACTAAGGCTATTGTTACTATTTCTGATTTCTTTTTCTTTTGAATACATATAAGGCACTACCTGCTGAGTACTGTTGGTGAATGCTGAACACATAAGGCTAGCAATAAACAGGAGCAAGTGAATGCAGAAGTTATTCTCCTTTCTGACAGCAACTTAAAACTCAACTACACAACTCTGTTTCTGCTTTTGAATAGTGTGCACCTCTTACAAAACCAGTTTAATCAGGAAACTGTTAATAGAACAAGAATGAGGATGTAGATGTTTTTAATCATGCATTGATACTGCTACTTTGTCAGTGTGATGGTACACTTGACTATATAGCCTAGCAGTCCATAGAAAGAAAAAACTTAAATTAAAGTGGCTCATACAGTGACTATTTTGTTCTTTGCTAGAAGACTACCTGAATGGGGGAAAAATTGAACTTCACTAAAATTTGACAGTTAAAGTACTGTCTTTTCCAGTTGTCAATCTTACTCATCTCCCTGGACAGCACATTCATTCTTTCAATACAGTGTATCTCTAAATGAAATTTTCTATCTAATTCAAGTTTAGGAATTATGTTACCTTAACAGATGCTTAAAATTTAGAAATAATAATGTGCTGATATGTAATTACAATTACAGACATCAACCTGCTTCTCCTTAACTCTCCAATTCTTCGTTTGTTTTTGTTTTGTTTTGTTTTGTTTTGTTTTAAAAAGTCAATGTTTTCTTCACGTGTTTATTTGTCTTTAATTTTTATGCAGGGATAATTTAAAAAAGAGAGCACTATTAGGTTCAGAACAAAACACTTATACACTTCTCCTGGCAAATTTATGAAGAAATTTAACTGATCATGTCTGAAAAATTGCTTTTGCTAAGGCAGACATGACAATACTACAAACTAGAACCAATGTTTAAGCAGTGACCTTCGATACATGCAAGTTTACAGCAAATTCCTCAGGTAATCAACACAAAGGATATACTGTTCATAAAGTTAATGGCAATAGTCAAACGATATATGTCTATCAAGTTTTGAGAATGAAATTCTGAGATCATCCTTACATTCATTCACTGCACTTCAAAACATTCTTAATTTAAAACTCCTATAGCCAGACAAATTGTTTATCCTTTGCTTTTTTGACACTTAGATTAATTTAGGAAATCTTCTCTTTGATATGTAAGGAGGATGCCACACTGCAGTCCCCCTTGTTTTTACTTAGCAATGTGAGAATGTGTCAGCATATGGGAAAGCTGTAGGAGAGTAGCTGCTGACTGTGTACATTGTTTTCATAAGTCCTTAGTAAATCTCATCAAACCAGCACATAAAATCTGATCTGAATAGCTATAATAGATTCTAAGATGATGCTTATGCATAGTCTAGCAAGTTTACATGCAGAAATTGATAGGAAAACTAGAACAGGAAGTATTCTGTTCACAAAAAGCTAAAAACTAGAATAATAGATGCAGAACTGTTTTTGTTGGCATATAAACTGTAAGCCTCTTGTGAATGATGGTATTCTTCTTGCGCATTGGACTCCAGCATAGAATCAGGCTAGACATGAATTTACACTCCAAGGTCCTGGGAGCCAGTCTGTGCTCAGGAGTACAGGCCTGACTGTATAGGTTGTGAGATAGCTGCATGCATTCTCCCCAGCACATCTACCTGCATTGCTACTTACTTGGAAACCCTCAAGATATTTTCACAGAAAAAGACATGAACTCCAGGAAAAGGACTGGGAAAACTATCAGGTGTTGATGGATGAGTGTTTGGGCATAAAAAGAACTATAAGTACATTTAGACCAAATTCACTACTCTGGAAAAAGTAGAAACCAGGTCTATGCAAAGACCTCTGCAAGGGAAATTGAAAAAAAAAATAAAAAGAACAGTGGTCTAAATATTGCATTCTGATTTGTTTTTTTTCCTAGCATGTCTGTTTCAGAAGTTCTGTGCTATTGCTTTATGAGACTGGAGAGAGCAATAAAAATTTAAAACAATAGGCATTGCCACTTTTAGTCAGTAAAAAATATTACAGAAAGGGAGTATTTGCCAGTTAAGTCACCCACAGAGACAGACAGAGTATTCTGTATTTAAATCTCATAAAATGTTCTTCTGAACTCTTATTATTTGAGAATAGGAAACTATTTTTCCACTCTACAATTAATTCAGTTAGATGTTTGCCTTTTTCTGAGCAAAAGCAGCAATATTGTACTCTTCAGAACTTTCAAGAAGTTCTGGGACCACCTCTTTTAAACTCTCCTCTCCCCTTTTCTAATCCTGACAACACATGTACTCTTTGTCTGCATTACAGTATTGCCAAACCCTGAAACTCACCGTGGGAGGGAGGCTGTTTTCTGCAGAAAACTGCTAAAAGAGCTACTTTGTCACACAGAAAAATATTTCCATGGGTTTACACAGAAACCATTGAGATATCCTCTCATGTAGAAAAATTCACATGAGTCTCACTGTTGTTTTGGTAACTCATTGTTTCTATACTAATCTTAAAGGCTAATCAAAATCAGAATTCAGCATTTAGATATTTCTCTTGTCCCACTGTGTTAATATCAGTACTCGACAAAACTTATTTCTCTTCTCTTCATCACCAATTATAATCCCTTGTCCCACAAAAGAGAAGTTAAAACACAGAAAGATTGGATGCAAAGAGTAATTTAATCTTAAAATATGAGCGTCTGTCCACCAGCACAGAAATATTAAATACTAAAGAATTGTTTAGGCTATTTCTATAGTTAGAAAAAGCATGTGGTTTTAAGTAACTCTTGCCAACTCAAAGACATTTAAACAGGGTATTGTTTAAATATAATTAGCTCTATGAGAAAGCCAATAAGCATGAGAACTGGCCTGAAATGTGATTGTTTTGTAGGCTTATTGCCTACAGAACTGACTTTGATGCCTTTGTCTGTTTAGAGTTTGTAGCATGCAAAATTCCTTAATATCTTTGCTGTTTAGTTTACTTTTGTTCATTATATAAGTTCTATAAATAGGTAAATCCTCAAATCTTTTATGAGATAAGAAATCGACAGTGAAGATTATTTGGCATTTCAGTGTGAAGGCTGAAAGAAAGGTGTTTGAATGTTTCATTGCAGTGACTTCACTCTTGCTTTATTATTATTATTATTATTATTATTATTATTATTATTATTATTATTATACATGATACAAAAAGTCAGTTATTTTATTCTTATTAAAAGTCTAGTTAAATCATGACAAGAGACATGTGAATAATTTCTTACTGTAATTAACCTAGCCTATATATTTGTAATTCTGAGGAGAATTTTTTGTGAGGAAAAGTTAGAAGAAACAAAGCCATAGCATTTTACAAGTTGAAGATTTTTATTTATTTTTTTTTTTAAAAAAGTCTGTTTCTTTAACTCTTAAAATACATTATACTTGTTTTAAAACACAGTGGAACTTGGCAAACACCTTTATCATTGTTCTTTGAGAACTTGTAAAAGCTCTAAATGTTGTTCCAACAAGTCGAAGTAAAGATTTTGTTTGGTGTAGTATCAATTTCCACCTCTAAAGAGGATGATTGATTTATGGGGGAAGTAGAGTTTTAAATGTTGGAAAAAGTTGTTTTATTCAAATTGGAAGAAATGCCTTTTCTGAATGGTTGAATACCTTTTTAGTGAAATATTTTGTGCCCCCAGGGCAAGGTGCGGGCGTTGTCATCTTTGATCATACCTTAACAACCAGCCAACTCAGATAGGGATCTAGGAGGAAACTTACAGATTTTGACTAACAAAAAAGAATTCATAGAGCAATTCATTCTACTAATGTAAATATGAGAGGAAATTTGTTTCTTAAACATACAAAACAGTGTTTAACTGACAGCCCAATAACACAGACAACTGCATCATTATATTCTTATGCGTTTAGTTGAATAGTCTGACAGAGAACATTTGGGAAAAGCTGTCTACTTAAGGAAAAAGAAATGTCTAAAACTACAAAAGGAAGAAATTTTATTAATGCCTAACTGCAAGTCAGTCAGTTCAACCACATACCAGAGCAATGTATTCATACACAATGCTGGGCACAGATGTTGTAAGAATATGTGTGTGTGTGTGTGGATGTGCACTTGTATGTATGTATTTCTTACAGAATTTTGAGAGTTATATTTTAATATATCTGTTCTTCCAAATCTATTGATCGGCAGGTTGTTCAATGAAGGGTCAAATAGTAAACTCCTGCATTCGTAACTGCAAAGGAAACTCAAAATATGTTATAAGATGGAAACACTAAACTCAAGGAGGGAGGAATTTTTAATATTAAAACCTCAAACTTCATTTGTGGAAATGAACATTACATATCAGGTAATTGTAAAAATAAGATAGTGAATTGATGGTAAATTGAGTAATTTTGTATTGCTTATTAATTTATATAATTTCCAGACTAGTGTAACTACTATATTTTATTACAGAAGAAATGCAGCTGATTTCTCTAGTAGTGCTTTCAGGTTTGTACCAGATAAACCAGATTTAAAATACAGGAGTATGAAATATTTATTCAAAGACAGATTATGTTTGACAGATATTCTGAGTTTATACCTACTTAATCTATCTAAATATAAAAACTGGAAAAGATAAACTATGCACAATGATAAATAAGTTCTGGAAAAAGTGAGAAGAAGCCAAAGATAGACTTATACATTTCCTTAAATTCTTATATTGTTCTCAGAGTAGTGGATATTTCATAATTTCATATAGCTTTCATTTTCACAGTGAAATAAAATATCAAAAAGTAACACAAATAGAAAACCTAATGACACAGTGTCCTCTGAAGACAAAGTTGACATAGATTCATATTTTTAAAACTTTGCTGTATGATGAAAAGTACAATGTAAACAGCTTGGACTATTTTTCAAAATAATTTATGCTCATTCATGTTTAGTTTCAAAGATCATTAGAATTAAATTTAGCAAGACACTCTTTAACAGATAACACTAGAAGGCAGAGGTGTTGCTGAAGTATTAAACTGGAAGGAGTCTGGAGCTGTTCTCAGACTTCTTTCCTCAAGAACTATAAGAATGAAAATGAGACAGAGAGAATGCTTAATCCAACTCAAATCATCCATCATTTATTCCAAGCCCTTAGCTGGCATTTTGCAGTACTGGACAACAAAAATTACACAAAGTATGGATTTCTAAAAAAGAAAAAAAAATGTAGAAAAATATCGACTTAAAGAATGATGTAAAAGCAGTTATTTAAAAAAAAAAATTGTGCTCTTAACTGTTTAACAAAAGTAGTAAGCATATAGAAGCCAGGGGAATCATCTCCAAAACCAATATAACTTTATCCTGGACTATGAGAAATTCACAGCATGGATCATCTGAAAAACCCGAATGAGACAATTTATTTAAAGAATAAGTAGATTGATTGAAAGTTTATTTTATTCTGATGCTAAGCTCTTGTTATTTTGTGCCCGAAGGTAGATCACATATGCTACAATATTTGCTCTCTTCTCTTTGCAGCAGAAGCTGTAACATTGCCAGATCTCAATACAAGCCTTTTTTTCCTTAATGTCTTCTTTTCAAATCCATATAATTAATTCCCTCTTGAATAGAATTAAATTTGTATCATATATTGCAGTGCAGAAAATCTTGAGAGCATGTTTCACTAAATCTAAAAAAATTAAATAATTTTTAAGAATTCTTTCCCAGATCTACTACTACTTTTAAACTGATGCTTCACTCTGGGTGGTTTAACATTTTTTTCCAATATACCAATTTAGTATTACTTGAGTGGAATGTAGTTTGATAGAGATGGTAGATTTACTGATTGCTGTGAAGACATATTTAACTTTTTAAATTTATATATACACACATATAGACAAACAAACATGTGAGATGGCATATGGTTTGTGTATGCAGAAATATATTTTTTGAGGGTTTGGGTAATTAATTGCAGACTACTTTTCAGTGTATTTTAAACACATGGAGAAATAAATGTAAATCCACATAACTTCATTTCACTTTATGTAGAATTATACATTCAGAGAAACAGAATTTGACTGAAGGAAAATATTTTAAACCATCGTATAAACAAAGATAGGAGAAAAAGCTATTGAGATCCTGGTTGAAATAACACAATACAATGAAGATTGGTCATGCTGCCTAGTTTTTTATCCTACATAATGTAATGGACAAGAGTGGTTGAAATTCATTAGACTTTATTTACTACCTGAAACAGTGGTTACAACAAGTAACCTGTCTGCGTGGTTCACGAGCATAAAAGTTCAGCAATGTGCCAGATGCTGTTAAACTAAAACAAATAACACATCCACAGCCTGCTAACCACTACCAGATGAGATCCTGGAGAATAAAACATTGGTCTCTTTGGAAAAGAGGAAAATAGCCTCAAATTGTGCCAGGAGAGGTTTAGATTGAATATTTGGAAAAATTTCTTGACTGAAAATTTTGTCAAGCATTGGAACAGGCTGACCAGAGAAGTGATGGAGTCACCATTTCAGGAGAATTTAAAAGATGTGTGGATGTGGTGCTTAAGAATATAGTTTAGTGTAGGACTTGATGGTTCAATCTAAATGATTGAATAATTCAGCACCTTTGTTGCCCTAGATCATCAGGAATAATTTCAAACCTACCACCAGAAAGCTCTGTGATCCTGAACATTTCACCTTTCTGTGTTAAAAGATATAACTGCATCTTGTTTCATCTGCTATTATACTTATGTCAAATGTAATTGTAATGTGAATCACAATATGTTTCAGAATCCTAGGTCCTTCATTATTTGCATTTAACATCTATGCTGAGAGCCTTATGGATCCTATGCACAGCAAAACCTCAAGGTTTGTTTGTATGAGACCTGTAGGAGTGAGCAAACAGTCCATATCGATCACATCTGGGTCACTAGTTCACTACACAGAAAGCTTTTAAGGCTATGTCTCATACACTTTAGCTGTTTTACTATAGACAAACCAGATTCCAGTGTGTTGTTTGCCCTTAACTAGGCTACAGAATTTACATGTTATCTGTGTGAAAATAACAAAGAGAAGGTGAAGTAGGCTAGCTGTTCTGCTTGGCAGATTGTCACAAACAAAAGAGAGTTGTATAATTTTCCATCATGAAAAATTTGTCCAAAAAAATATAAAATAACCTGACTCCTGAGATCTATCGTTATAGATACTTGGGCTCACCATAACAGTTACAACTCTACCCCACCTAGAAGGATATTCTGAGAGAGACCATAGTTGAATGCTTCAAGGAATGAGTCAGAAAACTCTCTAAAACTAATTTCTTACTTCAGACATAAATTTGTAAACTTACATAGTTTCACAAGAATACCATTAAGATCACAGCCTTGCACAAGAATAGTGGGGAATTATCTGGTAAATGGATAAAAGATCTAATTTTTAAAACTTTTGGTTTGGTTTGTTTTCAAGATAGGCTGTTGGAAAATGGTTCAGTCCTTTATAAACAGTTATTTGAGTATTTTTGAATAATGGCATTGAAAAGTTTATCTTGTGCTGTATACAAAGTATATGAAAAGCACTTGTTCTTCACTTTGAGAATACATTATTTCTCCACTCTACATGTTAAGGTTTTCTCAGTAATATCATAAAGTGAAAAAACGTAATCAAACATTTTATTCTTTTCTTTTATTCTTTTTCTCTGTTTAACAACCCATTTTCTCTAGGTTACCTTAAAGTTTTGATGGATAGTGAAAAGAGTAATATTCTGTATTCCAAAAGACAGGCATTTGCATAACTGATTTATTGAAACATGCTGAAGCTATTGGCATTGTAAAATATTATGAGTGCTAGAAGTGCTTTTTTCATTAATCACTCTAAATGATTCTGACATTTTTTAAGGGCCAATTTTATGTGGAAATTATCCAAACCCTTTGGGTAAAACAATTTGTTATTTAAAACCTTTTAACACAGAGTGGTGATACTACTTCAATTTGTTTCAGGAAAAAAAAATTATAGGCTTTTGGGACAGAATTGTATCCATACCTAATGGGTGCATTTATGGAATTTAGACATAGTTGTATTTGCTATCCGTAGCTAACATTACAGATGTGCTTTTCTTATGGAAAAAAAGAGAATTGGATCAACCTTTCATTTCAAATATTTCATTTAACAACTTAATATTACATCATGGCTTTGAACAAGCCTGAGAAGTTCCATGATTTTGTGAAAGAAATAGAGAAATTAATATCACAGTGCTTTACTCAGAAATTTCTATTTCACTGATGTATTCTATTTTTTTCACATACCTTAATCTTCCTCCCAGAAAAGCAAACAAATAAACAAACAAAAAACCCAAACCCCAAACTCTAGACATTTCCATGTCATAAATTTATTAAAATGTAATTGCCAAAAATAGCTACTTCACATTAACTAATTCCTACTGTATTTATTTTATGTGTTCATCATTCAACGGAATTTTCCTTTTTTTTTTTTTTTTTTTTTTCAGAAAGATAAGTGTAAATACATGTAATGTTTGCAAAATGTCCTGGTTTTACCTACCGAAATTGATGATTCCTTCAATTATTTCAACTCAAATTTATGGATTTTCCACTGTAAAAGTCTAAAATGTGGATTCCCTGAGATACTTTCCTCAGAGGCTGGTAAGCAGGAAAGATCTGATCTAATCTGATCATTCAGAACTACCAGCATAAGTGACTTCATAAGTCTAATAAGCATGATGTTTGGAAGGATTTGAGAGCATAAAGATGATAGTTTTGCTTCATCATGCTGCTTTCCTTGCCAGTCGATAAAGCACCAGCTGCTAAGCTTTGACTGTCTACTCTATTTCTCACTTCTGAGCTGCTATTCTTCCTCAGGCATCTGAAGATGTGAGGCTGGGGATAAAGACTGTATCAGTGAAAGTCAGTGTAGGAAAAAAAAAAACAAACCAGAAAACAGAGAATGTCTTTTCAGAACAGGTTCGTTGTCTATCTTCCTAGTGAAGGAGCAGTGATGCTTTCCCTGAAAATCTGATCTTTACTCTCTTAGAGCTTTCTGCCTACTCTTCAGACTTAGTTTTAGAAGACACCCAACACTACACTAGCTTTCTCGTGCATTCTTTTTTCTTTGTCCTCATTTTTTTCTTGCATTTTCACCCTGCTCTACTGAAAGACTCTTAGGGAATTAAGGAAAAAGAATGCCATGCTTCTGTGAATAATCTTACTGGCTGAAAGTTGAGCATGACTCTAAGTACTTTTTTTTTTTTTCTTAAATTTGTTTCCTTCCTCTAAAGAGCTTTTCAGGCAGGAAAGACACTATATCCCAGCCTCTGAACTTGGATAAATTCTTCTGCTCCTCTATTTCATCTGCTTCTTCTCTTTTTGAGTCTCTATTATGATATAATCCATTGTTTTCATTGCAGTCATGTGACTCCAGGTTGTCTCTAAGTACAGAAAGTAAAGAAGGCAGAAAATGTGAATAAATTACTTTGCATTAAAAAATGTCTTTGGCAAAATAAGATCAAAATCAAGCTTTCATGAAAACTGAAAGTTAAGAAACTTTTATTTTCCTTGTAAATTATTGGATGATCTTTTTTCTACCATAGCTTTTCTTTTGTCCAAGATTAACAATAGTTTAAACGATTATTGCGCTTGTTTTGGAGTGGGATAGAGTTCATTCTTTTCATTGTAGCTAGTATGGGGCTCTGCTTTGTTTTTTGACCAAAAGAGTGTTGATAATACAGGGATGTTTTTGCTTTTGCTGAGCAGTGCTTACACAGAGTCAAGGCCTTTTGGTTTCTCACACCATCCCACCAGCTAGTAGGCTTGGGGCGCACAAGCAATTAAGAGGGGACACAGCCAGGACAGTTGATTTAAACTGGCCACAGGGATACCCCACAAGACATGGTGTCATGCTTAGCATATAAAGCTGGAGGAAGAAGAAGTAAGAGGGGATGTTTGCAGTGATGGCATTTGTCTTCCCAAGTGATGGAGCCCTGTTTTCCTAGAAAGGGTTGAACACCTGCCGACCCATAGGAAGTAGTAAATTAATTCCTTGCTTTGTTTTGTTTGCATGTGCAACTTTTGCTTTCTCTATCACACCATCTTTATCTCAACCCAAGAATTTTCTTACTTTTACCCTTCTGATACTGATTTTTCTGTCCTGCATTATATTTGTGTTTGCGAACAAACTACATTTATACGAGGATCTGATCCCATAAACAGCAAAGAATTTGCATCCACAAATGATAAAGCATTTTTAAATGAAGGCCTAGGGCATCTTGGAATGACTTTTGTAATACCAGACAAAGCAAATTCCAACTCTAAAACTCTGTATTTTATGTGACTTGCTGGAGACCACTGAGTTGGAGAAAGAAAATGACTGCCTTCAGTCAAAGTGAGCTCTCCTGAAAATGTAAGTTAAAGAAGACCTTGGAGGGATTTAGGAGTATTCGACTTTGGAAACCATGAGTTGGATGTAGTTGGCAACAGAGCTGACAGTTGCCATAAGTGTTAGATAGAAGTCATATTTTTCATGCCTGTTAGTCACTTATTTGACTTTCTAAGTATTCTAAACTCTTTAAGTCTAACATAAGAGAAGCATAACTTTATGACTGTTTCTAAAATTTGAATTTCATTATTTGCCTGTTTTAAATATACTTTGCTTCATGCAGGTACCTATTCTAACAACAGGTATTTGAAAGCAAAGAAATTCAGAAAAAAATCAGACCTCATCATGACACCTAGATAAAAGTGGCCAGTATTAATAAAGTGTGTTGCTCTGTGCTAGATCCACACCACCGGAAAAGCCATGAGTAAGGAAAGAAGTCTGATAAGGGTTTCATTCAAAAGAAA
>VXBA01001093.1:23811-82373 GCA_013399895.1 Serilophus lunatus | reverse complement strand
AATCTTCAAACCAGGAAAAAAAGGTTTGGTCAAAAGTAAAAAAAAAAAAAAAAGATAGTATTTTTGACTGCTAGAATTTACTAGCAAAGCAAGTAAAAGGTAAAGATGCTGCAAGAGGCCTAGGCATCTCTTTTTGGAGATCTGCACCCTAAAGCAGAGCTCTATACTGGTTTTGTATATTTGCATCCAATTATTTGATCTTCTGATTAAGATCAGACAGCATATTATACTGCAATTTTTGTTATGCAATTCAATATTCACAAAATAATTTCCACTAGAAATAAAAATAGTTACAATGTATAAGAAGAATATAATATCATATTAACTGCCACATCATATGTCATAGAAAACAATGGCCTTATATCCACACCTGTATATATGTCATAAGAAAAAAAAAATCAAAGACCTGGCCTTTACAGTGTCTATAGCTAAGGTGAACATCAGTATTTACTAGTCTGAAAAGTAAATACACAGACACCATCACTCTTTCGTTATTTATCACAAAGGATCTTTAGTACCGCTGAGTTATGAAGTCAATAATGAACCTCTCTGAATTACTCAGCGAACAATCAAATAGAGACCAGTTGAGACTTGTTCTATTTTGGTATCACTGTAGAACAAAAACCTTATTTTCTCACTCACACCCCAAAATACTTTATATGTGTGATAATTTTTATTTTAATTTCAAAGATCACTCTTTGATGTCTGCTGCATAGTAAGAAATTAATATCCTTTTCCTCTATCACTATTAGCCTTTTTTGGCTATCTTTAATATATCCATGAAAGACAGTACAGTTCATTGTGTTCCTGAGTGGAACTTGTCTTCTGATGTGGTATGCAAACTATTTTTACTCCTCAAATTAAAAAGGAGGAAGGTTTTAATTCTGACAATGGCATAAAAGTGGAAGAAACAATTTCAGGCCTGAAGGGAGCTCTCTGAACTGAGTCAAGAAAAGAATAGGTCTTTTCATGGTCTTTTAAACTGTAAAACTGTTATTTTAAAGTCAACAGTGCTGCTTGTTTTCCAGGCATCACTTTCATACCATACACTACCATATGCCAACTGATAGCAAATGTTACCAACTGGTAAGTTTACCTTCAGCTCACTTGAATAGTGAACTGGAAACTCATCTAGTTACTCATCCAAAATATAAACAAATGTTCCCATTACTTAATTAAATTCTCATTTCATAGTTTAAGCTAAAATTTCAAGTAGTTTAATTGAAGAAGTCCTTGAAAAAAAAAATGTCTTTTTGTTTTTCTAATAAAAGGCTAAAAGATGTGATAAGTTCCAAAAGCATCAGGAAGACACAAGGAAAGTATTGGCCTGCCCACATTGGAACTAAAACCTACTCAAAAAAAGACTTTTGTTTTGGCTGGAGGTTAAAGTACTACATAACTTGGGTGAATCTACTGAAGGAAATACATGACTAAAAACATTACTTAAAAACAGGACTAATGATGATTTTACTTTTAATGTCTAGAAGCGCAGTTTACTTAGGCTTTTCTCGGGTATCAATACTGTAATCTAAAATGCTTCTGAACTTACTAGCACAACTTTGAACAGAATATGAACAACAGTATTTTAATAAAAATCACAAAAATGGTCTATGTGTGGCAAAAAAGTAAATGAATGATAAATACTTGGGATATTTATGCTAAACAGAGAGTTATTTACAAATACCTAAAGTGAAAATAAATACATCACTTACAGATCAATGACTGCTAAATAAAATCTTTGTAAACATCCTTTATAATACTTCATTTATGTCTCAGATTTTGATTATGGAGTTTCAAATGGCCCATGTTACATTACTGTTTTTATTAAGAAGTCATTTTAATAATTTACCTATGTCAAAGAAAAATATTATGTCATTTAAAGCCTACTTCTGGATAATTAACGAGTAGAAAAAGGGTGTGAAAAGATCCTATGCAGTATAATCTGTGATAATCTCATTGAAGTTCTCTCATTTAGAAAGAGTTGCGTGCTTCATTGCCTTCCCTCTCACATGGTCAGCAACATACATAAAAGCTGAATACAATCAAGTATGAACCTTCTAAGGGATTTATTATGTATTTGCATGAAAAAAGGAAGAGGATACGATTTCACAAAATCTGCACAGACAAAATATCCTACAGTCAGAGCTAAGGACTCTCATTAAAAGAATCTTTCACAAAAACTATTCAAAATTGACCCAGATATCTCTAATTTCAGTTGTGAGTTACGATACTGTTCTAGTGGGCAAGTTCAAAACAATGAGGTAATACTGAAACTTTTGCACCAACCACAGTAATGCAGACCTAAATTTCAGAAGTTGAATCTGTATCTTTGTTTTAAAGAGTAAAATAATAATGAGAAATTGTTTATTATTATCATATTATATTTTAAATATATATGACATCGAATTTATGATCATAATCAGCTATGAAACCAGAACGCTTTCTTCAGCATAGCAATTTATTAACCGCAGCCATGGTTATCACCATAGAAGTTGCTTTAAAGTTAGACATTTTTAGACAAGAACCTCTAAAAAAGGAGGATTTTTTTTTAAGGAAACCTTGAATTCCTTTATTAGAAAAAACACTTTTCTTCCCTCACTATATCATATCTATTTTCTTAAAGTTAAACCTAGTATAAAAATTAATTATTCTGTCTTTAGACAAAAGACATTCTGCATTATTCCTTATTATGTATATTTTGCAATACAAAACTCTAATTATCATTATTATAGGTTGTTCAAGTCCTGTAATGACACTAGAGCAAGGTAGTTCATAGAAAAGCTCAAAAAGCAATGTTTGGGGGTTTTTTTCCCCAGTCATTTGGTATATTTGAGCTAGCTTTCTTACTTTTTCCTCACTCTTGTCTGGTACTAGGATTTTTCTTCTTGTTGAATAGAGAAAGACACTATGGTGAAATCTTTACTCCTGGAGAGGAACTTCAGAGTTAGAGTTAGTGTCCAAAGTCACAGCAACAAACGGCAGCACATCTGAGAACCTGAGGCTCAGGGGTAACTTCAAAGTCTCTGATCACACCTGAGAGATTCTTAATATTACCACAGAATTACGATTTTGAATTAGGATCCATAGATGGGTTGAAAATGCACAGAAATAATCAATTTTAAATAATTTGATAGCAAAGCATCATTTCTTTAAATGTCATAAAATCAGCAAGAAATTACATATAAAATATGCTCTGTGCCTCCTTTATAACTATAAAACTGAAAAATAAAGAGTGATTTATTTTTAGGAAGCACAAAAAGATATGCACAAAAAGCAAATTCATTTTTATTTCAATGATTTAGTCATTCCTTTGCCTTCTACAGTATCCCCTACAGAGATTTAGGAGACATTGAGAAACTACCTTCCAGGGCTTGTCACATTGAGAACATTAAAAAAAAAAAATAAAATAAAAAAAAGCTTTCACATTGACCCTGATTTACATAGGGAATAAAATCAGACTCTCAGTATTCAACCATAAAAAGCATATGATTTGAGGAAAAATAATTTTTCTGTAAGTGTTCTCCAGAGAATCTCTGCAGACTTCAACAGCTGAGCTATCATGAAGACTTATTCTAATTCACATGCATAAAAATTTCATCTCTCTGGCTCTGCAGCACATATAGCTCAGGCTTGTTTTTAAAGCCTTATAATCCATACAAAAAAATCTCTTGAAAATCCTGTGTTGATCAAAGCACCCCAAAAAACTTCAGTTCAGGAAACAGAATGGGAGTGCTAGCAAAGCCCCAAAACATATTCTCTTATCATTAAGTAGCAGATTTTATGAAGCCAGTAAAACAAGCTAACAGAAACATAAATATCCTGATGAAATTTAGAGATGGAGTCAAGATGAATAATTTAATTGATCTAGTTCCAGCTGAAAATTTTAAACTTCACTTCTGGCATTTATTTAAACTCTGAGCCTGAGTTCTGGCAAGTAGAATCATAAGGCTCTTGTGTGAAGACTTGACTTAAAATTTTGAAAGTTGGGGTGTCACAGTAAATTTTGAAGATGTGCTGTCTCTGAGGTGAAAGTGCTTGTTTCTTTTCACAGTCAGTCAAGCTCAACATGCAAGTTATATATCTTTATCTCAGGAACTCATGGAAGAAAACTCTTCCTATCTTGTTCATTCAGTGCTTCTCTTTTTTAAGACTCATATTCATTCTGGCTTTGGCCTGTGCAATACCCTTTTCCCTAATCTATTTTAGGAGTGCACTTCTTTCATAATGTATTTTGTTTGCTTGCTTGTGTTTTTACATTAAGAGAAGAAAGAAACCAAACCCAAATTATTATCATGGTAATTTAAAAACTCAGGTAGAGTATACACTCAGAAAAAGCAGGAACTCTGAGCTTACACAATTCTCTGATGTAAATGTGATTCTTCCCATGAAATAGTGAAATGTTACTTTGGTGAAAATGATTCTGATGGGCCCCTGATCCTGTGAAATAATTTTCAGTACTGAAACTGTGACTTGTAGAGAGAAACATTGTCTTTCTTTTATCTGGAAAAAGGTTTTTTTCAACATATTTTCAAATAAGAGTTATTTTATTTAGCATTTTTAAGGACTAATATCTGCAAATAATGCACATCCTGAAGAAATCGTTCCTGTCGGTTCCCTAGACAAAGCATATTCTGTATTAATCTATCTGAGAGGACAAAGAAAACCAAAAAGTCCTAAGGGCTATTAGTTCTTTTTACTGTCTTACATGAATATATTTGCTAAACGATACCCTGAGATGAGACTAGAAACTGCTTATTTAAAAGCTGCCATCCTTACAAACTCATGCTTTGAAATTGCAGCACTTGGCACCACTGAAGGGACACCTAAAACTTTCTACAGGTGGATGCCTTCTAATTGCTAGGGATGATTAACTTTGATCAAGTATACAGGGAGCCTGGCATTTCTGCAAACCTTTCTTGGATTTCATGAATATTTAGATATCTAAATCACATGTAGAGAACTCCTTTATAGACATTTATATTTAGGAATCTGAATTTGAATTCCACTTTTAAATGTGTAGTGATCATGTCAGTTATTCATTAGTAGTAAATGGACAAATCAGATCAATTTGTTTGTATCTAAAATATTTAATGCAAGATATTCAAAATTTTAAACAAATGTCCATGTCACAGAAATAATGTCTATAATTAAATATGGTTAAATACTAAGTGTATGCAATTCCTTCTGTTTCCATGCATCAAATAGCTATAATAACCAACTTTGCCCAGCAGTGAGCACAGATACAGGTGATCTGTGTAGCCATCTGGGCTGTGAATTTGCCCTGCAATCCATGTACAGAACACCTTTTCCTCAGTCTCTGTAGTCTCACAAGAAATAAAACCAACCAAACGGTGAAACCCAAGCTTTACAGATAACTGATTGAAAGCTATTAAAAAAAACCCAAAAAACAAAAAACAAAAAACCACAACAAAAGAGGCAACTTTCTTTGCCCTTCAATATTTGCAGTTTGGGCCTATACAGAAACTAATTTGTAGCACCCACAAGCCTTTTCAAGAAAGAATATTTTGCAATTTATTTTTTTTTTACCTTTGTAGATCTGTGGCATTTTGCTCAAATGACAAGAGAGTAAGCTTTTTGTGAATAGTTTAATTTCATTGTATGACATTCCAGACCTCCATTACAATCTTTTAGCAAAAATACATATATTGGACAATTATGCAGCTAGTGATATTCATTCCTTTTTTATGATCAAAGTAATTTCATACCAGAATACTGACCATTTTAAGAACATACTAAGACGCCTGGCCCTCTCAGCCAAGTTTCTGCTCAGTATAATTAGCTTAAATAATTCAAGGGTACATTTTGTTCATTTTGATTAATCTTATAGGGGTCTTATAATTGTTTAAGTAGTAGCAGAATTGACTGACTGAAAAAAAACTAAAACACTTGTAGAAGAACTACATGTTTTCTTTAGACAAATCAAGAGCACTTTGAAAATATTTTTTGGTTTCCAGCAACTAGGAAGACAGATAAACTTATTTTTTAAAAAGTTCAATAAGAATAACACATATGATATAACACTACCATAGCAGCCTTCAATTTTCCTTCTAACTTTTTCATCCATAAATTAGTAATCTGAATTTTATCCTTATGCTAACTGTATGGCAAATGTCAAAAAGGTAACAATACAAGCATTGAATAAGTCCCTTTGTTATAAATAAGCATATGTTATATATGCTGCTTTTTTCCTAAAAAGAGGATGTTAACTTCTGAAGAAAAGATTCTGAGAGTTTAGGACTGCTATTTATGCTATGAATTAATTAAAAATATGTAATTTTAAATGTTACATGTCATATTAAAAATATTTAGTTTCAAGAAAGACCACACTTAGAGTATCTTCACATTTCCACTCTAAGTAAAAAATGTCTCAAATCAGAACAGCTGTATATTATGATTAAATGCAAAATTTGTTAAGCCATCATTCAAAATAGTTGGTTTGTGACATCAGAGAAACTCAAACTATCTACATGCTAAAATTGCAGCTGTTGAAAATACATCTTCATACATTAAAACACAAATATTTTCAGATTAAATAATGACAGAGTTTTAAGGACTTGTCTTTTGGGATAACTTTAGGTAAATTTTTTAACCCTTACACTAATATTATCTGCTTTAAATCTTGAATCCAATTTACCAGAGTTTTCCCTTGATAGTGTTTTCCATTTTCAGTGAATACTGATTTGTTTGTTTCTTCTTTATATATTTTATTATTGTTTGTATATTTAATATTGTATTTGTTTATAAATATACATTATATAATGTACAAATTTCTTCAGGAGTTATCTGTGTAAGGTTGTCAGAATTAGTTCTTGGGTGTGATTAAAAGCACAGACCTTCACAGAACAATAATCTGAAGCGCAGAATTACTGTGTTCACAGAGGAAATGAATCACTGAGACCTAAGCAGTGACATCTCTTCATATAAGGCTGAACTGCCACTGATGGCAAGTTGTTGCAGAGTAAGCTACTTGCTCCAAAGGGTTTGTCACCATAATGGGATTTGCTGCTGAATATGTATTTAAATCTAACCTAGACATCATCATATCAGAACTAGTTAGGAAATCACAGTTTTTATTTTGTAATAAAGGAAACACAAACACACATGTGCTGGTGTGACTTCACATAAACTGCTAGACACTCCTTAACCATCACTGCTCAACTAGATTGAAAATGAAGCTCAACATTGCTAGGTTCTGTCATGGGGTCCATTGCAACATTCAACTTCCAAGTTACATTTTGTAATTACTATTCACGTAAAGATTGCATTCTTTGGTATTTCTTAGACAGCCACTGTGACCACCTCAGTTAAACTCCACATCTACATGGAACTGAGCAATACTTTATGCTCCCTAGAGGAACAAGAACTGTCAGGCTTTATAAAACAGAAGCAAAATAGACAGAATGGTGAAGTACTCTCACTTTTTGGGCTTTGTTTGCAATTAAATTTACCATAATAACAAGTGTTCCTCACCATTTTACCAAAAGGTACAGGGGTCTTGATGAAAGAATGCTTAATGCAAACTAAAGAAACCTGTCTTTCTCACTTTGCAGTTAGGCAGGCAAAAATACTACATTAACCATCACTGAATTTCCTCTATTTATCTCATCTTTCACTTTTAATTCTTACAGACAGTTTTGTTATCTTTTCAGACCACTGGAAGGTTCAGGGAATGCAGCTGTCCAGAAGAAGCAAGTTCATTCAGTCACAGTACTACATGGAATTTTAGTTGAAGCATTTGATGTACAAAGCGGAAAAGAATTTACATTTGATGAGATTTCATTTGCAATCCTCACACTTGTGAGACTGACAAGACAATTCACTTTCTGTCTGTCATGAATCCTGCAACTTGTCTAAGTGTGGCTTGTAATTCTTCTGTGCAGCTCCTCAAGGGAAGACCTAGAGATGTAAACAACTCTTACACATTTTATCATCATGATAAATTAATTGAAGTTTCTGAATGAAATTGCATAACACAATAATGAGAAATGGCATTGCTGGTTCTGCTTTTGTTTTTTACCAATACTGCCGGTCCAGCAGCAGTCTGTAAGAATGACAGATGACAGTGTATGAAATTAATAAGCTTCAATCTTATTTTACATTTTTATTTTTATAGAATCATAAAATCATAGAATGGCTTGGGTTTGAAGAGACCTTAAAGATCATCTAGTTCTAAGCTCTATGCTATGGGAGTGATACCTTCCACCAGACCAAGTTTTAGAGCCCCGTTCAACCTGGCCTTGAACACTTCCAGGTATAGATCATCCACAATTTCTCTGGGCAACATGTTCCATTGTTTCACCACCCTCATATCTAGTCTAAATATACCCTCTTTCAGATTAAAGCCATTTGTCCCATCCCTACATGCTCTTGTGAAAAGTCCCTCTCCAGATTTCTGATGAGCTCCCTTTAGCTACTAGCAGGCTGCTATATAGTCTTAACAATCCCAACTCTCAACTTGACTTCATAGGAGAGGTGCTCCAGCACTCTGATCATCTTTATGGCCCTCCTCTGGACTCATTCCAGCAGGTCTATGTTCTTCTTATATTAAGGGCCCAAGAGGTGGACACAGTACTCCAGATGAGGTCTCAAAAAAGCAGAAGAGCAGAATCACCTCCCTCAACTTGCTGGCCACATCCGTTTTGAAGCAGTCCAGTTGGCTTTCTGGGCTGCAAGTGCCTATTTTCAGGTCATGGTGGGTCATTCTTTCATCAATACCCCCAAGTCCTTCTCTGCATAGTTTTTCAAAATACGCATATGTGTGATTGTGCATGTGAGTATAAGTGATATATAATTCACATATGTATTATTTTTTTCTTTTAATTGATACAGACAGATAAGAATTGGATCTTCAGCACTGATTTTGTGTTTTCTTTTAAAGAAATATTAAATATCAAACATTTTCAAAGTAAAATTTGGAAGAAAATTCTTTCATATGAATTAAAAACTTTCTAGTTGCTATGACAGATGCTTTAAACTGAAAAGTTAAAAAGGTTAAAGTTCATTAAAAGTCAAAGTAATAACAAAATACCAACACTTGTGCAATATTTTTTCTTTAAAAAAACCCCCAAACTAAACCAAAACAAAAAACCTTACTCTTGCTAAAATGTATGTAATTTCTAACTTTTTATATTTCAGTAAACCAGTACTTCCAAATAGATAAAATATTCTGCAAGGACTGTGAGTTTTCTCTTTACCTAAAGGATATATAATAAATCAATCAAAATAAACATGTAAGAAGACAGAGAATCCTGTTTCAGGGCATAAAGCAGACTATCAGCAATGTGTTTTGCAAGGGTATTGCTTTGCTCTGGTAATTTCATAAGCCCATCTTTTAAACATAGGTAATATGTATGAGACAGCAAACTTCAGGGGAAATAGATGTTATGCTGATGAATTTTGCTAGAGAAGAAGACTGGAAAGTCATGCCTCCTGCTGATGTAGCATCCTCCTGCAGTGGCCGTGATTGAACTGATGTGCTACACATACACTAAGCAACCTCCTCTGGGACCTTATGGGGACAATTAGTGATTATCATGCTCCACTTGAGTGGAGGGACTTTTACTGAAGTGGCCTTAAAAAATGAGGAGGGGCAGAACACCCATCTCCTCAGAGCCATCATAATAGGGACTTTCAGACCTGTTTTTCATCTGGGCTTCACTTGATAAACATAGAAATTGTAAATGAATCCATCTTAGGTATATCTTTAGTTTAAAAAGTCCTTACTTGTCTAAAATACTAGAAGACATAATTTTCACTTATTCTTCTATCTGCTATATTAAAAAGTTGTTTAAACACAGTCTTTTGAAAAAATCAGAGAACTCATTTAATGATATCACTATACCTGCAACCATATCAGTCAGCCTTGCTTTTTATTATTATTCCATTTCTATATAAAATACCTTTGTTTTTTTGAACTATGTCCACTTCTTCAGTGTCCAAATCTTAGAAAATAATTCTGTCAAACTTTACATTACTCCTCTAACATATGCTTGGAAACTGTGTATAATATAGCTTTTCACTGGTAAGGATTTCCATATAAGGCCTTTTGTTTCAGAATCAGCAGCTGGTTCAAAAGAAAATGTGATCATGTTTTCAGCAGCTACTGATGGTTTGAGCAAGTGCTGACCTCTGGGTAAAATGAATAAACAGTGAAGCTGAGAACAAAAGGAGTCCTCAGACTACTATTAACTCCCAATAATAAGGCAGACATGATGTACTGGGGTTAGTACAAGTCTCATTTGTAGATAAGCCACAAAGAAAAAGCATTCCATCACCAAAGAAAGGTCAAAGGTTAAAGTATGATATGATTGTTTTGAACTAATCTTCCAGTGACAAATTTCTGAAATATGAAGGAGTTTTTCCATTTCAGAAATATAATTCTGTGTCTTTTTACATGGCACTTTATGTTTCAAGATGCACTTGGAAAAGAAAAAGCTTTCCAGGAGATTTTGATTGAAAAGAAGTACTGAAGGAAAGAAGATATTTAGTTTGTCTCCTAAAGTTGTCAAAGTAGGGTTTGCATAAGGTTTACAATTTTATAGCATCTAATTTCATGGAAAACAACCTCTTCTACCTAGTGTAACTTATTGCAATATAAGCATGAAATATAAGGAGAAAAATTGATTTTTAATAAATTATTTTGACAATTGATAAGAATATGTAGAATACCTCAAGAATAAATAAATGAAATTGGGTTTTGCATGTTTTCTTACTTGGACTTGATTCTTCAATTATATTCTTGTTCTGATGTAAATTTTTCCATACATCTTAGGGTTTGGAATGTTATCCCTGAGCAAATGAAGAAGTAATTAAATATCCTATAAATCACTCTCAATTTCCTTCCAATCAGAAGCTGGTACTTGAATATTTAGAAAAAAATATATCACTGTTAGTTTAACAACACTCACATTTTTCTCTTGCAGCCCCTATACAACACAAGCGCTGAACAGCCTTAGGCCAACATACCATACTTACCTTGACTATTCCTACCCAACAATCTGTGTGGAACTGGAAATCACCCCAGGTTTGAAAACCAGAATACGTATATGAAGATCCTGTGGCTGAGTCTCAGTGCTTTAGTGTAAACCTCCAGAAAAATGCTACTCATCTTTGTAAATAGTCAAATATTCATTAAAAAATAGAGAGAGAAAGGCTGTGGCAAAAATGCTTGTCCCCTAATTTGATACTAGGGGAATCTCGAAAAGAGAATGGGGGAGTATTTTCCACTAGAGTTCTGAAAAAGACTGTAAAGCTTTATGAACATGATTCACCACACTTTTCTACTGTAATTTTATAGAAATTATTTGGAGACAGGTGCTTAGGCTCCCTTAGTACACAGTGAAGAAAATTCTTCCAGGGAATATTCCATTCTGTACTGTAAAGTATTCATGAGAAATGAGAATAACCACAGGACTTAGTGATTTTCATCATCAACTCATAGAAGATCAGCTTGTGAGAAAAATATGCTTATCATCAGTTCTAAAATGAGTAGAAATTTTATGTTTTTTGAAGTAGTGGTACAAGACCTTAGGTAATTAGAGCATAAAAGCATTGAATTTGATACTAAAGCTGGCACATGAATTGTAAAATCCTAATTTTTTAGTTTTCATAAGACTTTTTTTCCAGGCCACACTCTTCTATCAATAATGCTTATTGTTTTTCAGATGATGAGAAGTATACTTTATTTTAATGTGCACAATTTCATTTTATTTTCTGTTTTTTAACAGTATTCATCATTTACAATCTCCCTCTTATTTCTCCTAAGTCTGAGACCTCGTTTATATCCCTAGTCATTTAATGTAATTGCTGTATTCTGTTGAGAAACTTAGGAAGAGATATTGGAAAATTAACTGAAATCTTCATATTCAGATATTTACCTTTTATGATCTTGTAACTCCATAAGTAATATTCTTACTGGTTAGACTGTGCTTTGTATCATTCTCTTATGAGCAAACCTGATTACTTTTATAGTTTTGCATGATGATAACATTCTAGTTTGAAAAGCTTTTAATATCTGTTACTCCTCAATGTGCATAATAATAATAATTCTAGGGATTGTATTTGGAAGCTTTTGTCTTTTGCAAAGCTGCTGACATTCTGGATGCCCGGTAGAAACGAACATGTTAATCTACCAAGTCCTGGCCTTAACTTGACCCCTCTCTATTCTCCAAAGTTATATATTAAACCTGTTATAAGCTTGATGTTAATTAATTCAGATTCTTAATAATTCTGACTGTTCAGAAGATTCACAAAAGCAAAAGTTCTAAATAATTATGTTCTGAGGACATAATTATAACTCAGCAATAAGTTCTACAAAATCATTCATTTGACTTTTTCTTTCCCCTCAGTAATGGACAATTTAAGAATTTTTAATGGTAAATTAAAAATCAGACCCTAAAAGCAAATTTTATGAGATGGCAATTATTTGATTTGGCTGAAGCCTCCAGATGTATTTGATGTATTTTTCTTTTAAGATCAGCTAAGAGTACAGACTGCATTAGGATAAACATCATAGCTTTATTTTGTTGAACAAAGAAAAAAAAAGTCCTCTTTCCCAACTCACTCACTTCAAATAAATGCCTCTAAGGTTAACATGCTTTGGAATGAATTATGGGAGAATCTTAAGTTGTTTGTTACCCTATCAAGCAAGACACTGTAGCATAGCACTAATGAAGACTAGAGGAAGGCTGAACCTAAATCAGATGCCAAAAATTATTTAGCTTTATCTCAAGCTATTAAGCTTCTGAAGGATGAATCAGAAATGTAAGATAGTGAGCTGGGCAAGACTAACTGCTCCCTTACTACATTCTTTCTTCTCTTCACTGTAAATGTGATAAACTTCTGAGTTTTGCCTGAAATATGTTTTTTAAACCCCAAGAATTATTTCAATACAGTAAGATGTGTTTCTCAGCCTCTGCTTCAGTGGTTGAGGATGTCATTTTGTGTGAAAAAGTCGATTGAGGGACTCGGCATAGTCAGTCATATGGGTGTAACTTCTCAACAGGTTGTCTGAACCCTGTATTTCTCACTGTATCCATGTGTAGAGGCAGACAAACCTGGCATTACATAACTTCAGGAACTCAGAGCATAATTTTCCAGGATAGGCACTACTATACTGAGCTTTATGGAGGAGCTGCTCCATGCCTTTTTAAATCAAGCAAAGGTCCCTAATGGTCCTATGCATAATAATCAAATATCCTGGTTAAAATGTATTCACCCGAAGGTCACATCTCAAGCCCTCAAATCTTGTCGCAGAGTTCTGCAGTATTGCTTGTCTTCTCAGCAGAGGTCTGCTGCTTTGGAGGATAAGAAAACATTTACATAATAATGTTATACAACTCCACAGTTTAAAAAAGATCAACAATTTATGACAGACATTGAGAAAGCAGATGCAAGATCCAAAGAAGACAACAACACTGCTTCAAACCAAGTACTGGATTGCAATGTAGGGGCTTTTGCTTGTTTGTTTTTCATCAGAATACATATATAATTGGAGAAAAGTGACTTCTGCTAGCTTACCTGAAAAGCAGTCACTTTTGTAGTATGGAAATTTTAATGTAAAAAGATATTTAATAAAAAGTGCAAGCATGCATGCCAAATTCTCTAACTTAATTAAAATGTAGATAAGTTTCTGGTTTTCTGACAAATGACAGAATGGCATTCCTGTGTTTCTGTAATCATTACTTAATGCTCATATCACTTAGCCTACATTAGGAGTTTAACTATGTGATTTTGAGGCTGACTTCAGTTTTCAGAAAAAAAGAAGACAGAACTTGCATGAGATATTTTATTCAAGAATAATTTCTCCTCTCACACAAAGTTTTTCTCAGCCATAAGTGTTCTCTTTCAGTCGTACACAAAACAAAAATCAAAATTATGGCCACAGTGAGATCATCATACCATGATCTTTGCTCTCAATTCCCCTGTTGTCTCGGACTGATAAGAGGAATGCTTCAGTTGTCAGTGCCTCCTGTGCTTGCCCCTGTGGCATGTGAATTTCTAGCTAAACAGTGCAGTGATTTTTTCCTAGTTCTCTTTTCACCAGTTCAAGAACAGTAGGCAAAGAGCATTTACAGGCACTTTGACTAATATCTGTCTCTGTAGCAAAACAAGTTTCAGCTAGGGCTGTTTTGCTGGAGTTACACAAATGTACTGCACAAGAGGTAATTCAGTTCAGTCTGTAAACAGGCTGATGTCAGTAACAGCAACTGAATAAAGCTGTTACTTCATGGCTTCTCGTTTAGTCATTGACTTACGCTCCAGCAGAAAGATTTTTTGAAATTCAATACAGTTTCCTGCCCTTTTGATCTAAAAGTGGAAAATGTTCTCCTCTTTTCAAAGAGTCAATGTTTAAAAGAACATAGGAATGAACATTTTACAACTGTAAACTGTGAGCATGTAAATTACTGGGAGTAGTTGCTGCCTTTTTTTGCTGGAGATAAAATGATAGCTGTGTTTAGCTGGAGGGACAGATAAGTTACCCTCAAGGTTTCCTGTGGTTCTTTTTTAGTTTTAGGGGGCTCTTTGTGGTTCGGTTTTGGTGGGGTTTTTTTGTTTCTTTGGATGTTTGGGTGTTTGGGGTTTTTTTGGTCGGTTGGTTTCGGGTTTTGTGTTTTGGGTTTTTTTCTTTTTGACATGTTATTGGGGGTTTTTGTGTGTTTATGGTTTTATTTTGGTTCATTTGATTTAGTTTTAAGTCCAGCTTAAGTTTTAAATACAGAATCCAAACTCAGTAGATTTAATTAGTTTATAACAATGTTGCACATCTGTATTACCTTAGAATTTGATCACACAGGCCTGACTTTTAGGTGAGCACCAGATATCTCCTCATTTCTAATCTAGGAAGGCTGGTATCCAAAGTGTGTCACTTGTTTTATCTCCATGCGTCAGAGCTTGACAAATGTTGTATAAAATTTAAAAGAGTTAATTTTTAAAGGCATGATCCAGATTAGATTAATTTATGACAACTGAAAGTATGTTTATTTGATTTCAGATTAAGCATATGAAATATAAGTAGAAGAAATATTTTTGGAAGAGTTTCAGGCTTCCCAGTGAAATAAAGGTAAATTAAAACAAGTGTCACCATAGCTTTCTCAGCAGGTTCATTATGACAAAGAACCTTTATGCAGAGATCATTCTAGAATTAAGTATAGTATATCAACAATACAAGTTTAAAAAAGATCTTTTCATTCAGAATTGTAGGTGATAGCTATAATTGCAGGATAAATGACTAAGAAGTCTGTAAAATCAATGCATTCTTGTAGGCATTTCTGATGTAGTGGGATCAATGTAGTAAAGAATAGGACAAAAAAAAATCAGATACAGTTATTTATAACATAGTGCTTCAGGGACAATACAAACACCAGTGATTTGACAGAAAGAACTCAGGATTATAGGGATAAGTGTGAATAGAGAATTAATCAAAAAGTCATTTCTCTAAGCCACAGGTTATGTGTGTTATACATTCACTTCACTTCCTGATTGTCTCATTTTGGAGTCTACTCTCAGTGTTGTTTGCCAGGTGTGTTCTCATTTACTTCTGCAGACCAAAAGATACATACTTAAATGATACTGAGTTCACTCCAAAGTAATATTTTTTTTTCAGGGAAAAATAGGTAAGACCTTCAAAGGACACAGATGTCTCCAAAACACAGGTAATTTTCTTTAAAATTTTCTTCTCAAAATCAAATATGTAATCCACTTTTATTCCTTTCCTCACCTCTCCAAGAGAAAGATGGAAACACTGATATCCTTCAGCCCTTAATGTTTCATATTTACTAGCTCTTTCTCTGTTGATCAAGTTCTCCAGTGCTTTCATACCTATCTAAATGAAGTTGTCTGGCTCGCAGGTGAATCACAAAAGGTTCCAGAAAGTAAACAAAATACTGCATAGTTCTGTTGTGACATCTGATTTGAGATATACTGTATATACACCTCACAGATACTGACTGGATTGTGCATTGACTAAAATGTACTCTCAAAAATATTTAGATGAATCATTTTCAGAATAAGATAACTAGGGAAAAAGTAAATTATACTCACTTTTTACATATATTTTACAGCTGTGTTATTTGGCTAAGCATATGGAAACTTAATTATATACTTTCTCCAGTACATTTGGTTTAAATATAAAATCATTCACTTACACAAGAGTCTGTAGTACCTAAGCTATTAATTGGGCTTTAATTAGGATTCATGAGGAACCTACAGTTAAACATTGTTATGGAAAAGAGTAATTTCATAAAGTCACTGGGAATTTGTCAGAAAGCAGGCTGTACATACTTCTAGTGTTTTCATCAGAGAACAGAGTTCTGATCCTCCCTTTAGACTTTTTCCCTTAAGAGGGGGATTGTGCTTTTATTTTTAATTTATAAATAGCTGAATTTATAGACTGTGTTGTTACCTGGGTTTCCTGTTAGCTACTTCTTATTGACTTCTTGTGATGCATGTGCTTTAGGTGAAGATTCAGGCATATATCTTTAACTGAAGCATCTATCCTTCCCTGCGCAATTCAATGTGCCTTGTCCGTGATTTTTCTCCTACTGTGCTTCATCTGTTGCAACAGATAACTCAGAAATCCCAAATTTCTAGTTTGAATCAGACTTCGGGAGGGTATTAGTTTGTTTCACTGATTGGAATGAATAAGTTTATTAAATACTTCTAAAAATAAAGGGAAATGCTGAAAAATTAAGCAACTTAAACTTCTTATTCCTTGTAAAATAAAAATACAGAAATGCAAATGTTCTTGCTTGTAGAAACTCTCCTAGTGACTTGGCTTCTCTTATGCATTAATTTAGGGCCTTTAATCCTAAAAGCATCTACTTGGTTACTGTAATTCTGTCTATTTTCCTCATCCAGTATTGATAAATAGGTTGGTTTTGTACACAGGTGTATAGAGGTCCTTTTCCCAACCTGGTCACCGGAGTCAGTTGTTATGTATATCAGGGACAAATCCAAGTTTGAGACTGTAACAGCTTTCTGTAGTCAAAGCATTTTGCTTAGCTTAACTTTGGCAATGCAGGAAGAAGAGGAGAAAACGAAAGAAAACAACGAAACTACCCAATGTCTGCAGATTGCTGTTATACATTCTCCTCTTGCTAGTGTCTGGGGCTGCCGCCCACCCCGTTCCTCACCTGCCTGGCAAGGCAGGTTGCAGCATGCACTGGGCTGGCTCAGAGCAGCACCCACAACTTTGGCTGCTGCTTCTCAGAATGGGGTCAAGTGTTAACTGCCTTTCATTTGATGGGACATCGATTTGGATCTTTGCCCTCTGGCCAACTGCCAACTTTCCCAAACCTGTTGGGAAATGCCTTTTCTCTAGGACTCTGTACTCTTCTGTCAGTTCTGGTTAATGAGCCATCAGATTTAGAAGTTACTGATGTGAGACAGAGAGACAGCTGAAAAAGCTGAAAAAGTATGGTGTTTGCACAAGCCAAATTTCTTTGAAAAAGAAGGATAATGTAAAGTAAAAAATAAAGTTAAATAAAAAAATTAATTCTAAAACAAGTGAAATTAGAGCAACAGAAATACCACAACAGAAGAAAAGAGCTTGAATGTAAATAAATGAAAAAGAGATATTAAAAGAAAGGAAAGAAAGATTTTGTAACAAGAAAATAATAAAAACTAGAAATAAAAATAGACAACAAAAGAAGGGAAAAAGAACATGTGAGCTACATAAACAATTAAATACAGAAAAAAACCCATGGTGTTCAGAATACAAGGAAGAAGACAAAAGTCTGAGCTAAAACTGGTGATGGACAGTGAAATTTACTTATATAATTCTTTCCTTTATTTGTGCCAGAAAAAAAATTATGTTACTCTTGCAGTGCTAAGATTCTCTGGATATCTCTACTGTCTGAATCCATGCATAACCTGAATCTTTCTATATCTTAGCTATGTGGCCTCAAAATTTTCTATTACTGTAGTAAAAACAAACTATTTATTATATATATTTATTATATTTTATATTTAATTTCTACAATTAAATTAAATAGATAAACTTGTTTAACCTTAGTTTATATTTAATTAATCTACTTTCAAATTAATTGTAATCTCATAAACTCAGCAGATACACTTGATAGATTATGTTTGGGGGAAGACCTTTTTGGTTAAAAATTAAGCTCTTCTGATTTTGAAGTAGATTTTATAAGTCTTTGTCATCTCTAGAACCATTATACTGTCACCTTGCTGTCCCAGAGACCTTGAATTCCTGTGGAGCACAAAATGTGAGAGAATTCAATTTCTTCTACCTGTGTTTTCTTATAATGTTTTAAAAGGAATATTGTAAGAAAATGAGTTAATATGTGAGATGTGGTGATGAATAAGCTGCTGATAATCACATTTTTTGGAAATGGTTTTACTACTAAATTATTTTGGGAATTGTGCATCAAAGATTGGGTCGGTCCTTCTCCCAGGCAACCAGTGACAGGATGAGAGGACACAGTCTCCAGCTGCATCATGGGAAGTTTAGTCTGGTTGTCAGGGAAGAAAATTAGACAGAAAGAGTGATTTCCAATTGGAATGGGCTACCCAGGGAGATAGTGGAGCCACCATCCCTGGATGTGTCTAAGAAGAGAATGGATGAGGTACTTAGTGCCATGGTTTAGTGGACCGGATGCTACATAATAGGTTGGACTTGATGATCTTAGTGGCCTTTTCCAACCTTGTTAATCCTGTGATTCTTTTTATATTTATTTTTAGTTTATACATTTATTTATTTACTTACTTACTTAGTTAATTAGTTAAGACTGTTGAATTCTGAATTGACAGCCTAGAGAAACTTCATTAAAAGAAGAACCAGGTAAGCCAAATGCTCACCTACTCTGGCTGTGGAAGATTTTTACACGAATCAGGACTCTCCGATGTGGGGTATCCCTGCACTAAATTTAGGCACCTCTGTTGTAAATACTTACATTGCAATTACCCAGCTTATTCTCACTTTTGAGTCAATTAAGAGAAAATTGTCACTTCATATAATATGAGTCATTCTATGCTAGAGCATCTATCTAAAATAGGGCCCTTTCACCCTAAACATGTATATTTCTGTCTTTTCTCTATACTGAAGCTGCCTGAAGTTAGGCACACCTTTCCAAACTTTCAAATCAAAAAACCCAATAACTTACTTTAAGGAATCAGGAAGCCTTAAGGGTGAAAGCTGCAGGGACACATAGATCTCCCTTTGGATGAAGACATCTCAGTTTCAGCTGCATACTGCTTCAGGCTTTACAGACTGAACCAAGTTTATAGTGATGTAAGGGACTACTGCACAGGTTTTTTTTTAAAAAAATCATTGCTAGTTTTCCCTTTTTTCTGCTCCCACTGAAACCAAGAAAATATTTTTAAAGTAAATTATACATAAATTAAAACACAAAGAATAAAGAATAAATAAGTAAATAATTTTTGCAATGTTTACTGCATATATAAAGAAAATATATATTCATTTGGATTGACCTGCACCACCCAAATATTCTAGCTGATGCAACTTAATGTCAACAGAAACTTTATACCACAGCATATCCTCACTTACTTTTTTTATCCTTTACAAAATAGTATTAAAGCTCAAAGGAAAAAAGGTAAGACATCTTAATAATAGTTTTATCAAGAAGTTAATGTTGCAGCAAAAAGGATACTGAAAAAGAAATTCTCATGTTTACCCGCTGAATCCGGTAATCCAATACTTCAATACTTAGGGGCCAGAGGATCTTCCTCTTAATGTTTATGGTTCAGAAGTCTCATAAAAGAAATAGGCTTAATGAAATACTCATTAAGAAGGACTGGCCTTATCTGTTCATTTTGTAGATTGGGTGACACTCAAAACAAAAATATGTTTCATTTATTCTGCTTTAAGGTAGCTCTAAGGTACTGCAAGTTGATCTTTATGGAGCTGGACAGAATCAGAAATGTTAGTAATTCACTGGGATTTACATTTTAATGACATTAAGTAAAGCATTAGGTTAGAATTTGCATTCTAGAGGCTGTATACTTAAAATTTATTTATTCAGCAGCATAATTAGAAATAACATTGTGGAAATTACTTAATTTAGCATTTTGCAACATGCTGAAGTAGTGCAAGTTTTATACCTAATGCAGTTTGTTGTTTTCTTTTAAAGCAGTCCTTCCCCTTGTCCCCATGATAAAGCTGTTAAACAGGATAAAGTATATCCATCCATTAAGCCGAGATGTGTAATCTGTTTTCACTGATTCTTTATAAATCATTCAGCAAGAGGTGTGGAAATAAGTGTTTGCTGAGGAAAGCTTAACTAGTATATTGCTGCTACAAAATGTCAAGAAGGTGACGACATTCAAGCGACGAGGGAGAAAACTTGAAAAGCGGAAACATGGCCCCACCCCGGCCCTTTTTCCAGCCGCCGCTGCTGGGAAGAGCATCACCGCTCCACTGCCCAGTGTCTGCAGTCCCCCGGCAGGATTCCACCTATTCCTCTCAACCTGGGAGCAAGTATTCGGACAAAGGGAGAGGAGGGAGCTGGTTGGTTTTCACCTGTGTTTGTGTTTTCCAGAGAGGCTGAAGGGCCGAAGGTGTTTCCAGAGAGCGAGAGGGGAAAAGACACCCTTTCCTACCCTTTCCCCTTGTCCCTTTTAAATAATTCCCTTGTAATAAAAGCCCCTTGCTGGCCATTCTATTCAGTTTCTCCGTCACCTTTATTGAACTCACCCCCCCGAACGCTAACAGTGTTTAAACCACTACAATCACTGAGTCTAACTGTCAATCCAGTGACACCTCATATTCAGATGGCCTTGGACAAGGACCCTCAGGTCCTTTCCAACCAGCAGCTTTCCATTCAGTTATCCCCAAGCCTCTAGCGTTGCACCGAAGTAGGTATGCTTGCAATCCATGGAGGAATCACAGTGGAGGAAATATTTTACTTGAAAAACTTAAATCTGTGCAAGAGTTCTCTACGGAGGAAAATTTGAGAGTGCAAACTACAAAAAAATGTTTCCCAAACCACCTTAACCTGTGCCACTTCATATAGCTAAGAGTCAGGAATGAAGGAATGAATTTGGTTATGGGAAAGAAGACAGGGGGAGCAACAATGTTGGTTTAATGTTTGTCTTTGTTCCTGCTACTAGAATCTATTTTAAGTGGGAATAAATTAGCTCAATTTTCCCCCAGTCAGAGCTGTTTTGCCCACAACAGTATCTGATAAACAATCTGTCTGTCCTTATCTCCACCTCTGAGTTTTACTATATTGTTTTCTCCACTGCTTCTCTAAGGAGAGAGAGAGAATATGCAGCTGGGCTGATGTATGTCTCTTAGCCAGGGCTTACCCATCACGGGAGAAAAATATTCTATTTCATGGAAGGTAAATCAGCAGCAGGTGTACATCTAACTGACAGGAATGCTATCTAACTGACAGGAATGCTATATTCTGCGAATATCTATTTCTTACTTACTGCCAAGATTATTCTTTTGCCCTGCATCTTATAACATTCAATTAGCAACTTGTATAAAGAGATAGTATTTTATTGATTTTGGTACTGACACATAGGGGAAGATGTAAAAGCAGTTCAGATGATAGGTTTAAGTCAAATAGATAACGGCAATTCAGTCAGACATTTTCAAGATTACATTTGTTAAGGATAAATACAAAATTTTTATACTTGGCAATAATTAGGTGAAGAAATGGAGAGGACAGCATTTGTGAGCAAATAATAGAAATGAGCAGGGGAATTGTGAATTACAATAAATAACAAGTCAATATTTTTCTCACTGTTGTATGTACAATGTGTACAATACATGTATTGTCTGAAATAAAATGAATACATTTTTCCATCATACATGCAAAATGGTCAGTCATCTGCTCCAGTCATGTATTTTATTTAGGGACACACAATTCAAAAAGAACATAAGCCAATTGGACAGAATCCAGGGAGAGAAAGAAAATGAATAGAAATCTAGAAAATACGATGTACAGAATGGATTTAGGAACTACAGATATATAGCTTAGAGAAAGGAAGACACTAGATGTAAAAGCCTGAAGCACAGGAGAAGGAAATATTCTGTTCTTCAAACCAGTGGTAGCCAACATAAAGAACACATTAAATTATTGTGAGTATGAGAGATAGAGATTTCCTGTTTTGCAGTATATATAAGGTAACAAAAGGTTAAATTATTTGTGAAACTGTCAAATGTTTCACAGGAGTCTTTAGATACTTTTTTCACAGGAAGTCTTTCTAAACAGTCTAGACAAACACATGTATTGAATGTACTTGGTGTATATGATTTTTGCCTCCAGGCAGGAGAATGAGACAAATGGACTCATAGGGTCCTTTCCAGACTTTTTAAGGTTTGTTTTGTTTTTTGGTTTTTAGGATTTTTTGTGATGTTGTAAAGAAGGCTACACTTGTGAAATACTTGGACTAGTTTGAAATAATTTTACAAAATTGTTTTATTTTTTTCTGCTATCATAAAACTGTCAAATCATAAATATTCTCCTCATAAAATTTCCAGAGATACTTGAAAGTACCAATTTCAGTGAAATAAATATAGCCTGTGTTTATTTTTAGACTTTTCAAATATTACTTCCTTTCTAATGAATACTTTCATTCATTGCCAAAATTTTCTAAATATCAGCAGACTGAATAAGTATTACCAGTCTTTGACAGCAAGACTGGATGTTTTCCAGTCTTTCACCTCTGTTGATATGCAAACTTTTTATGTCTTTTCTTTTTTTTTTTATCTATCTCCCTCTGTGACACAAAATAGATGAGGTCTTTTGGCCAGCTATGAATCCAGAGTAGTCAGATGATATTTCTTTGGAAAATTATGTCTAGTACCATTCTCAGAATACAGCAATAAGGGTATAATTACTTTTGAATGAACTACAAGACACATTTTGGAAATTAATAACAATGCTCCTTAAGCAGGCAACACACATTATTTATGAATATAAATGGAATCCTAGAGGGACTTGGAAGCAATTACTAATATAATGTTATGGTGTAAATACGCTGGTGCTAGTAAAATGCTGTATTTATTCTGTGGCCAAACAAAAACCGAGTCATTATGTTTACACCATCCATGCCAACAGAAACTTCAAGAAATAAGATGTTATTTTGGTATAATTTTCATGTAAGATATTTCTGTTTAGTTTTCCTGGCCATGAGAACATCTGAAAGTAAAAATCTTCCATGTGAGGTCTAAACACACCAAAACTTTTAACCCAAAACCTCTGGGTTAATTATGTGCCATTTTCCTATATTTTTTAAAGGAGGGGGAAATAAAATGGAAGTAGTATTTCTTTTTTTAACAGATGACTATAACTAGCAGTGTAAGAAATATGATTTATATGAAATGAGCATTGTACTTTATCACTTCTAGGGTGGAAATAAAAAAACTTACAAAAAATCCCCCTAAGTAATAAATGTTTTCTACTTAGAAAAAACACACTGGCTTTTTTTGTACCAAGCATTAAGTAACAAATATTATTGGTGGAGAACTGTAATAACCAATTATCCAGTAAGTTTGAAAGACATTGTACCCCATTCATTGAAAGAAAAATAAACAAGCAAAAACACCCAACCATATGGTTTCAGGCATGCAGAAAAGACAAAATATAAATGCATATATATATATACATATATATATGTACATTTTAAAACAATTAAACATTATGACATCTCACTGCAAAGGGGAATAAAGAAGACCAAAGTGCTATAATAAGAGCATTAGACATAATTACTACTTTTCTGGTTTTGAATGGGTTAGAAAAATATCATTGACTTTTTCTGCTTGTAAGATTTTTTTAACTTTGCTTCATGAGAAGTCTCTGATGAAGGTACTTGTCTCCCACTCTTCTGTGACAGTTTCTTTTTGAAAAAAGGAAAGGTCAAAGGGAAGCTATTAAAAAAAACACAACCAAAAAACAAAACAACCAGAAAAAAACCCCCAAGTTTTTCTTGTAGTAAACTGAGGGGAAAATATATTTTGGCATTTCTTAGTACTATTCTCTGCTATTCTGCTATTAATATATGATGTTGCTTTTTAATGTTTAATTAATGAACCTGTTATGTGAAGCACGAAAAATTTGGAAAATTATTGATCTTTTCATATTTTTAAGAAAAAGAAAACAGAAAGAAAGCAAAGAAATATATTGTGTCTTAGAGACTTTTTAACACACTGAGTAATAAACAAAATATTTGTTAGGTTTTTTTGGGTTTTTTTTAATTATGTAAGCAGTTAGACAGAGAAAGGACCAGTAACTAGAGTCTGGTCTATAGAACCATTTAGTAGGGCCAACATGGGACCTAAGGACTCGTGATCTTTTTTTTCTTCCCATGCTTTGATTTTGTTTTGTCAGAGCAATGCGCAACTATCGTATTCTGCCACATACTTCATACAGAGCTTTATTTTGGGAGTGCAGAGATTGTGGAGGTGTGTTGTGGCTTGTGAGCCAGCCCCTTCTGAGTATTGGAGTTGTGGCTTGTAAGCCAGCACCATTGCATATTGGTGTGTTGTAGCTTGTTAGACAGTGCCTTCAGTTGGGTATTCTGCCTAGCAAGCCAGATATTTTGAGGATTTTATTGTGTAAGATTAAAACTTATTGAAGTGCACTGCATAAAAGTAGGAGCTTGTTAGCCACCATCCTTGTGCAGGTGTATTGTAAGAGTTTAAGGGACTGTTAGCCAACACCTTCTCAGTCTAAATAGAGGTTTGGTTACCAGAATTGTGGCAACTGTACAATAAAATCTAAGAGTTCCCTGACACATAGTTCAGTGTCTCCATTCAGCCTGACAAGAATTCATGACAAACACTATGCCCCCTACAGTTGGGTCGTGACAAGGTATCACAGAAGACAGCATTAAGCAGAAATTATCTCAGTCATTATGAGACCTGTAATCACTTTTGTGGTCTTAGCTAGACTTGTTCAAGCATCATAGAATCATAGTCTTCCTCTCCATGATTTATTAGAAAACTTTCAGCACAATCTTTTGTATACCAACTTTTCCACTCTCATTCTCTCTGCTTCCCTAGTAAACTCATTCTAACTTTTTGAAATACCAATTTCTCCCACACTCAATTGCCTGTCCTCATATTCAACACATTCTATGTTAATTTTTAGCTACTTAATTGTCAGAATTTATTCAGGCCAGACAGGCATCTGAAGAATTTGCCTGAAATGACCATTAGATATGCAGCTACAAAGTGACAAATCTCTAATATTCATGGTTTGAGATTTACCATGGAGGTGACAATTTTTGTTAAATTCATTTGCTTATGCATTTGACTAAATTCTACTGTAAATCCTACTGTTCATCTTCTCAGCTTCCTTTCTTTTTATTTCCCCCCCCCTTGGCAAGTTTTAGACTAAATATGCCCTGAAATAGAATTTCAGTCTTGGTATTCCACAACACATTTATTTTATTAGTGCACCACATCTTTTATGAAGAAAATGCACAACTAGAATAGACATTATAGAAGTCAAATTCATCTTATATAATGGAGAAAACTAAAAAAGAAAAAAGAAAAGTTAGAGGAACAAGTTCATACAGCACTTACTAGTCTGTAAACAAACATCTGAAAAGAAGAAAAATGTTGACAGTGATAATGTTCTTTACCTTTTGAAATCAACAAATTAGTTTGTGTTACAATAAAAAACAAAACAAAACAAACAAAAAACCTCACATACAACAAAATAAAAAATATAAAAAAAACCCCAAGCTTTTTGTCCATAGTTATAAAAAAAAATCTGAAGGGAATATAGTGAGAAATTCTGAAAAAGATTCATGAAGCTCATGCAAATCTTCTATAGTGGAAATGAAAACCAGTGAATCGTTATTTGATGGCCCAGTATGAAAAATTTGAAATAAAAAATGGTGATTATTGCATTTACTTAAAGTATTATAGAAGGAATGGACTCCTACTTCCAATTGTCTTTTTTGAAAGCAATTGGAGAGACATGGAGGAACCACTTGGCAGGAAAACCAAGTTGCTGGATGGTTACATTCAGAGAGTTGCAGCTAATGGCTCACTGTCCAGGTGGAAAGCTGTGATGAATGGCATTATTCAGAGGTTGATATTGGGATCAGGATTTATTGACATATGTGTCAATGGCACCAAGCTGTGTGATGCATTCAATATGATGGAGGGAAAGGATACCGTCCAGAAAGACCTCGATAGTCTTGAGAGGTGGAGCTGTGTGAACTTCATGAAATTCAACTAGTCTAAGTGCAAGGTGCTGTGTGGTAGCCAATTTTAAAGGCCTAAATTTTAAGGCCTGTTTCAGAGGTTTAGCCTGAGAAGTTCTGCCTTTGACAAGCAAGATGAGAAACAGCAAAGTAAGAATAACTAGTCTGTGAAAGGACTTTCGAGATACACCTGCAGCAAAGAAAAAAAACACCCTAGAATGTAACTTTGTCATAATAAGCTATAATTTCTCAAAAAACATCTGTGTTTTTCACAGAATGACTTAGAGCTTCAGATCGCAACTTAAGAGTATTTTGCACAATAACAAGTCCTTTTCTCATAAAATCAATTGTTCCTCAAAAACATGTTTTTGAACACTTTCCCATGTCTTTCTCAACGCAATCTGTCTTCCTCAAAGCAATCTCAGTCTCTCTCAAATTAAAAGTATTCTCAAAACAACTAGAGATGACTTCATACTTAAGCCAATGAAATTCTTAAAAACAAGTGTATCCATCAATGAAGATGTAACACGCTGTTTTCTAGAAAGTATAAAACCCATGGGTTTTCTCATTAAAATGTCTTCCTACATAAACTCAGAATCTGTGTCATTATTATCTCCACCAAAGCCTACAGTGCCAGTAGGGCCCAGACCTGGGTTAGGGTAACCTCCAGCAGAATTGCAAGTTAGGTGGAGAATGGTTGAAGATTAGCCCTGGGAAGTAGGACTTGAGTGTGTTTGTGCATGAGCAACTCAACTTTTCATCTTTGACTCAGCAATGTGTCAGAAGTCCAGTTGCATCCTAACATGCAACAGAACAGACATGACCAGCAGGCTGGTGTAGGTGATTCCCCTTCTCTAATCTGCTCTTGTGAGACTCTACGTGGAATACTGTGTACGGCTCTGGAGCCCCTAATATAAGAATGATGTAGATCTGCTGTAATGAGTCCATAGGAGAGCCATTAAGTTTCTCAGAGGGCTGGAACACCTCTCCTTGAAAGATAAACTCATAGAGTTGGGTTTTTCAGTCTGAAGAAGGTTTCAGAAAGACCTCATAACAACTGTCCAGTATGTACAGGCAGCCAGTAAAACAGCATGAGAAGAATTTTTCACAAGGTGACGTTAGGAAGAAGTTCATTGCTGTGAGAGTGGTGAGCCACTGGAACAGGTTGAGAGACCAGAGAAGTTGTGAACTCTCCATCCCTGATTGTGTTGGAGACCAGCCTGCAAGGGGCTCTAAGGGATCTGGTCCAGTGGATGGTGGCCTTATCCATGGCAAAGGGGTTGAAAATAGATTATCCTTAAAGTCTGTTCCAACCCAAACATTTCTATGATTTTTATAAAAACAAAAGAAATTAAAAAATAAAATATAATAAAATAATAAATAAAATCTTACTACCTTAGTAAAGTATTTCATTCTAAATTCCCATCGTGCTTGGAAAAATCTAGGCTTGCAAAAAAGAAAACAAAGTAGCACAGTAATAAATTTAGTAGAAAAGACTACAAAATATTAAGAAAATACACAGTTGTAAACAGAACTGAAAATATTCTGATGCAAATTACATTATGGTTTCCTTAAGAATAAGTCTATCTGCAGTGGTAATTTGGACAAACTAGGTGTATAAATGTAGGTATCTAAACTATTTTCATGTCTGAAGTTACATGAGAAAAATGTCAAAGCAATCTCTTCTAAATTTATAGATCTAATACACAATGCTGAAAAGCTAAGTAAAGAGAACATTTATATTAACAGGCACATTAAATCACATCACTTGTAGAAAAAAATAAATAACTGAATTGTAGTGTACAATAAAAGTAATGAAAAAATACCCTATTCTGTGAGTATTCCTGCTCCTTACAAACAAGAAGGTCTAGATTTTTCCTTTGAGATTGTTTCACTGAATTTGAAATGAGATAGTATTTGGCTTTGAAAATATGCATTCATAAAATGAAATAAAGAATTTTAAGCATTTCTTTTTGTGGTTTTGTTTGGTTTCTTTATTTTTTCTCATGTTTAAAAAATTTTAAAAAATTGTATTCAATATCGAGAGGTTCTCCTATATTATTTTAGTATCTGTTCTTGCACCTTAAGATACCATCAAGACACTGTAGAAGTGTAGAAGTATCTCAGTCTTGGAAATCTTTTCTTTATGTGAGAGGGCAGCTGGACTACATTAGACTCTGTTTCAGGATGGATGATCTGGTGGAGTTTGTGGGTTTAGCGGTTTAACCCACACTGGATGCCAGAGACTCACTACAGCCACTCACCTAGCAGCAGAGGAGAGAGAATATAATGAGGCTTCACAAGTTGAGATAAGGACCATAAAAGATTCCTTGCTAATCACTTTCACAGGCAAAACAAACTCCGTGTGGGATAATAGTTAAATTTATTACTAACAACATCAGAGTTTAAGAGTGAGAGACAATAAGAGACACCTTTCCCCCCCACCCCCTCCCATTTACATTCAACCTCCTCTCTCCCAGTGGCCTAGAGAAATGGACGAGGAGAAGGAGGAGGGTGTTACGGTCAGCTGTTGTTTCCAGCCGCTGCTTAGGAAGAGTCCTTCCAACTGCATTCCATGGGGTCCCATCCCACGGGATACAGCTCTTCACGAGCTGCTCCAGCATGGGTCTCTCTCACAGGATACAGTCTCTCTCACAAACTGCTCCAGTGAGAGTCCGTCCCATGGGCAGCAGCTATTCACACACTGGTGTCACATGGGTCACTTTCTTCAGGTACAGGCTGCTCCAGCATGGGCTCCACAGGCCACAAGTCCTAGCAGCAGAATCCTGCTCCAGAGTGGGCTCCTCCATGGGCTGAAGCGGGATCTCCGCACTCCTGTGGTCCTCCATGGACTGCAGGGGCAGAGCTGCTCCACCACAGTCTTCACCACGGGGTGCAGTTGGATCTGAGCTCTGGCGCCTGGAACACCTCCTCCCCTTCCTTCTCTAATGACCTTGGTGTCTGCATTGTTGTTCACAGGCTCTCACTCTGCTCCTCTTTGGCAGCCATCTTCATCTAAGCTAACATTATTTTCCTTCCTTCTTAAATATGTTATCACAGAGGTGTTCCTTCAACTGCTGATGGGCCTGGCCTTGGTCAGCGGCGGGCCCAGCCTGGAGCCGGCTGGCATCGGCTCTGCTGGACATGGGGAAACTTCCAGCAGCTTCTCAAAGAAGCCTCCCCCTCAGCCCCCCCGCTGCTACCAAAACTTGGCCACAGAAAAACCAATACACCTTAAAGAGAGGAGAGGCAAAGGTTAAATTATAGTGAGTGTCTGCTATAGGTCACCTGACCAGGAATAAAAAAAAATGGGGAAGGAGGGAGGGAGGGAGGGAGGGAGGAAGGAGTACTATAATTCTTCAAATTGCCAAAAACATTCTTTCACATCTGGGAACACTAAAATACTTCTGAAAATTGTGAACAGAAAAATATTTACAAATGGTGTGGACAAACATGCAAGTATTGGACTGGCTACTCACGTTAAATGTATAGTCCGATCTCTACTTTTTTCTGCTCACTAGTACTTCTAGTCACCTAGTTCTCTGTGCTGTTTTCACTTGCTTTCCTTCTGCTGCATTTTGATCTTTGCTTCCTGTCTCTCCCCCCTGCTGTTCCTTTCAACAGTGTTCTGGTTTTTTTGTTTGATGAGTGGTGAAAATTGCAAAATTCCTGACCTCTAAAGAACAGAGTGAACATCAGAAATCAGGAACCTTGTAAATTGTACTTGGCTGATAGCACATGGAAAAGTATTAAACATCAAGGATGACTAATTTTGAGGAAAAAGAAAAATTGCATATAAAAGGTATTATGCTGCATTAGTGTGCATGTAATAACTTCATAGTCTCGCATTCATTAGTACATACATTGCTGGCAAAGCTTGTTGGTTTTAATTTTGCAGGACAAAAGCAATTTCAAGATAAAGGCAGTATTTTTGTGTTGGTTTTTTTTTTTCCCCAATGACAAAACTTCTGGAAGTAAGGATTTATCCAAATAATTATTATTTTCCCTTTTCCTTTCTTGATTTCTACAATAAAAGTGGAAGATTTTTACAACAGATGACGGTATTTTCATTATTAACGTGCTGAATTCCTGCACCTTGAATAACATAAAGATCCCATTTTTTTCTAGGTGCATGTCAAGCATATCAAAACACATGTCTAGTCTTTGGTATATGGTAACTCTTCTATATTTGGTATTGTGTGGTATGCAGTACTTAAATCAGACATGTATCAATTAGTTTAGCACATGCATGTGAAAAAAACAGCTAATGGAATGGTAGTTAAAAGTTAGCCTGCACAGCTGTAGAGGAAAGCAATAAATTCTTTTAATAACATCTTTATCTAATGCATGACTACTTCATTCTTGGGATGTCCATGAAAACTAAGAAAAATTTGTTGTCATAAATATGAAACAAGAAATATGTCAATGGTTTACTTATTTTCAGGTATAGAAATAGTCTTAATAATATCAAAAATTAAGTACCTTATTGCAGTTCAAGCCTCCAATATACTTTAAAACTCTTTATTATCATGCAGAGGTGAATCAGCAGCAAGTTGCATGATTGCAGCTTTCATATTTATTATCTACATTTCGATTTTTAACAGTATATTTCTCAGGGCTGTGAGGGCACTAATATGCCTTATCTGCCTCAATCAGCCTTGCTAGCAGTCTCAGCACTCTATTTAAATTCAGGTCTGGTCATCCAGACCTTGTCGGAGATATGTTTTAGATATATCCATACCCAACTATTCTGTATTTATAATTAGAAGTTAAAAATTGTATGCTTATGGGTTTCAAACTCTTTGACAGAAAAAAAAGGAAAGAAGTACAGTTTAATGTTTAGCATATAACTCTAGTCCTATTTGAGTAGAACTTCAAATGGGAGATATGATGCTGTGTAGAAATGGAAGAGTCTGAGGCTACCTAAACCGTCCTAAAGCTGACATACACAAGTTGTCAACTGACAGCTCTTCCTCATCAGCCCTAAAGCTGTAACAATATCTATTCTATGCCCATATATAATGCATTTTGAATTTGGCAGGAAGATTTTTTCAAGAACATCCTATAGATAGCAACCTCACTCTCACAGGGAGTGGCCAAAACTAAGACTTAACCAATATGAATTCTCTCATTTCTCTTTTTCTTTACAAAAATTCAACTTATCTAAAACATATCCTAATTTGTTACAGGAAATCTCATGCAATCTTCTCATTCCAGTCCTTAGTTAAGCAGGTTTATTATACTAGTAAAAGTAGAATTAGTAGTAATGGATTTTAAAAGAGGAGTTAACTGCAGACATTCAAGCATAAAGACAGAGCTACTGTGAGGTGTTGCATTCTACATTTAAAAAAAAAATGAGAAAAGGAGTAATTAAGCAAGAAAAAAATTGTACTTCTTCTGCTGGACAAACGAAAATGGCTGAGAAAATTAGATTTTTTTTCTTTACCTTGGGAAAGAAGATACTGATTTAGCTCATTCTGTCATATCTTGAAGTCATTGTTCAAGTCAGGCAATCCTAAATATTTCATGGGTTTAAAAATGTATTAAATTATCCAAAGAGCAGGGACATCTTCAACTAGATCAGGTTGCTCACCCTGACCTTGAATGTTTTGAGAGATGGGACATCTACCTCCTCTAGCACTACTCTAAGCAGCTTGCTCCAATATATTTCCACCTGTATAATAAAAATCTATTCCTTATATCTAGTCTTACCCTATCCTATTTTAAATTAAAGTATTACCGCTTGTACTGCAAGACTTGTTCTAAGTCTGCAGGTCTTACTATCAAGCCTGTTCCCTGCTTTTTTACAAGTCCCTTTTAAGCACTGAAAGGCAGCAATAATGTCACTCTGGAATGTTCTCCAGAGCCGAACAACTACAACTCCCTTTGCCTTTTCTCATAGGTACTGCAGCCCTCTGTGGTCCTCCTCTAGACTCACTCTAAGAAGTGTAGGTGTTATACTGAGGAGTTCATAACTGAACACTGTACTTAGGGTGACATTTCACCAGAGCAGAGAGGGAGAATCACCTCCCTTGAACTGCTGGTCACGCTCCTTTTGATGCAGCCCAGAACACAATTGGCTTTCTGAATTGTGACCCCATATTGTCATCTCACGTCCACCTGTTCCCCAACTGGTATTTATACCAAAGATTGCGCCAAACCAGGTGTAAGACCTTACACTTGGTCATGGTCTCACATGTACTCACTTGTACCTCACGATGTTCACAGGGGCCCACCTCTTAAGGCTGTCCTTCTAGAAAGAATTGTCCTTGGTAAAACCAAGATGTTACCACCTTTCGGAAATTGTCTATGCATCTTACATGATACAAATATCTAAGTACTAAATCTTTAGTCGTATTTATTCTTGCGTAACTGAGAGAGAAGGAAATGCTATAAGGACCATCTCAGGTTCCTGGATCAACACGTATTAAACCACAACAGAAATTTCAAATTGTCCATTCACTATCTACATTTCAAGGTACTGTGACATTACTTAACTTTATGAATATTTTTTATGTAATCATTTCACATGTTTTTCCAAATAAAATTCTAAGTAAGTTTTCTCATTTTTACATTTGGGTGTTTATTTTTAGGATGTAGGAATCCATCATTGTAGACCTTTAAGCTGGATCAAATCCACATAAGGTTGTATATTTAAAATATTTACTTGAAAAAAAAAAAAAAAGAAAATTGCCTTGCATATAAAATACAGAAAGTCATAGTACATGTCTGTTTAATGAATAAAAGTAAGTATACAGCAGGAGGAAAAAAGATAGTAAAATTTAAAGTATGTTGGTTAATGTGTTTTGATATTTTGTTTAGAGTTTGCACAGATTTTCTGCTTACATATATCTGTGTCAATAGATTTCTTCATCTGAAAGAACCACAAATCTGTTAACAGACAGAGAGTTAGAAACCTTCTCCAGACTCTTAGGTGTTTTGCACCAGTTTATTAACCTGGGAAATAATAAATAATATTTTCTAGATGTGAAATCGAGTCTTTCAAAATAGAGAATGCTCCAGCTGAGGTCAGAACAAGTATCCAACGCTAACTGTAATTAAATGTTACATCATTCATTGCACATGGCCCTACGGGACAAAAAAAAAGACTGCTTCACTGTTCAAAAATGAAAATTAGCGCTAGGTTCCTGCTAACAAAGTATTTCCGCTTCTGTAACTGTGTTCTCTTAGCCGTAACCGTCTTTTTTCTCTCCTTAGCTTTTAATGTGAATAATAATTTAACTAACTGAGATTAAAATGACAGCAAATATCTTTGGTATCACCCACTGTTTGAAGTACAAATACCATTCTTTATTCAGAACACTTTTCTGGAGATTTTTTAGTACCTAGTCCTAGTTAGGACATTTGGAATATTATGTAATGAGCTCAAAATGGTTACCGACACTAAATGAAATTCTGACAGTGATGCAGCTAAGCTGCAAAGATTTTGTTTTCAGTAACAACGTAGTAAGAAAACTGTTTTAGCCTCACCAGGGGTAGATATTCCATCTGTAGAAGCAGAAAAGTATACATTTTATTGGTTACCACAACTAGTTCATGCTAGATTTTTCTAAAGGCACATTCTTCTGAGGCTAAAAATTAGAATGGAATTGTCGAATTGAGCATTGGATAATTCTCACTTGATGAAATTATTCCATTTTGACATTAATGCAGTTCATTACTAATTGACTCTTTTTTTTTTACATTCAAATAAGAGCAGATTCTACATTCCCAAATAGCTAATGTTGCTGAAGGCATATAAAGTTATAACTCCACTGCCTCTTCCCCTACTGTGATTTACTCCTTAATGCTTTTGATCTTGCACAGGATTTTAGAACACAGAAAAGGAGATAGAAAGTTATCCACCCGGTTTGTTAGGATAATAATTCTACTTTACATGGTGATTTGAAGTAAAAGTCATGAAGAAGGGATGTCCCTTGCACCAGTTCAGTGGATACAGAGAGATTTGTTGAATTCTATCTTTTCTGTAATTATTAAAGCATTGGTAGAAGCACCCTGATTCCCTCAGGTCCTGGAATCATTAATAGAGAAGGCATTTTTCAAACTGACAACATTGATCCCGAGCTCTGTCTGACTTCAAATATTTCCACCGTTGCAGCAAGCAACATCAGAACATTTCCAGGAAGCACTAAAGGTTTTCAACTTAGAGCATCCTTGGAGTGTGCTATAACTGGAGAACATATTATCCCAGGGATCTGCAACGCAAGTGTCCCCACAACCATATTCAAGTGTGCCAAGTCATGCTAAATCATGCAGGAGCATGAATGTTCTGACCTGAAGGCTACCCTAGGCATCTAACAATATTTTGCTCTATCGTCTTGGAAACAGTGAATTCTTGCTGTGCATTGTTAAATGTTGGACACAGCTTAGCATTACAACTAGCAAAACTGTCATTCTGACTAAGGGTTGCACATTAAATAATTTTCCTGACCCATTTAAATTAGCTACAGTTTTGAAATTGACAGGAACACCACAGTTTTGATATTTATAAATTATATTCTTCTGAACTCTGTGTAATTCACAAAATGGAGTTTATAGATTCAAAAATATAAGATCAGTGTGGGTATTGGAAAGAAAAATGTTATTTATAAATTACACAGCATATCCTATTAAGTGTGTATTTAGTAGGATATGGAATTTGGCTTGCTAATGGTTGTAATTTCTTGCTCTTGTATAATTTTAACTCAGCCAATTTTTTTTTTGTAGACTTTTGAGATTTTTGCATAGAAGATTTGTTTACACTTTTATTTTAATTACGTATAGTGCGATGGGATGACTATTGCAATTCTCTTTCTGCAGTTGCATCAGTCAAATAGCTGATCTGAATCCCTAAACACAGGGGTTTTGAAGGACTAGAAAAGCCTACATTTTCAGGTCACCCAAAAAGCTAGTCACATAAATATTCCATGTACCTGAAAGAGCAATTTGTGATTCGTAGTGATCCATCATACTGTCTGTAAACTATTTTTCTCTATCCCTTGGGATATTTTGCAATTGTGTCTTTGCCTATATAAAGATTTCAGTATGTTGATCACCTATTTTGTGGAAGAATTTTGTACAATACGAAGTTAATATTTTATTTAAGTTTTTCTTACTGACATCTGAAACACCTGTGTTTTATGCATGCCCTTTCTGAGGGTACTAAGGAGTAAAATGGATTCTAGGGAGTAAAGTGCATGAGATTATGATAAAGGAAGGAAATGTCACGAGCTAGAAGCAGGACACTCCACAAAAAATCAAACAAAACATAGGAAACTTGAAGCTGAGCAGAAAACAGATTCTATCTGAAGCTAAAGTGGTACATAGGGAAGAAAATATTGATTAATGTTGTGAGCAGTTGAGAGATGCGTGCATACAAGTGTACTAAAGACTTGGAAAAGGACATTCTGGAGGATTGGCCTCAGTTTAAATTAGGATGTTAAGGAATGTAACTAAAACCAATAAACAAGGTCCTGTCCAACTTGAACTGCCTGAAATAGAGAAACAGTGGCAGAGCCGAGTACTGTACCCTAGTTTTACCTGTAGATTTAGGAATCTCATTCAAGCACTAAGAAAGAGCTGGTGTATAGAACCACAGAATCATAGAATGGTTAGGATTGGAAGAAATCTTGAAGACTTCAACTTCCCTGCCATGGGCAAGGACACCTTTTACTGCACCAGGTTGTTCAAAGTCCCACCCAACATGGCCCTGAAAACTTCCAGGGATGGGGCATCCACAACTGTTCTGGGTAATCTGTTCCAGTGCCTCACCACCATGAAGTAAACATAATGCAATTTATTTCAGGGAAATAAACTATCTGAAAGAAATCTTTCTATTTGACCTGGCATTTGACCATGTTTGAGACAAGCTCTTTCCTGTGATTGGGATTTTCCTCATTTGCATGTATTGTCCGATCTACTCAAAAGTCATACATTGTTATGGTACAGATCATATCAACTTTACACAGTAGCAGAACAAATGACACTTAATCATCATTGTGATGCTTTAGAGAGAAGAAACTCATCTGTGCTATACAATATTTTCTTTCCAGTACTCAGAATACAGATTTTCATTAAACAACTAGTTTACAACATTTTATTGTATATTAGCTAATGATACTTAAATTTACTCTGAGATGTCTTACATCATTTTGGGAAAATTAAAGTGTAAGCCTGTGAAGCAGAGATGCTGCTTTATTTAAAACTCATATTTGAAAAATAAAAACAAAACAGAAAAACCAAACAGAAGTGCAGCACCTAAATTTTAGGGCAGGGTGTTAATAGTTTCAGGATGATATGCGTGTATTTATTACTTTTCACATTCTCTTTATTTAATATCTCTTGGTTAGTGGTTCTAATATGCTTGTTATAATGAAAAAAAAATATTTGTTTTTTCATTATTGAAAATATTTGGAAAAGTATCACTGCACTGAGACAGGTCAGGTTACACAGCCAGAGGAGGAGGTAGTACCACTGTTTGATGAAATACAGGGAACAACTGATCGTTCCGACAATCTCATTTTGAGATCTAGCACTTGCTATTGTATGTCTGCTGATGAATGCCTTTTCAGGCTGATCACTTGAAGCTGTTGAAAGTAAAGACATCTGCCATTTTTATGCTTATGTGGTCTTGGACAAAACTCCCTCTGTCGTTTGCTTGACAGAGGAGAATACAGCTCATCTTACTGTAGAAAGACTTCAACCAGACTTTCAGCATCAAGTCTTTTTGTCAGACAATACCTTTTCCATGATCAAAGCATACGAGAGTTGTCATAGTCACATCCAAGTTCATGTTCACTCCTTTGTGAACACATTGGAAATGAAAAGGGAGAAACACATTTTGACCAAAGAAGCAATACAATTCTTTTATAGAAATCTGAATTTTCTTAAAGAATGCAATTTCTGATCAAATATATTAACAGCAACATTTGTTTAAATTCCCCATTTCCCTCCAGTCCACCAACATTTTTTTTCTTTTAGGATTTTATTTTTTTTCAGTGTGACTTGTCAAACATTCCTTTTCTACAGTTTTTTTAAAAAATTTTCTTTTTCCCCTTATACCCTTTTATTAAAGTAAATGTGTTTAGAAAGGTTGTCACTGAATTGCAGTCACATTCATAAATATGTGATTATTGGTGATTAAGGAATATTTTAAAACCTCTTATTTTCTCATATGTTGACCAATATGGTGTGGAGTAAAATGATTCATCAGGAATGCCAAATTAGTAAATCCTTTTTTTGTTGTTGTTTTGGAGAACCACATATTTGCAGCTACTGAAAACTGGTCTGTGGAAACAAAACATTTAAAATACTTCTGTGTAAACCAGCTAAATGTATACAATTTAACAATACCATCAACAGTTTATATGGGGATTGTATCTATAATTGCATTTGTTCACTGTCACATAATATCATATTATTAAATTGGTTTCATTAGGTTTTTATTGACTTTGCTAAAACTCTAACTTGCCTGTGAGCTAAACTAATGGAATTCATTTATGAGTGGGTATATTATTTCATAGTTTTCAGCACAATTGAAGCAAGGTAATGAAAAATTGAGATAATATCATAAAACCGGACACTCATATTCAAATATTATATATTTTTATCTGTACTTTTTAAATAATGTATACTTCCATTACTGTAAGGATTAAAAAAGACATTTGAATACTTTTAAGCAAGTCTTATCCATGACTATTACTCCTCTGAATGTATAAGAGTAACCCATTTTTCTTAATGTCAACTTCTTGCTTTTTGCTTGCATTGTCATTATACTACAAACAAACAAAAAAAAATCACCACTTTTTTAAAAAATTTGTTTGATAGAAGGAAAATAGTCAAAGGATAGGTTCTGACTTCAAACATTCCACATAAACCCCAAAAGTTATTCATACTCTAATTGTCGTGTTCCAGAAAGTGACTGTGACCTCCATATTACATTCTATCAAATTTCCATGGTGTCTGAAAATCTATTGGCATCTTTATTTTTGGGTTCTCTGTATGCCATCTATGTAGCTGCTCTTATTTGGGAAAATTACAAGAATCGGTGTAGAGACATCCATAGTCTTTGGGAGCTTTCAGAAAAATTCAGTCATCTAAGTATGCCCAAATCACTCAGGTAACATCAGGTTTAGTTTCTAGTACAGAAAAAAAAATAAAAAATGAAAGGAAGTGGATCTACTTTTTCATAAAGGCTGGTAGTTAATTCATAAAGTCAGAAATCTAGACTGAAATGTGCATCAGCTGAGGAAGTCTAGCCTAACAGTTTCCCTTACAAAGTCCTAGCTCTGAGTATCTAAGTCAAAGCTACAGTGTCCTTCCATTTTATTTGGAATCATACAAAAATTTAGCCTGGAAAGATCTCAAAGATCATCAAGTTCAACTATTCACCTGACAGTGTCAAGTCCACTGCTAAACCATGTCACTAAGTCCCACATCTACACATTTTGTAAATCCCTCCAAGAGTGGTGTCTCAATCATTTACTTGAGAGGCCTCTTCCAATGTTTGGTAACACTTCCTGTGAAGAATTTTTTTCCCAATATCCAATCTAAGCCTCCCCAGGTGCAAATTGAGGCCATTTCCTCTTGTCCTATATCCTGTTATCTGAGAGATAGCTTCTTTTCAGGTAGTTGCAGAGAGTGATAAGGTCTCTTCTCAGCCTCCTTTTCTCCAGGATAAATAACTCATCTCCCTCAGCTGCTTCTCATAAGATTTGTGTTTCAGAGCCTTCACCAGGTTGTTACCTTTCTCTGAATATGCTCCAGGACCTCAATGTTTTTCTTGTAGTGAGGAACCCTAAACTAAACACAGGATTTGAGGTGTAGCCTCACCAGTACCGAGTATAGAGAGAAAAATCTCTTTCCTGGTCCTGCTGGCCACACTATTCCTGACACAGGCCAGAATGCCATTTGCCTTTCTGGACATCTGGCCACACTGTTGGCTCATGTTCAATGACTGTCAACCAGGTTCTCTTCTGCTTTTGCAGATGCAAAGACTAGGTTGGGAATGATCTAAGAAACGATGAAATTCAGCAGCCAGATGCAGAAACTATCAGCTTCCATGTGAAGAAAATGCAAGTTGTCCATTTACTATAATAAGGCTAAATATGATATATGCAAATCTTCTTAAACAGTCTTAAAGGAATAATATAAAATACCTCCTTTAAACAAATGTTCTCTCAAATTAGTAATTTCTGCGCTCCACAAAAAAAATATTGTGTAATTATTGTGTATTGTGTAATTATTCTGGACATTCCCAGGAAGCCCATGTATATACCAGGGACATGAATTTCATAACAAATGAAAAACAAATAAAGAGATCGTTTTGGTGATACGTACTCACTGATCTGCATAACAAGGAAAAATGTATACCAAGTATATTTAGTCATAGCAATCTTTTTATTGTAAATTTTACCATAGAACCTCCAATTTTCTTCAGAATCTCAATATAGTCTTACATTATTGCCTCATTTACAGTCATCCTGATGCACTGTATATAATCAGCCTATAAAATACATTGGGAGTATAAGGTAAAAAAAATTTGCTGTTGCTAACATAATGTATATTAATAAATTCTGCTTTATCGCAGTCTAATTTATCTCCTGTCATCCACTGTGTTATTGAGTTTAACAGAAATATTTACTTACTTTAAATATTTATTTACTAGCAATATATCTTACAAAACAAATTAGATTCTAATATTTGTCTAATGAAGAAAAAATCATTAGACTTTTATTCTAATATTCATATTCAATTCCATTATAAATAATGAGAGCTATGTTTTTATTTAAAGTTTCTTCTAGTTATATAAATATAGTATACAGATACATATACATTATACTTACATGTATAATATACCTATATTTAAATTTATTTACAATAAAACAGAATGAAACAAGCTATTCTCACAGTGTTGCTAATCATTTAAAAATGGACTTAAAACATAGCTTAAGACCTTAACTATTATGCCCTCAGCAGCAAGCTGAGCATTATTATCTAAAATGTCATTAAATTTTCAATTATAGGAAGGTTTAACATTCAGCTTTGAACCTCAGCAAGATTTTTTCCATTTCTTGGTTTCTCCCCTCATTATTAAAAAAATTTTAAAGCCAGTCTGAAAACATATGCATTTTTGCCGTAGTTATTTGCAGTTGCAGAATGGATGGGTTTCTGCCCATATAGTTTTATGCAGATGGATGGTATGGGCCTCACCTGCTGGGAACGGGATGACACTCTCAGGATTGTTTTGCATTTCAAATGGCAGAATAATACTTTCATGATGACAAATGTGTAGATCTAGAAGAAAATCATATGATTGACTGGAATTGAGAAAACAGCTGGGACCTTTGGCAAATGTTTCTATTCTTGCCTGTCGAGTGTTTATTCTAAAAGCATCTGTAGTGCTGCAAGCAACATTTTTTCCTGAGTGAAGTACCTCACATATGAGTGCTTCACATTTCCTTCAAAAACAACATGAAAACTTTCCTGTTTTTGAAACCTTTTCCTTTATTGTCTTGTGAATAGAATGAGAGATAAGAATCTAGCAAATGTAAGTCTGCAAATGTAGGTCTACAAATATGCTATATGTTTTCCATTTAGAAATGCACATTGATTAATGCATTGGTAAAAACTGGTGATTCCCATGCTGATATTCAACTATATAAATTCATTAGTCTACAGTTATAATATTTCTTTCTTTATCAACAAAATTTCTGTCCCTATTGTCTTCTCTTTCATTTTAATTTTTTTAATGAATTGTTAAATGAAATTTGAAATACCCTAAAACTACAGAGCAAAATTTTTTTTTTGCAGCTTGGCTATGTGTTATCAATAAATCCCCTACTATCTTTTCTTCCTAAATTCTTGTTAATCTTTGAGACATAAGCACCTTATGATAAGAAAGAGGAAAAAGATATTTGGGAGGCATTTTAAGTGAAAAATAACGCAATATTTACTCAACAAAGGTATTTCCTTATGGAAGGCTTTAGAGAGCAGAATAAGGAAAAATTAAGAGACTAAGATAAATTAAGGGCTAACTGAGGATGTTTCTCTCAGTATTCTCAGATGGATTGTTGGTGTTTCTGTGGAACACTTCTGACTAGGCCTGTGGATTGCTTTGTACACTTTGTGGGGGAACTTGAAGCAAACACGTTGAACCAAACTTCCTAGGATAATTTTTGAATTATGCTGATTTTTTTTTCCTGTTTCTATTCTACTTTTTCATGTTTGACTGTATGTCTTGAAAAGTAAACAGAACATTCTTTTAAGTCCTCATCTTTTTTTAGCTGTATTAGAGGCTGCTAGATTTTCCAGTTTTGAAGAGGTTTTTAGGTTTTTTAGCACTTACAATGACTGTGGTACACATCAGAGGAAAGTACACATAATAGTCTCTGATCTTTTCATAGAATCTTTCTGTTACAGCACAAACAGAAGTTGCATGTTGGTCCACAGTCACTCTCCCTCATTCTTGCTCCTTTTCCAGAAAATGGCTTCAGAAAGAATTTTCATTGTAATTACTCAATTAGTATGTCATCTGAGTTCTGTTCCCCTTCTGGAGCAAAAGAAATTACCTATAAAGTACTACTGAAGAATATAAGATCTCATTTTCCTCAAGATTTTTCCTTTTAATAGTCAGCACTTTTTAGAATTTGTATGACAATTTAGACAAAAACATATAGAAATATATAAGACAGCTGTAGGGACAGCAGTTATTTCAGTTTGTGGTTTCCCATTCCCTCCTTTCCAGACCAATACTTAGATTAGTACTGAAGAACAGATGTTGAAAGGGGGCAATTGACCTTCAAAAACCTTAGTCCTATTAAGAATATCTAAAAATAAAATTTTTAAAATTTTTAAAAAATATTTATTTTTTTCAAACCTGTGACATGTTTGTGTTTAAAACTAACTGGATATTTGAGTCAAGATAATTTATAGTTTCACAAGGCTATAAACTCTCCATAATTTGTAAGGTTTCTGTCATAGGCTAAAAACCCCCACAAAACAAAACTGAACAAAACTACCAGTTCTTGTTAAATAAACGTGCCATTCCAGCTTCCAATATTCCAAAATATTTCAAGTAATGCAATGTTCTGTTTCATGCCCTTGCTCTCTGTCACTCATTATTTAGATGATCCAAGTTGGTAATCTTGTAGGAAGCTATTTAGTTTCTTTTTTTTGTTTAAAACTTTCTTTTTTATTATTATTATTACCTCAGTAAATTGTCCCTTCACTTGAAATGGAATATAGTACTGCACAGTTCATGTCTATAAAATAATCTAGACTGGAAATCTAAGGTGGTCTGTCATGGTGATTTGTTATAAGCATGAGAATATTACTATTTTGGATGTATATCAATGGCCAGTATTTGCAGGCAAGAAGATTGTTTCAATTATAACAAGAAAGTTTCTCTAAGGTTCTGTTTAATTTGATGCAGTCCTGTTTATTTATAAACAAAATTTTGTTTAATCCTGATCACTACACAAATCAGATAAAAAGGGATTTGGAACTATAACCACAGAAACCCTAAACTAAAACTCTCTCAAAACAGTCATGCCCTTGGATTTATCAGGTAATAGCCTTCAGTTTTCAGCTTTTCACTGCACTTGGTTTTCACAGAATCAGAGAATATGCTGAGTTGGAAGGGACCCACAAAAATTAGCGAGTCCAGCTCTTAGCCCTGTGCAGGTTCATCCCCAAAAGTCACACCATGTGCCTGAGTATCATCAAAATGCCTCTTGAACTGTCTTAGGCTTGGTGCTGTGACCACTTCTCTGGGGAGCCTGTTCCACTGTCCAACCATCCTCTAGGTAAAGAAACTTTCTCTAATATCCAGCCTAAACCTCCCCTGACACAATCTCAGATCATTCCCTCACATCCAATCAGTGGTCACCACAGAGATCAGTGTCTACCCTTGCTCTTTCCCTCACAAGGAAGTTGTGGACTGCAGTGAAGTCTCCCCTCAGTCTCCTCTTCTCTAGGCTGAATAGAACAAGTGACCTCGGCCGCTCCTCATAAGGCTTCCCCTCAAAGCCCTTCACCATCCTTACTGTTCTCCTTTGAATGCTGTCTGGCAGCTTAATATTTTTCTTATATTGCGGTGCCCAAAACTGCGCACAATATTCAAGGTGAGGCTGCGCCAGTGCAGAGCAGAGCAGAACAATCCCCTCTCTCAACTGCTTGGCGATGCTTTGTCTGATGCTCCCCACAACACGGTTGGCCTTCCTGGCTGCCAAGGCAGTGCTGACTCATATTCAACTTTCCCTAATCCAGGACCCCCAGGTACGTGGGTGTCTTTGTTTTACACAGCACTCTACCAAAGGTCTTGGAGGAGAACAAGTCGATTTTCTTTATTTCCAGTTAAGTGAAAGAATAGACCTGCTACTGATACAAGAGCCGTACATTTCCTCCTTTTGGGAAGAGTTGTGTCATTTTTGTGAAAATGTCAGTTTGTGATAATGGTTGAATAAATGTTTTGGTGGTTATGAAAACAGAAAATACTAACAGCAGCTCCTGAAGGATATGAAGCTCTGTGCTGTAAAAATAAATGCTAAAAAACTAATTCTTTCCTTAAGGCTGATGACTTCTTAGAAACAATGCTATAGCCATCGGCTCATATTTTTCTTTCAAATGAAAGGCTATGAAACAATATCATGTAGAGTTTTAGTTGCCTCAAGCATTTGCAATTGAAAAGATATTGCTATAAGTTCAGAGGATTCTTCTAATCAACTATTTTCCAAACAGATTTTTACTCTATCATCCGTATAAGCTATACAGTATCTGTTTGGGGGAAAAAAACCCAAAGCAACAATAACAAAAATCCCAACAACAAAACAAAAAAAACCCCAAGAAACAGACAGGAAAACAAAGAAACAAACAAAAAAACAAAGAAAAATAAATTTAAAAAAACCCAAACAAACAAAAACTCCAAAACCAACAAAAAAACCCCCAACCAAATTAAACCAACCCCCCAAAACCTCCAACAACAACAAAACAAAAAAACAAAAACAAAACCAAACCTATTTCTTGTGACGATGCACTGAGAAGAGAGAAGATTCTCATCAGTAACAAATTAACAACAGAATAGGTCTTTTGCTTCTTTTTCTCCTACTAAATATAACTCAGAATTTTATCACCCTTCTTGTTATAGCCACCAATAAAATACAGATATTTGTCCAAAGTTACCACACAGTCATACCCGGGAAATTAGCTGTTACCACAAGGATATACATGACTTACCATATAGCATTACATATTAACCCAGTTTTCTTCTGTCTTTGGTAATGACTATCACATTTGTAATATGAATGTAGAATTTGAAGAAAACCTATGGAAATCAATGTCAAAGGGCAATATAATAAGATCTATATAACGGTAATATTTTTCATAGAATAACTGCATGTGGTAATGAACACATTTATGTACCTGCAACAGTATTTGAAGACACCATAGATGAGGAAAGTATTCTAAGATTCTACAATTCCATTGTTAATGACATTTTGTTAAGTCAACCTTTTCCATCTCTGCTGTTTTAAAAAGACTTCTCAGCAAGGGCAATGTTTTCTTACTTCAGCCATTAGTATTCAAATTGCCAGCATGCATCTACTTAAACTAAGGATTTAAAAAACTTACATATTAAAGAGCAGGTATTCTCCATTTTCTTACTCCCAAATGGCTAATATTCCCCTCTCCCCCACCAAATATTCACAACCAATGATTGTCTTTAAGAGATCATGAGTTGAATTTTTGTCAAGAAAGGAAATGACAGAAGAAAATGTATGAAAAATTATTAACTACTTATATTTTTCAAAAAACCTTGCTTTTGTTTCAATATAATTTTGAAAGCCTTGTAAGCTACTTTTCCTATTAATATAAACACCAAACCTCATACTGTTCTCCACACATCACTTAAACTGTTAATATATGAAATTTAGTATACATTTGTCATTTTTTCTTTCCCATTGATTGTATTTCTATTTTTCTTACATGTAATTCACAGAACAACATAACTTTTCTAACTTCTATCCATGCTCCAATATTCTTTTTCATGCCTATCTTTAGTTCAGGAGGACTTGGGGCTTTTTATTCAATAGGGCAAAGGAACATTACTTTGTCCCTTGATGGTCTTTAATTTGCAGTTACTTCACATGAAATACTGTACAGACTATCAATTCTTTGAAATTTAATCAAACACGAATTCATCTCTTGACCTTTGGAGAAACTCTGTTTCTTAAAATCACACTTCAAACAACAGGATGAAAAAGTGAAAAAAACCAAACCCAAAACCAACCAACCAACCAACCAAACAAACAAAACAAAACAAAAAAAAACCACAACAAAACACACAAGTAAAAAAATAATGAGATTCACAATTTCCTAACTATTGTTTTATCTTAATTTCTGGGGAGAAGAACAAATCCAAAAGCCTCCTAACCATAATTTTATTGTCACAATACAATATGAATAAAGTTTGAGAAAAAGAATTTTATTAGGATGCATATATATGCATTTATGCTTGTTTAGTTATTTCCTCCTGTTCTGCAACTTCCCAAAGGAAAATTAAAATCTAAATTTTTGATCTAATATTTTAAGCTTAGCATGTTCATTCATTTCCATTAACTGCCAACTTTCTATGTCTGATTAGTAAATTTAATTTACATATAAATACTGAGATTTACAAAGTTTCATTTTTACTTCTTGCATGAAAGTATTTTTAAGCTAGTATCCATATTATAAATATTGAAATTGTGAACTCTGAGATATTTTCTTCAAAATTAAGTTGATGCTTTACTTAGAAATTCAAAAGACTCCTACAGAGGTGAAGCAGTCACAGAAAGTATTCATGAATAAATAAAGATAACATTCACCTATTTTCTATTTACCTAATTTGTAGTTTGCCTCTTATTCATTTCCACACCTGCAACAGCAAAATGGAAAGCCTATGATAAAAGCCATAAGCTTTGCTTGAGAAGATAGCTGTAACTAGGATTTGATTTTACCATAAGCAATGAAGAAACTTGAAAGTTGAATCTGAGTCAGCAGTGCCCTGGCAGCCAAGAGGGTCAACCAAGTCCTGGGAGGCATCAAGCAAAGCACTGCCAGCTGGTCGAGGGAGGTGATTTTTGTCTTGCTTAGCTCTGCACAGGTGCTGCCTCACCTTGAATATTGTGGCAGTTTTCATTACTACAAAGAAAGATATTGAGCTATTACAGAGTGTCCAAAGGAGGGCAATGAAGATGGTGAAGGCCCTTGAGGGGAAGCCAACAGTGGCTGGAGAAGAGGAGACTGAGAGGACAAAGGAAGGGCAGACACTGATTTCTTCTCTGTAGTGACTGGTGACAGGATGTGAAGTTGTGTCAGGGGAGGCTATAGGTTGAATATTAGAAAAGGTTTCTTCACCCAAGGGGTGGTTGGGTACTGGAACAGGCTCCTCAGAGAAGTGGCTACAGCACCAAGCCTGACTGAGTTCAAGAAGCATTTGGATGATACTCTCAGGCACATGGTGTGACTTTTGGGGATGATCCTGTGCATGGCTAAGAATTGGAATAAATGATCCTTGTGGGTCCCTTCCAACTCGGCATATTCTGTGATTCCGTGATCTCTAGCCAATTTAGTTTCTTTTTAGATACCTTTAGATATCTTTTTTGCGTGGTGTGGACATTTATTCTTCTGATTACAATATGCTTCGTCACTATAGTCTCAGGGAGAAAGGTATTACAAGTGGATTTTTGCTTTACCTTACTGGAGTAAAAAGCAATAAAAAATGGCATTTCCAGTGCCATCTTTTACGAAATGAGTGAACTTTTTCTTGAACTGCTCAATAAGGAAATGTTTATAAGGGTAAATACAGCTATTTCCGGACCCCTGGAGCTATTTGCTTGTACATAAGTACAGTCTGACAGAGAAACTCTTCCTGGGACCATTCTCCATAAGCTGCAAACTGCAAGCCTTGCCTTTCTTTCTCTACCATTCTTCAGTTCAAGACCTTCTAGTACCTGCCTAAATATAGAGAAGAATGACAGAATGTGGAAACAACTCTGTAGCGGGAAGTACCAGCTGATGTACTGGTATAGAGGCTCGCCATGATATTTTTACAAGTAAACCATGTACAAGATGTGGTTTCTTGTGATCGTGCTTTGACATCAAACATGAACAATGGATCTGGCACATCAACTATTCACAAGCTCTTTTTTTGTTTTAAAGAATTTGAAAGTGTCCATGTGTCTCTACTAAACTAACATTTGAAAGCAGAAAAGCTGTAATTTAGTAACAGCTGTTCTTCTTTAAAATATGTATATACACTCTCAACATTCCTTCCTATCTCTATCTTACTGCAATTCTAAAATATGGGATTTTCTAGCTGGCAGGAACTACAAGGGGAGGTCATGTGGACCACACAGAGGGGAAAAGGAGCCTCAAATGCAGACCTAAGAATGATTCTGCATTAAAAATAAAATCCAACTAACAGTTTTTATGCATAAATAAGTTTGGCTCAGATTCTACTCACATCCTTTAAATTCATGACCTCTGATGACACTGCCATCAAGACTGGTAACTAGCACAAAATGTAATAACTGTTTAGTGGATGAGAATAATTGCCCCTTAGGAAGTATCCTGTGGCAATTAAATTCATTCTTACAGGCCCTCAATTTAAAAAAAAAATAATCAGTTACTACTGACCTGCAATTAATTAAAGAAACCTCATAGCCTAGTAATTCAAGCTAAAACACATACAGGACATCATCAGCATGCTGCTTAAGTATATCTTAAAATGACCTGCCTTTTCTAGCACAAAAAGACCTTAAAAGGAAGTTGCATCAACAACGAAAATCGTACCTCTGAAAGCATAAAATTGTTGTGTGGGTTTGTTTGGGTTTTTTTTCCAAAATGAAAATAATAATTTTCTCCTTTTTGGGAGGGCTGGGGATGTGGGCTGGGGTAGGTGGGCATAAGAAATGTAAATGGGGAAGAACTCTTTTTCCCTATATTTAATTTCACAATTATGAAATACTGAGAGCAAATATGACTAGAAATCAAATAGTCTAACATCATGAATCCAATGTTTTTTCCATGTCATATTGCCTAAGTACTTTTTCTCAATTAATATTAGGTTTAAATATGCAATTCTTCCTGACTTACTTGAGAAATGCATATTCTAAGATCTTAATTTCAATAGTATTACTCTTCTCATTAAAATTAAAATCCCTAGTTATCTAATAATTCAAATCAATATTTTTATGCACTTTAGTTTCCATGTTCCTTTTTATTTTATCCCTGTTGTACACATATTAGGGTAAATACGTATAAAACTAATATTTTCTTTGCTTTTCCTTACCTGACTAGAGAGATCTTAAAACAAACACACACCCAAAACCAAAACAATCTTGGCTGATGCTCTCAGGCACACAGTATGACTCCTGGGAATGGTCCTAATGCAGGGCTATGGATGGGACTTGATGATCCCTGTGGATCCTGTCCAAATCAACATAATCTGTGATTCTGTGAAATTTGTGAGGAAAACAAACTATTTTAAAAGCCTAAGACTGAGCAACTAAACTCAGTAGAATTCAAAGATATAAGATTTCTTACATAGCTACTTCAAGCTGTTGTTAATAATGGCTTATTTTGATAGTTTTGAAGTGGAATCTCACTTTATCCTATTGCACAATGCGTTACCATGAAGTAAACTGAGGTTTAGTTAAAGAAGTCTTTAATACAAACAAACTAAACCAGAAACCTTATTCTTAACAAATTTCCAAGAGAAAGTACAGTTATTCGACAATGAGATTTTGTTAATTCAGCTAAAATGTCATATTTGCAAGAAATTGAGTGTTACAAAAATATTCCCCTATGTGTGCTTACCTGTCTTGAATGAGTGTAGATAACATACAGTTCAGATGGTTCTCCCTCATTATTTTCAAAGAGTTTCATTTGCAATTGACCTTTTGCTTATTAAATGAAATGTATTTAGAAATGTTTTAAGTCTTGCAGAAAAAGGAAATGAAGCAGTGTGCAGACTAATGATAATGTTCATGAGAAATATCAGCTATTGTCTAAAAACAGGAGGTGATTTAGATGGAATAAATGCAAAACATCTGATGAACTCATGTAGCTATCTACACTAATTTTTCTACAATTGCCACTGATAGGCATTTGCAAGTAGAAAAGAATCATAAATCCCCCCAATTTTCCTCTGAGATACACCTGAATTTAACATGTGTGGCATTTTGTGGGTTTGAATGGATGATGTCAGGAACAGTTCAAAATAAATTTGTATGAAAATTTCATGCAGAAGTATATAATCATTGTTTTCCATCATTAAAGAGATGATAATTTCAGACCTTAGTTATTCAGTACAAGCTTTTTAAGTAGATAAATTTAAAGTAGGAGACGTTTGGGGTTTTCTTTATGAAAAATCAATATATTTTCCACTTCTGTTACTAAAGAAGAGAGCAGGTGGAAGGTACAAGATGCTCAGCAGAAATATGTCAATCTTTTCTACATGGGTTAAATTGGCTGAAAATATTATTATTAATAAGAATTATAGTTATTAAGAATATTTATTATTATTATAATAGTAACAATAACAATAAACAACAATAGATGTTGTTGTCATCATAACTACTCTCTAAACTGCAAGTAGAAAAAATATGGTCCAAAATCAGCAAAGATTGTCTGTCTATATTTGCAGATAATAAAATGTTATGCTTTTCTTGAAAAATATTCATCTAAAACTTACATTTTCTCTACACAAAAGAGTGTGCCTTTTACTAGGCCTTACTTTATTCTGACTGAAGTGACTCATGTTTAAACATGCTAATTCTTACAATGAATTAACTATTCAGATAATGTAGATTTTTAAGTCTACTTCAGAAAGAGTTAAATTAAGAATTTCAGAAAGAGTTAAATAAAGAATTTCAGTAAGTGAAATTAGATCAGATTAATATTTGTATGGAAAAAATCACCCCTTTGTATTTATGTTAGCAGTCCTCCTGTTACAATCTATTCTGGTTGCATTTTCCATAGATTAACAGATATGTTTACCTGCCTTACCATCTGCTGAGCTGTCTGTTTTCAAGTTACCTGCTTAAATGCTGGCAGGGAACATAAATTAAGCCATTTGTCATCGTAGGCTTGTAAAATGAAAAACATTTTGGCATTAGAAGAAGTACATACAGAAAACTGCTGCAAAGGAACAGCCAAAGAGGTTACATCCCTATATTTAGCAAAGAAAAGGTTGGAAAAACTGAAGATCAGAAATCTAAAATCCCACCATGTTCAAAATACCTAGCCAGATTTTGAGAATAGTGAAATTGGAAAGCATCCAGTTTACGCTTTTCTTTTTCCTACTTGTCCCCTGCTGGGGCAATCACAGCAGCAAATTACTTCCTTTCTCTATGTACAGTAGGCAGTAATTTTTCCTTAACCCTTCTTTTCCAACAGAAGAAAATTACAAAGAAAGCCTTCTAATCCACTATAATTAATAAGTAGAACACTGTCAAAACTAGGCACGACCTGAGTTTCCCTCACATACAACTAGATATTACAATTTTCAAATCATTTTATTAGAGATATTTTGTGGCACTCTAACATAAGTCTACATGGTATATATTTCCAATTATTTTTGAACTTTATGTGATGCAAATTTACCTACCTTTTTTATTAGACCATTTTACTAAATAAATAATTGGGAGCAACACTTCACAACAGAAAATAATTATGAATATAGAAATTTGTGATGGAAAAGCCTTGGAAAATTGAAAAGTTGAAGATATTATACCTTAATTTTGTTGTTGTTGTTGTTACAAATATTTTTTCATAATCACAAATTAAGAATTCTGAAAGTCATCAGCTTTATCCTCACTATCCTTACTGTTACAAGAAATTGCATGATCAACATATAATCTTTTTCAGCTATAACATAAATGAAAAAGATCGCTTCTTTTCCTTAGCCTTTCTAAATAATTATTTTCTCTGCTTCTTTTTACATAACTAAGCAATAGATTATTTAGTACCACAGCATGCAATTATTAGCTTGGATCTAGCAATTCCCTTGGCTTCCCCAGCACAGACATACTTATCCTCCAAAATCCTGCTTGGTAATCCACTGGTGTGACATACAAACAACAGTATGCTGTTGTCCTTTTTAACCATTATTTAACCCAAAGCTACATATTTAGCATCTCAAGGCTTCAAGGGTGAAAAATGAGTGGATTACACTAGATTTCTCTTTTAAGTCTCTAAAATGAAAACGACTTGCTGTCTTGTTTAACTCCCTAATGGGAAGAAGGAATCACAAAAATTGTGGAAAGGAAAGGGAAGAATGAAATTATGTGCAATAGCAAAGCTTTTCCCTGAGATACCGTAAAAGAATACTCTCTTTTTGGACAGGTTAACTGGCTTTCCCCTTAAGATCATATCTATCAGCCTCCCAGCTCAGAAATCTGACAAAAAGAAATATAAATGAAGAAAAACAGGATTAGAAGTTGCAGAGAATCATCAGGCATAAAAACTCAGTGAGATGAGGTGTGTAAAGACTCTTCTGTGTCTGGGAGAGAAAATAATAATTTATGTTAGAAGAAGCCTCTGTAGGTCCTGGAGGCCATATAGTCCACAAAAAGCACCCACAAAAATACCCAAGAAGCAACATGACTAGTCTAACAGCACCATCATTGATCACAGCGGGAATATCACAGGACATGTAGAAATTTATCATCTTTGAAGAAACTAGCATTAAATCTTGCCAAGTAGGATCTATGAAAGGATTTAAATGAACAATTACAAAATGAACAAAGCCCAAATTTCACACCACAATTTATTCTCAGTTTCTAAAATTGTGGTAAGATAATTTTGTAATGGTTTACCTCCTTTTACCTGAAGAAAATGAAAAGAAAGGTAGCTGGTGGGTGAAAAATGGATGTGAAGAAAAATATACCGAGAGGAGCCCTGGGCTGAAGGGGCTGCAAGGTGCTTACCTTCAGCGCAACACCCATCATCCAAATGTTGAGGAAGACCATTGCAGTTCTCCAGAGAGCCCCAGAGACTGGGCAGGAATTTGTAACTTCAGAGAAGAGTGGTTGGTGTTAGTCATACCTCTTGCTTAACACTCACAAAGGTACTATTAAAGGAGGTCTTCTGTCACAGTTTGGAAATTATTCATATTTTTTGTAACTAAGTAGTGAGAATTGTTATGTTCTGATCTAGATGTTAAATATTTGACTCTCTATAGAAGCATTGTAGTGGGTTTTCTCTGTAATAGAACATACTATTTAAAATATGACAGTATTTCTATAGTGAAATTCTCTAAGTTTATAAAAACCACAAGCAAATTTTAAATACTCTATGTAGCATATGACAATCTTCTGTCTTTATTGTATTCTACAAGTTCTGCCTGAGGACAGATGAAAGAAAAAGAAACTAATCTAATTGAACAGCTGCTTTTCTATTTGGGTAAAAAGGAGGGTAGAAGAAAAGAAGCATGGAAAAAGTATTAAGGGTTTTGGATAAGACAGCCTGGCAAGCTTGCATTTCTGCTTATTAACTTACCCTCCCATGAGCCAAGTGCCACAACCTTCTCATCCTTTGAAGGTTGCAGATACTTTTTTAACAGGACTGGTTATTGACAGCAGATCTTTTTATAATTTAATAAAATGGGATTGGGAAACAAGCAAAGTACTCAAATGGAGACTGAATTATAATCAAAAAAATAGTTTTTAGAATTTCAAAAGCTTGAATATGCATGTAATTTTTGTGTTGAACAAACTAAAATAAATTATTAGGGGCAAAGTGTCTTTGTGATGTTCAAAACATCATCTTATTTTTTTTTCTTGTCTTAGCAATAACATAATGTCATGGAATTGCACAAGAACTTCATACAGATGAACTCAGACAAAATTTAATCAGTAACTAAAACAGATGGCAAAACTAATAAACAAGGGGGGTAACCACAACAAAACTCCTTTGACATTTAACAGGTTGCATGTTCAGAGTAGCACATGGGAATATTCTTCCTACATGAGCAGGGATGACGACCCAGAGTATGCACATACTCACATATACATAGACGCCTCTCCCTCCAGGGTAACCAAAACTTAACTCTAAAGGGTCAAAGGATCACTCAGAGACATTCAGTAAACAAATAGTCACTCAAAAGACATTTGGCACAAGCCTGGGGTAGTGGTGAGGTGGTGACAATGAGCTTTCTAATGTCAATTCAAGACAGTGTTGTAAATATGTGGTGCAACTGCATCAGCAGCCTTACACAAGCACTTCTTGAGCCGGCGGATATAGGGCACAATAGGGGCATCTCAGCTACATCTTTTCATCCAATCTCTGTTTGGCAATTCCAGGGGGTGTTTTCCCCAACGGATGTGCCTTACCCTTATCCCTGTGCCAACTAGGTGTGCAATTTAGTGCACAATTAAATGAATTGTTATTTTATGCACTGAGGCAATTATTAATATCTTTGTCAGAATGTTTGATACACCAAGAGGCATTTAGTGGCTTGATGTATACTAAGGCGTAAACATTCACACTTCCACAGAGTGGTTTCCTATGGGGCTTCAAAGCAGAGTCTATTGTCATTGGGATTCCACCCCATGGCTATGTGAGTCGTCTGGAGAATGTAATTACACTTGTCATCCCATACTGAGCTGGCCTTTATTGTGCCCAGTGGCAAACTATAAACAACATGTGTAGTCTACATTCTTCATGATTTTTAAAAAAAGTATCCAGCTCTAATTATTATATTGTGCCACATTAAGAACTAATGACACAGAATCGTAAAACATCCTGAATTGGAAGAAGATCCACTAAGATCTTCAAAGTTGAACTCCTGACCCTGCAGAGGACAGCCCCACACCTTGCACATTGCCTCCCAAGTCCCTTTCCACAGCACTGCACTCCAGCAGCTTTTTCTCCCATTTGCACATATATCCAGGGTTGCAGAATCTGGCACTTGTGTTTGTTGAATTTCATACAGTTGTAGGATTACCTAGCCCTCGAGTTTTTCTAGGTCTCTCTACAAGGCCTCTCTGCCTTTGGGGGAGTCATGTACTTACTTTATGTACTTTTGAGTCATTATGACATTTTGTACAAAAACTGGCATCATCAGCTGACAGGTATGGGTAAACAAACTGCTACTGATCTTAGGCTCATCATTCATGTGAACTGTACCATTATCTTTGCCACTACATTGCCATCCAGGTCCGAGTTGTCTGCACTGATCACTGTTGTCCTCAGTGAGAGTGACAGAATTGTCCTTTTCTCTCCTTTAAGAGACTTCTTTTCTTCCACAATCTTCATTATTCATTTCCTTAGGAAGAAATTAAATAAACTTTCGGTGTGCAGTGTGAATATCTGCTTCACTGTATTCCCCTCTGTGATTTGGGGGAAAAAACTGTTTCCACCGCCATGTCTTTCACAGGATGTGGTTAAATATCTTCTCTGCTGTGATCTTCCATGGGCTGCAAGGGAGTATCTTCTTCTGTAGCTTGAGCACCTCTCTCCTTCTTTTGTTACCTTGATGTTTACGCTGTTGCTTCTTACATTTTTCCCTCCATGCTTCAATGCTCTGTGGCATCTTTTTCCCTTTCTTAAATATGATTTCAAAGCAGTATTATTTCTATGACTTCAAAGAAGGCATGCCGACATATATGTGTGCTAAAGCTGTGAGCTAAAATAACCATTATTCTCAGTTGTCCTCATAGATACAAATAGTTATAAAAATTATTTTTCATGATCTTTCAATAGTTTTTTTTTTTAATATTCTCATTTCCATATCTAAAAATAATCCAAGTGTTCTGGGGAAACCAGAAAAGATGGAATGAAGCAAAAATGTTTTGAACATGTTTTTCAAAATACTATGACATGTGGATAATTAGCTAGCAAATGAGTAATAGGAAAGCTAGAAAGATATTAGCTAGCATCTTTGTTACAAAATGTACCTCTAAATAATTGCTCTTTGTAATTGCTTCCCTATGCAACATACAGTAAATCAATCAGGCTGGACATCTGAGTTAATAGAGAACAATGAAAACAACAACAACAACAACAGGAAATTCAGAACAAATCCTAATGAATCAAAGGGGAAATTTTTATTTTGAGATCATTGAGACCAACCTATGAACCAACATCACCCTGTCAACTAGAATATTGCACTAAATGCCATGTCTGGTCTTTTCTTAAAAGCCTCAAGAGACAGTGACTCTACTGCCTCCCTGGGCAGCCCATTCCAATCGCCATTTTTGTGAAGAATTTTTTGCTAAGAGGCATATTATATTTTAATCATTGTTCATCTAGTATTTCATTCATCTCAACTACACTGACAAGTCTGCGTATTTTAAGGTTTTGTCTTTGTATTTGAATATGCTGTTACATTTGCATTTTGGAATTATATAAAGGCTACTTTTTTGGAAAAAAAGTCATATATCTGGTCAAGTGAATCAATTTTCCATATTACACTTTGACACAATATAATGAAAGATAAAAATGCTATTTCAGATTAACTTCACATTTAGAAAACCTGAAAATGAAACATCCTCAAATATGTTTTTAAAAATTTTAATTCCTCCCAACTACACATCTATAACATTACAAACTAAAAAAATCACAAAACTATAAAGAAGAGTTTTTCTCGACATTCAACAACAAAAAAGTCATGCCTAAATTTTTAGCCATTCTGATTTGGAAACAAACAAACAGAGTTAATTGGATTTTAGCAAGTGTTTGACTTCCAGTAGATCAGAGACATTAATCAGTATTTAGATTTAATTTCTAAGGCTGTAAGTTTGAAAAAAAATCTTAGGTCACCTGTTTATAATAAATATACTTAAGTGGATTCTCAGCTCAGTGTTACAGTCTAATGGAGAGACTTGGAAACCTCCTGGGATCTTACAAGAGGATTTTGCAGAATCCTATGAAAAAATCATTTATTTCTGTCAAACAGGGTCTAAAAATGACTCTGTCCTCTGCAACTAAAGCCATCAGAAATTATTATTCTGAAACCTTGCATGCATTTGATCAAACTATAAAGAAAGACACATGCTCATCACAAAGAAGTCCTTATTTCAATGGCTTTTAGTAAATTTGGGAAACTAATTATTTGCAAAATAATACTTTTGTCTGAACAAATTAACCTTTAAAAGCACTGGTTATCTCTAACTTACAGATAGGATAAAGGAACTCCTGTACACAGAGGCATTCAGCCAAGGGAAACCATGTACATTTTCACGATTTCTCATCTAGAAACTTTAGTGCCTTGTGTAGAAGAGATTAGTCCTGAGCAAGAGTGGCCACCAATTTAATTGTGGTGATGGGAATTACCGCTGTAATGGTATGACTGGTAATGAATGATAGTTGGAACTGCCTAAGCAGGATTTAAAAGTTCCTTGCTCTACTCCAGCTCCACCAACAGAGATCACTTGGCAACAGTCACAACAACCTGGAGCCACTGTACCATGTATATGCCACCTTGGCATGTACCAGCAACAACCAAAGCCTGGTTTTCCAGCACTTTGATGCTGACAGAGTAGGCCCATCACATTACCATATTACCCTGGCATCTGACTGAAGGTACTAATCTCTTGTTTTTCATGGAACTCTGGACCATGGATCCTCTAAAAAGTTTTTTCTCTTGACATTCCAGTTCTTGCTACTTCTCTATATAACTACGACAATATCTGACTAACCCGGGACTTTAAGGTGGATTAAACAGTAGCTTTTCTAAAGTAAGCATTTCTAAAAAAAAAGGAAAAAAAAGCCAACCCTATTTGAATGTTGTAAAATAATCTTCAATAAAACCTAAATCAGAAGTAGACAGCTGCATAATATACCTAATTACAAAAACAACTTAAAAAAAATTTCTTGAAAAACTATGTTTCCTTTTCCATTGCCCCCTTACAGGAAAGATGATTTCCTCTTTATTGGCTCTCTCTCCAGCAGTTTTGAGGAGCTTTCTGTTTATCAGTGAGGTGTAAAAGTTCCCTCTGGTTCATTGGAAAATATTCTCTTTTTTTCCCCTACATCAGTCTCAGTTTATACAATTTTTCTTCTTGTGATTGTATTACTGTTTCTCCACTCGCAATACACACCACTAGCCTCATTTTTGCTTCTCAAGTTCCTTCTCCATCACTCACTTTTGCTCTCACTCTTCTTCCCTGCTCCAGACAGATAGAACTCATTTAGACTACTGCTGCCAAAACCAGCAAAACAGGCAGCCTTCCCTTTACACATCCTTTAAGCAAAGCACCACTTCAAAATTACAGGTAAACAAGCAAAATACTTACAGACACATGTAGTTTATTTAGGCCAGTTTTTAACTACTCCATTTAATAAACTTGAAATAGTAATATTGTACTTTCGATAATTAATATATTCTATTTCATAATAGAAACTATTTTCATAATTGTTTCAGTACTATTCATCTAATGTAGTTTTGGACAAATGTAACTAATTAAGCCTTATTCGCTTATTTAAGATCTCCTGACAGTTGCAAAAAATTATGTGTATTTGGTTTGCAGGGCAAGGCTTTTGCAGCACAGGGATTGTAGAGTTGGCTTTTGTGAGAAGCTGCTAGAAGCTTCCTCTAGGTCCAATAGAGCCAATACAGGCTGTCTCCAAGATGAATCTTCTCCTGTCTGAGGTTGAACCCATCAGCAATGATGGTAGTGCCTTGGGGATAACGTATTTAAGGAGAGGGGGTAAAAAACCCAGGAGCGATATGAAAATTAATACAGGGAAACAACAACTGTGCATATATCAAGGTCAGTGAAAAAAGTAGGGGCAAGAGAATGAGGTGCTCCAGGCCTCAGAGCAGAGATTCCCTTGCAACTCCTGGAAATGCATGGTGGAGCAGATGGAGGACCCCATTCTGGAGCTCGTGAATACACCCAACGGAGACTGTGACTGATGGGAAGCCAACGCTGGAACCGGCTCCTGGCAGGAACTCTGACCCACGGGGGACTCATTCTGGAGCAGTCTGTTCCTGAAGGGCTGAACACCATGGAAAATGATTCATACTAGTGAAGATAGTGAAGAACGGCAGCCTGTGGGAAGGAATCACACTGGAGGACTGTTTCCCTTGGGAGGAACCTGAGGAACGATCACCCTGAAGAGGAAGGAGTGGCAGAGATAATGTATCATGAAATGACCTCAGCCTCCATTCCCCTGCACCACTGCTGCAGGGGAGGAGTTAAAGAAAAGTGAGAGTAAAGATGAGCCCAGGAAGAAGGGAGGGGTGGGGAAAAGGTGATTTAAGATTTAGGTTTTTCTTTCCCACTACCCTACTCTGATTTTATTGGTATAAAATGCTATTTTTTCAGTTGTTTTTTCTTCCCTCACTCCCCTCCCTGACTCACCGCGGCTTCCCGGAGCCTGCGGTGCTGGTGTGGGTTCCCCCCCCC
>VXBA01001093.1:0-23336 GCA_013399895.1 Serilophus lunatus | reverse complement strand
GGGGGGAGAACCTTTCACTGTGTTGTGTTTTTCAGAGATTCCAAAGGCTGGGAGTTGGCTACCATCAGAGAGGGAGAAGTGGCTCTTCCTTTCCACTGCTTCTCTGTGGCCAGTTTGGCTGGCCTTTGAAAGCAGTTCCCTTATTCATTTTTTTCTGTTTTCCTTTTTTTGTGGTTTTTGTTGGGTGGTTGTTTTTTTGTGTTGAATCAGGGGTTCCCTTAAACTGTGTTTTCCTTTGTTTGAGCTCCAGACAAATAAAGTGTTCCTCTGTTGTGACATTCTATCATTCTTCTCGTCACTATTAAAAGTGCCCCTCTAGTTAATATTGTGGTGCTTAAACCACCACAATTGGTTATAAATTAAACTAATTTCCCGAAGTCTAGTCTCTGTTGCCTGTGATGACAATTGGTGAGTAATCTCCCCCGTCTTTATTTCCATTCACAAACTATTAATTATTTTTCTCTCCTCTGTCTAGCTGAAGAGGAGTGATCAAGTGTCTTCGGTGGGCACCTGGAATCCAGCCAAGGTCAACCCACCACAATCCACCTATCCACTCCCAGGCAGTAAAGTATAATTTCTAGAAACTACTTTTATTCCTCAGCAAACAGTCAGTTCTCAGTGTTATGTAATCTGCTTTAATTTTAAAAGTTAGATAATAGTTTACACTTTTTTAAATTCCATAGAATTTGCTGTACTGACAATCAGATTGCTGTAACAAAGGATTAGACCCATTTGGCTATAATTTAACAAATAATATATGTCTTAGCATTCAAATTATTTTTGCAAAAAAGTCTAATGTTTACATTTGTGATGCAGTCTAAAGACACACATTTTTTAATTTTTTTTAAATAAAAACATTCTCATAATATTAAAAGTGACAAAATCAGAAATGTCACTACAATATCAATGAAATCACGGCTTTAAGTGGCTTGTTGACAATGGAAGTGTTCCTTTCTACCACCTGTCATTTGGCTTTGTACCACAGGTAAACTTCTGGATTTCTGCCTTTCTTTCTTCTGTGGACTTTCATTTTTTTTCTCTTCTTAGACCCTTTCTACCCTAGCTGCAATAGTAATGCCTCTCCGAAGAGAATTTCATTAGTACTGATCTGCCTTCCAACAATGCAAGTCAAAAGAAAGATGAACAAGCAGTATGTCATATCTATTCTTTTTTTTCTTGTGTTTGGTTTGGTTTGTGTGTCTGTTTGTTTGTTTTTTCAATCAATAATAATAATATATGGTACAGATATCGCGAATTGAAAACAACTCTACTTCCATCAGCATTAGAGATAACTTTGGGACAAAATCAATTTACATGAAAGAAACAGAGAAGTAACTCAGCTGTTCATGATTACTCCGTTTAATTGTGTAAGTTAAGGCATAGAGGGTTGTGTCTTGTTCAGACTTAGAAACAGTTCCTTGTCTTTCCTCTAAAAATAGTTGGAAGAAACTGAAGAGTGATTAATAGGAGAGATTGATTAAATTCTTTTAAATATTTCTTCAATAGTAGCAGAAAGACAATAATAGTGGAAAAATTCTTGAATTAAAAAAGGATTTTCACTTGAATTACAAACTGTATGAGCCACTAATAAAAACAGGATTAAAAAGGGTGACTTACATGAAAAAGCTAAAAGGACAAAGTGAAAAAAGGATTTGCATTATACTCACTTAGTTGTTATAGTATGTTTGAATAAGACATGTGGTAGCAACTTTTTTAAGAAAGTGTGATGAGTCAAAAGTCAACAGAATACCAATAGCAAAAAACAATAGCAAGGCAAAGTAGAATTTGAGCAATAAAGGCCTGAAAAAAATTAAAGCACAATTATATGTGTATGATTAAGATTTGAGATTCAAGATAATAAAAATATCTGCTTTTTGATACATGTTTTTTGATGGGAAGTTAAGAATATTTCAATAGTCCTGTATCTTCAGCAAGGAAGCTTTAGTATTTCTTTATAGCCAATAGACAAAAATAAATATTTATTGTATAATAACATATACATTCAAAATATTTCTTGAAGCAAGTTTTCAGAATGCATATGTTCAGCAGCAAATGGAAAGTTTTGGAATGGCCATGGCACAAAAAGTTACCTGGATGAGCTTTGTATGACACATGACATGTGTGAAAATGTATATTGTGTAGTATAATTATACTGACATGACTAAATTTCCAATTCCTAAGCTTTACCAATAAAGCAGGTTTGGATCTATGCTGGAAGCAACTGTAGAAAAACCAAACGGAACAAGTTGAGTAACTTAGCAGCTAATTTGACCTTTAGTGAAGGTAAGTATGTAGAAAATAACTTCACTAAGACTGACATTTCCTTCTATGACCAAAATCTCTTTTACATCAATAGCTCAGCCAAGATACTTCAAGAAAACCTGATGCATTTATTTTAGGGTACAGTTCTGTTCTAACTGATATTGCAAGAATTGATAGGCAAGAATTTTATTGCTTTAATGAGACAAAAATCAGGTTTCTGCTTTCTATCATGTGATTTCTTCACCCAGAATTTTTTTTTTCATCAATAAATATGACAAGGGCTAATTTTAGAATATATTGTTATAATATATTGTACCATGAATTTTAGTAGTTAAATAATTTTTAATAGAATTTTGTCCCCAAGGAAATTATACTTTAAGATATAGGTTTAAAGGTGTAAAAAAGAAGAAGAAAATTTAAAACCTGTTCTGAAAATGTAATTTTTAATATATTTTTCCAGAGTTAAAAATTATTTTCTATGTGTAGTATTCATTTCTTAAACTCATCATGGGAATATTTCCTTCAGAAACTGCAGATGATATGCACTTTTACAATTATATATTTGGAGTAGGAGCTTTTTAAAATTTTATTCAATTGTCATTGAGTATCTAGTCTGAATTAGTTTTGTAGGGTTTCTGCCAAAGTTGTCTTAAGTGGAAGTTTCAGTCTCAGAAGGAATTTAGGCTACATAGTTAGGCACACATACCACAAGAGCAGTCTTGCCTTGGGGAGGCCCCAGTCTTCTTCTTTCCATTGACTAAGGATAGATTTAAATGACTGCTTCTGAAAACCCATCTAATTTCTAAAGGCATTGAGTAAGGTGAAGAGAAACCATCCTTATGGGTGAAATGAAACCTATTAATGGTTTTATTAGAAACTTCAGTTAGTATCATATTTAATTTTAGACTACATTTTCAATCAGCTGTTAAATACATTAAATGTACTCAAAAAAACCTTCTAAATAATAAAAAATATAATAACCCCCCTCAATCCTTCTATATAAACAATTAGTGAACAAACAGTAAACAATCAGATCTTCAGTCAGCATGAGTGAACCTAATCAGTTTATTCAGTGCTATCATACCAATGCATACTATTTGAGAATACAAGTCCAGAAACACATGAATTCTTGTCTTTGACATACAATTTTTCAGAGACATCATAAAGGTAATGAAAAGTGTTTGTCTCTTGCTGCATCATGCTCAGTGAAAGTCACTGGTACATGATTTCAGTCCTTTTAACAGTCTGCATTTCTACAGAGGCATTTGCTATATTTTTTTAAGACCATATTTTTGAGAACAACTTTTAGAAGAACTCATTCTTTGAGATTAACACATAAAGACAGAACAAAGGCCAATGTTTAGTAACTCTTTCTTCAGATAAAGTAAACTGAATATGACTGTCTAAACAGATTAAATTTTGTTTCCCTTTTGCTTGGTCTTTGTCAAGCTGAAACCTAACTGCAAGATTTAATTCCACATAAAGCAGGCAGGATAGGAATCATCGCAGCTGCAAAGATTCCTTGGCAAAGGCCCTTCTCTGAGCTTTACATACAGCAAGAATTGAGTATCCTGCTACTGGCCCCAAAGGAATGAGCTGAAGACAATGAAGAACTGAGAAGTCACAGAGCCTGACAGTAACAGGCAGTTAAGTCCCTCCTCAGAGGGCAGGTACATAACCTCTAGGTTATAATAGTTACAAAAAATTATCTTATTGCAACACCTGTATCTCAGACCCACCTTGAAAAGGACAGTTAAGTCTTTCATTGCCAAAATGAAAAAAAAAAGGGAAGAAAGGAGTATTGGTGTAACAATAACTGAGTCCTTAGAGTGGCTCTTGGACAGAAAAGGCATGAAAGTCCCCATGAAGAGAAGTCGAGGCATAATTATTTATGGCAAGCCTATTGAGTACTCAGAATATACAATAATGGTGAACAACTCCTTTATTTAGTCAATTAGTTATGAAGTTAGTTATTAGTTATGAAGTGTCAGGATTTTTCCTTACACCACATTAGCTAATTTCCAATTATGTAACATAGAAGAATAAATCTATTGACAGTAATGCAAAGATCTATAGCTGTTTATGAGATGGTATATCTTACATATATATATATATGTGTGTGTATATATACACATATAGATGTATATATACACACTTTAACATGATACTCATAATCTGCTTTGATATATAACACTTGAAAATAACTATAAAGAATATTGCTAAAGTTTTTTCCACAATGTTCCCTTTCTTGTTCTTTCTAGAGAGGAAAAGTGTGCAGTACAAATATTTTAGAACTGAGAAACATAGCCAATAAGGAAGATTAGTACTTTGCAAGACCAGTATATGCTTTTCCATCCCAAAGGAATCATTTTCCAAAGTTTTTTTTTAAAATTTAGAATATATTCATAGTGACATGTTTTCTTAGTATCTGTCATATCACTTACGTGAATTTATTTAATTTATGAATATATTAATACATAATTGTTAAATTCTGACTTGTAACATGCAAATTTTCAAAACTATTCACATATATTATTTCATGTGAAACTACAAATTTGAAAACATGCAATAAAAAAAATAAAAATCAAAAATTACACCCCCCCATCACATTTAAAAACAACTACTGATAGAATAATATCAGTTTCCTGGAAAAACAAATTAAAATATGGTTTCCATGTATAATCTCTCATATGAGCTTTAATACAGTAGGAGGTGTAACTATGAGTTCAGTTGTTTTTATGAAGAAAATCAACTTAGAAATAACACTATTGCTGTTGATCCTTTGCCTAAAATGAAACTTCAGCCTAGTTATAAATGGAATAGATTTTTCTGGTGATATTGTCATTTAATAATAAGATCTTTTGAGCTTTGCAATCTAATAATTATAAGAGCAGTTAGTATTATAAAAATTCATAATATTTCATAATATGCACTAGTTTGAGACATAGTAGATAAACTAAGATGCTACAATAACAGGAATTGAGGTTTCTTGGATACTGCTTAGGTCATACATGGGTGCACTATGCAATACTAATGAATAAATTTCAAAAGGTTAGATCTCATAATAACCCTTAAACAATTTGCCAATCAGTTTTAAAACAGAATAATGACAAAACTGGCAAGAATGTTTATTTTTGAGTCCAGAAATTCTGAAAAAACTTATTTCTTTTCTGATATATTTTCTTTCTGTAGGTAATGTGTTCTAATATTATTTTGATTTCAAAAGTATTTGAAATTTGTCCAATTTTGTGAAAATTTCAGGTTGATTCATTTTTCGGTATTCCAAACGATTTTGTTCGTTCTTAATAATTAAGGAATGAGATGAATAATCATCTAGTCATCTTCAAAAGAGGAAGAACAGATTGCTCACTGTTCTTCGGCATTGGGAACACTGCATGTCGTGCAAAGCCTTGCTAGCATCTGCTTAAAAATATGAGCATGGATGTATAATGAATTAAAATATGCTTGAATCAGTCCCTTTCAGTGAGTAAATGAAGACCTCAGAGTGTCTGAAGAGTCCTATTTTCTTTTATGACCTATGCTTTGTCATGTCATTGCTAGTTGCTGTTTAAAAGGGAATTGTTAAACTATGAAATTGAATGCAACCTTAAAACTTTGGGGGTTTTTTGAAGTAGAAAGCATCTGATTAACTTGTAAAAGCAAGAATATACATATTGAAAGACTTTTATTTTTTATATACAAGGAATAATAAATTTGATTCTATTTTCTTTTTTTATGCCTTTCACATTTTCATAGTAATAGAAGGTAATTCAATAGTATAATATTGAGTAGATGAAAGAGGTTTGGTGTCTGATTATTATTTTGTTGAGTTTTTTTCTTTCCACAATTTATATTTCTTTTGGCCTATGTCTTCTTTGTCCAGCTCCTTGTAGAGTAGACACTTTCTTTACAAAGTAGAGTAATACATTGCACTTTAAGACCTATTTCTGCTAGCATGGAAAGATTTCTTAGCCTTCAAGGACTTTCTGGCAGAATTGAGGACTTAATATGTTTATGGATGCAAAAAGGATGATTTTGTTATTACAAATTTATTCTAAATGGTGCATGATGCTTGGGAATTAATTATAATAAGAAGAAGAACAACAACTATTGTACTTTTAACAACGAGTGAATATGCAAAATTCTTTCCATCTTGGTCTCATGCTGAAGACTTCTGGTGACTTTTTAACATAGAAAATTACGGAAACAAATGAAGTAGAAATTATATTTTCAAATTATATGCCAAACTCAAATGACTATAGGCACACAGTAGAAGCTTATTTCATGTTATTTAATTATAAACTTTAATTTCTATAATATAGATTTGATTTTGGTTTTCATAAAATTATTTCAAATTTTCTCTGACACAGTCATCTGGCCTTTATTATATTTATATGTTTATTATTCCTTTCAGAAACATTTCATCTAAATTTTTCCTTGAATATAACATAAATTAACTATATAGTAATATATACTTGTATGTAATAAATATGTGCTTTCTGTTTATCTGCCTAGTGATGTACATTGTTGATAGCTTGTGGATTGGAATTGTGAGACAGACTAATGTGTTGCTGGACTGATTATTCATGGTTAATTCTTTACTTGTGCTGCTTTTCTGTGGTCATGTTGTTTTCTATTTCTTACATATACTGTAGAAGATTAAATCAAAATTAAATTTAAATCAGATAAATCAGCAATGCAAATCATCATCAGTATAATATGCTGTTTTTTTTGTATTTCAATCAATTATTTTAAATTATAGTAAAGACTTGTATTATATTTACTTTTCATGTCAAAATCAACTGTATTACCTCACCAGAATACAGAATAATACAATATGAGGCCTAGAGACAGAGCTGAAGTCCTCCTAAAGAATTCTTGATTACAGCAGACTTCAGCAAAAAAAGAAAACACTTTAGGTTGATTTTTCTAAAGCATGAAACTGGCTTTCTCAAAGGATTTTTTCATGCTCTTACTTGAAGAATTAAAGAGGACACAAGAAAGGAATATACTTATTTTCATTATCAATGCTTTAACTATTCGGCTTTTTCAGTTGTACTTTTAGAGTAGGATCTAGAATCTCAGAACTAATCATGCAGACCACCTCTTCATCGTGTTGTTTGGTTATGAGCATAAGGAGCTGAACTTGAAATGATAAACAAAAAGCAAAGTGCATACTGGTCTGCATCAAATGAAGCATGGCCGTCAGGTCAAGGGAGTTGATCTCCCCCTCTATTCTGGTCCTGTGAGACCCTAACTAGAATACTGCATCATGTTCTGAAGTTCCCAACATGAGAAAGCCATGAACCTATTCAAGCAGGTCCAGAGGAAGTCCATAAAGATGATCAGATGGCTGGAGCACTGTGGCTTCCCGGACCCCCCCAAAGACACACGACCACACAGATGTAGTGTCAGAGGAGAAATCTGTTTATTGTTTACAAGAATGTCTTTTTATGCTCTACATATAGTTTATACTTTTCTAACCACAATCGATAGGTAAGGCTTCCAGCACTGGATAGTTCAAATGTCAGCACCCACTGAGAAGCAGCTCTCATATCACTTCACTCTTGTCCAATCCAACACTGCCGTGTTGTACAAACATCTTCCTTACATGGATGGCATGGTCAGCCCTTTCACTTTCAGTTTGGCTCCTTCGTCAGCTTCTGGGTCCTGTATTCTGCCTGTCATTTACTGGTTACAGAAAACATTCACTGACGTTTCCTACAGAGCACCTCTCCTGTGTTGGCAGGCTGAGAGATGGGACGTTCAGCCAGGAGAACAGAAGGCTTCAGAGAGACCTTATAGGAGGCCTCCCAGAAAGCCAAAGAGGCCACATTCACAAGGTCATGTGTTGTCAGGAGGACCTTTTCACAAGGTCATGTGTTATCAGGATGAGGGGGAATGACTTCAAACTGAAAGAGAGTAGGTTTAGATGAGATATCAGAAAGATACTCTTTACTGTGAGAGTTGTGAGGCGCTGGAACAGGTTGTCCAGAGAAGCAGTGGATGCCTTATCCATGGAAGTGTTCAAGGCTAGACTTATTTACCTTTTTTTGTTTTTTAGTGCAGGAAAAGATGGACTTTTATAATGAAAAATAAATATTTTATGACTCTGCATAAAGCTGCCATGTACTGGTGTGTATACATTAATAGGGCATCTCTGAAAGTGATTCAGGTTATTTTAAGAAGTTAAAACCAAACCAATAGGAAGTGCAGAGCTGAGGAGAAAAGGAGCAAGATGAAACACCTTTGTCTCTTGCTTCTTAAAAAAATTAACCAATGGGATCAACTTCATTATCAAAGACTTTACAGTATTTGAATAGGAACTGAAGCAACGTAACCAATAGGAGCTATTATAGATAGAGCTTTTGCAGTTCTATGATTACACTTGGTACCTGGTAGTATCTGTTAAAATTTGATTAAGCTTAAAACCTTGAAGAAAAAAACAACAAACAAGAGTATGAAATTTTCTTTTGTGCTTGAATGAGTGGTTTGCGTAAGGATGAGTTTCCCTCACTCTCCAAAGGCAAGGAAATGTTTTAACTCAAAGACACACTGCAGCAGAAGGTTCTTTGGGCCTTTCGAAACAAAACTTTATAATTTTAAATGATTGTTCCATCCCATTGTGAATATAAATTGCAGCTGTATTTCTGATGGATGGTGAAAAGAGTCAGATTGTTCCTCATAGAGGAATGACAGCTAATGTTTGAGTTATTGTTCTTTTTCTATTGGCAACATTGCTAGTTTAGTCAGTTATCAATAATCATAGTATATAAAGTCCTCTGACAAGAGGATTTAACAGAATTTCAGAAGAAAATATATATATGTTTTTAGTCACAATAACAATAAATATTTGATCATTACAAATGTTATGAATGGCTTATTTCTGGGAATTTTCTTAATTGCTTTTAATCTGAACCCTAATCTGAATGGTCCCTTTCTTCCAAGCAATTTGTTCTGGAAATTACGTTTGAACTAACCCATACATTCTAAATGTAATTATATCTATTAAAATAATTCTGTGCATTTAAGCTTTGTTAAAGCATTAAGGCTCTAAGCAGATGGAGTCAGGAAATTTGAGTAGACCAGCAAACCCTCAGGCCTAGTCCTCTTGAACTTCAAAAAGGAAAAAAACTTCAAATAAATTTTGAAAAAGGATAGGAAATATACAGTCTACAGTATTACAGCACAAGTAAATTACTAGCTTAATTAAAAAGTGATTTTTTGCCCTCTGTTTACTCCCAACTCAGTTCTGCTTGTTTCAGAAGGAAGCTGTCATACTGCAATGAAGCTGTTGTACATACAGATGGCTTTGTCTCATAGGCACAGACAGCTGTACCCATCCTTTGCAATCATATCAGCACTTTCTACTAATTGTCTTTTCAATAAGCTCTGATTATCCATAATTCTTCATTCTAGAAAGCCACGGAGGTTCATTTTTCATGCACTGTAGAATTCATGTAATGTTCAGAGTTTGATTTTGCATGCATGCCACACATACTTACACAGAAATTGTGAATGTACATCGTAATTGGAAATGTACACAGGAAATCTTCAAAACCTATGTAGCTGCCAAATTCTGCCTAGCTAACACTAACATTCTGAAAATCATAGTATTGTAATTGTTTGGGGTTTTTTTTATCTCAGTTCAAATCTTTGTATATTAAAAAAAAGGGGAAAAAAGTCTATATTTATAAATGCCTGTATCTAGCTATGTAGATTAGACAATAAAATATATTTTTCTAGAAAACTACCATCTTTTCCTCTTTATATTAGGAAACAAATTACAATATAAAATCAAATTTTGAGTGATGAAGATTTATGAAAATCTGTTCCTATCAGGAGTTCAAACTAAAGCTTCTAAAGAAGTTCTTACACTTTTTATTAAATATGCTTGAGTAATCTACTCAATATACAAAGAGATAAGAGAAAAAAACCAATTAAAATATTAATAAAATAAAGAGAAATTAAGGTTCCTCAAAAAAAAAAAAAAAAAGCTTGTCACTACAATACGTCACAGGAAGGTGGGTGTCAAACTAGCAAAGGGTTCAACATTTCAGTTCATCTCCTTAAATGGCAAAATGGTTGTTTCGATAAATATATAGCAAGTAGTATTTCTGCTATTTAGAGTATGGATTTTAATGGTGTTTTTTGACATTTTAGGTACATGTACCTCAGCTAGTTATCACAAATCCTTAAAAGAGAGGAAAACTTTCCTGACAGGGATAAAGCAAAGAACTGTTCTTTGACAGACATACACGTGGGCACACACCATTGCACTCTTTTCAATACGAATCAATTACCATATCTAATGGACACATCCAATCCCCAAATTGTTTGTACCCTGTCCTGTCCCCCACATCTGCCCCTTGGACCTTCTCCAGGGGCTTTTGGGCCTTCAATCTTGCTTTGTTTTCTCCTTATCAAGTTTCATGTTTCAAACAAGATGTCCTTGCTAGAATCTGTTTTTCCTGATAAGAACATTAAATCACATTTCACAGACCAAGAGAGAGATTTTTCTACCATCCTAAGTGCGAGAAACCATGCAGGTATGATAAAATCCAGAAATATAAAGGCATAAATCATACAACAACTACAGACAACATGTTTAGGTAGACAACATTCAAATGATATCCTCTGTTGTAAAAGCTGAGGTATTTAAATTATGATGAGAAGGGGTTACCTTTAGATGTAAAGCTTCATGTTGTTTTGGAAAGTGATGACAGGAACAATTTTCTATCTGAAAAACTAACAGAAAAGATGAAAAGAATTAATCTGTAAGAGGTATGGGAAAACATTCTGTGTTATGCAGTTTATTGTCCTTATGCTTTAATTAACTCCTTTCTTCTTTACATGTGGGTTGATATGACATAATTATGTCAGTAATGAAGTAATACTGATTGTTGTGTTTATGCTATAAATCTAATATCCAGAAAATGTGTTTACCAAGACCCATTACTGAGATTTCAGAATTTGGCAGAAGGACTAACTAATGATATTTCAAAAACTCTGTTATTTATTCTGTAAATTCTGCATTACTTATCTAGGAAATATAAGTGATGAAAACATTAGCCTAGTATGTAATCTAGATTGCGCATGAAAAGTCTACAATTCCTGACACAAGAATGTAGCTTTTTTTCCCTGAACTGAGTACAAATTTTAATAGAAGCAACTTCTCAGATTCTTAAGTCTGATATTTCCATTTTGATCTTATTTGTCTGACAGAAACCCACAATCTAATCCAAATTGAATCTTCATATGCCAGCATTTTATTACTTTCTAAAACATGTTGTAAAAACGGTTATGAAGAAAACAGTGTCAGAAGAGTGGATGAAAAATAATGAAAGTCTAAACAAGAAGATGCATAATTAGTACAGAGAACGTTTCCTTCAGATGTTCACGTTACTCATTTTTTTTCCTCCTCCCCCAGGCGCAATGACAGCAAGTTTATACAAGATCACAGAGGAAAGCATTAATAGGTTTCATTTGGGCATATACTGTACTCAGAATGAAAGCTTGTCCCTAGGATGAACCTTTATCATGCAATCCAGTGTCTTCTATGTTTAATTCCAGAATTCAGAAAGAATAAAAATTTAAAAAATGTGATAGATTTTAACTTCTGGGCACTATTCCTTCAATGAATAACTTAGCAAATATTTCTATCTTCTTTACAAAAAATCAAACAATTCTGCAAATGAACACTCTTATCTGCCTTTTTCCATTTAACAATGTGTATTATAAGAAGTTTTTATTTCAGGTTGGACTTACAGGCAAGAGAAAAAAAAGTATGCCTGTAATGATATTGCAAGTCACAGTGTTCACAGGCATGTTAGAAGGCTGAACTCAGGACAGGTTCCCTTTTTGTTACAAGATAAGCTGATGGCTCTGAAGGAATAGATTCTGTACACTTGTCAGACATTTTCTGGAATGTTTTAGACACAAATTATATATGAGTAGTTACAAATACTTGGGTTTCTATAAACTCAGTATCTGCTATCCTCAGACAATTCATTATTTATAGTTAAACTCTACATATTACCTCAAAAAATGACAACTGCATGTGTTTGCTAGAAATAATTCTAGTCAAAAATTTAAACAAAAAGTGGGGAAAAAAAGAAAAAAAAAGTAAAAATCAACAACTATTTGGTTTAAATCCACAAAGGAATTAATAAAACAGATGGAGACACTTAGGACAGACAGAAATTAAAACCACATTTGTAATTATGTATATCATAGATCAAATCAAGAGTGGAAAGATTAAATGTTGAAGTATAGATCATGATTCAAACAAATGTTTATGATTCAACATATACAATTCACAGTGCACAAATTTTCTAAAAATCAACCAAAACGCATTTTAGAAATACATTATCCAGTAGGGTATTGCATTATTTTTATTTTTTTTCAAAAACTTTTTGTTATTTGATTTGTAGACATTGGTTTAAAATAAATTCAGATTCTGTAGAAGAAATAGGATAATAATGATAACAATGAGCATTTATGGATTTCTGGCTTGGATCACTTGGCCAGGTTTATTTGTTAATGTAAATAAGAACTTTGGTATCTTTGGTCATCATATGTTTGGACGCCATCATCTTAGAGGTCTTCTTCAACCTAAACAATTCTATGATTCTATAATCTTATCTGCTGTTAACTTTTGCTCAAGCAGGTGTGATGAGCACCCATTTGCTTATGGACTGGTTTTGTGTACTGCAGATATAAAGGAGAAATATATACACTAGCTTGTTCCTGCCATAAAGAGCTTTTACTTCCTCTCTTACAGGGCATCGTCTAAGTGGTAGTTAAATGTTATGTTCTGGATGCTGGAATATCTAGGCCTGCTTTGCATGTAAACAGAAAGGATATGTTAAGGAAATCTATTGCAGCAAATTCATCCCAGATAGGCCTAAAGACATTTATCAGATCATGGTAATGAAGACTTTCCCAAAATTGTTGATTTGTAAATGTAAGTTACAAGAATCCCATTTTCAGGAATGTTTTGAGCTTTATTATTACTAATCTAGAATCTGCAGATGGCCTGGTGGCAGAAAACCTGATCCAAGTAAGTAAAACTCTAAGGCATTGTAAAGCTCTATTTCTCAGAATAATGTCATTTTTCAGATGTATTTTAAATTATTTTGTTTTTTCTCTGAGCCTCTTGAAATATGGAGTTCTCCTTAAAACAAAAATAATTGTTTTTCAGCTGGAAAATACTGGAGGAAAAATTTAGTCTATGAGGACAAAGGGAAAAATAGACAGATTAATAGAAAGAATAGGAATGTGGGAATGTGTAAGTTGTATCTATGTTTCTATCATTTTTTAATCTTTTCTCATCTTACTAGCCGTATCCATAGCTAAATAAAATAGTAGTCCTTCCCAAACTTACTGTGCACTGGACTTGAATATTTATAACATAAAAAATATTTTCCTTATTTTAAATATAATATTATATATACATATATATATGTATTGCTACAGAAACATAAATGAAAAACGAAATTATATGGAGTATAAAAAGTAATTTCATTAAATTGTCTGTTCTTTTGTCTGTGAAAAAGATATTAACTGATTCTATTATATCATTTTCTAAAAACATTGCCGTGTGAGGGAATTTGCAATAAGAAGTTCAGAGAAAGCATGTATCAGAAATTCCAATTCAGGAGTGACCTGGAAACGGAAAGAGACAATTTTCCTTATTAAATAAATCTTTGCAGTGTTAGAGCTAGTAATTTTTCTATTTTCAGCATAAGTACTGGAATATTATATACTGAAATACTGTAAGCCAAAAAATCTAAAAAAATTAATGATAAACACTGTGGCTGCTATATTGATCACCATCTTTCTCCCTACCTTACAGTTAAGGGGGTGCTCATGTACATTTGGACTCTACCCAGATCTGGAGTCAGCAGGTGTCTAAGCTTCTCCTAGGTTTCCCTGGAATATCATAGATACCATAATAATTGATGGTAATTAATAATTTCCCTGTTTGAATGACTTTCATCATCAATGTAGAACTTAAACTATCCTGATAGAATCAAACTGTAGGTTCACAAATCATAGTATGCTAACATGGTTTCCAAAAGTGCTCAGAATTGTACAACTGCAATACAAAACACCCATGGTTTCTTGTTTTGTTGCCTTTCGCCCTCCTCCACCTGTGAAGGCATATTTCTATGCTCTTTCTCCACTTGCGCTTTAACCAAGAAAATAGCATGAGGGAGAACATTCAAAAAGGATTCATTAATGACTATATCAACAGCAAATGTCTATCATGTCTAGAAGCCTTCTCACAAAGATCATCTGAGTACTGTTACTAAGTTAGCCTAAAGTAATATAGCAACACACTACGGCCTCCTAAAGAAATCTGGAAATTTCTGAGTAGATTATATTCAAAGACCAGGTGCTCTATTTTGGAAGAATGAACTGAGGAAACCTCAAGCATCTAGGGATGATTTAACTTTCTCTGAGGCATTTGCAGAAACAGTGTTTCAGAAATGTGTAGCAGAACTGGGAAGAGAATTTTTTGGTCTTTTCTCCCTGACCTGCTGACACAAGGCCAAAGAGGAAATAAAAAAATAATTAAAAAAAAAAGAAAAAGAAATAATAAAATTTCTATCAAACTTATGGTTCAAATATTGCTTAAAGTCTAGAGGCTTTTCATAGAATGCAAAGTAAGAGCTGAATTTATATAGACAACACAAACATAAAATTAAAAATAGAAATTTGTTAGAATCTCTTTTATAGAACAATGTTCCATGACACCAAATTGCATTCTACAGGAAGTCAAGATTTGTGTATTTGAGCTTTAACTTATCATTTTGACCTTTACCTATCACTTTCAGGATCAAAATCTTTTATCTTTCTTTATGATTTGCTTCTTTTTTTTTTTTTTTTTCATGTAAAATGGTATATTTAAAACTTACTTTTAAGAAAGTTCTAGTGCCATGTGAAAGAACTGCTATTATGGTCACCTAATACACATATAAGGTTTAGTATTAAAGGATCATTTAATCATATATGTTTAATGATATAAGATGTTTTTCTCTTGTTCTAATATAGACTGAAACTAAGTAAATAAAGCCATCATGATCCAAGGTCACATCTACATAGTATTTATATACTTACAATTGATTTAATCAACATGACAGTGACTGCCATTATAGACTTCTTTTTTTCAAAAAGAAAAGATACAGTGCCTTTAAGGAAGAAACTTTATGTTTTCAGGGCAAAGTAGAGATATGACTTTGCATGATTCAGTAAATAGGGCAATAATTTCCAAAAGGCTAACTGTAGTTTGAAAAGAAATAAAAGAAGAAAAAAAAATCATTCAACATAATGGTTATCACTGATGGGATGTTAACTCATGACTACATGAAAATAAGGGTTGCTTCAGAGAAATCCAAGCATTGTTTCTAGGACAATAAAATACTTTCATATCTAAGACAATTAAAATATATTATAGAGTACTTCAAAAAGGCAGTCATTTAAATAAATCATTTGTTTGTGACAGAGAAGTTAAATAATTTTTTCAAGATCCATCCATAAACGAAACGGCACATCCTCCCTGGATCAAAACTACAAAAATGTTGTTATTATTGTTACGTGATCAATAAACATGAACTCATAATAAAACCTTGGCATTAAGACACACATATAGTAAAATGCTGACAATGTCTCTACATTATTGAAAAAAAAAAAAAAAAAGCTGAGTGTGCTATTGGATTAGGTACCAGATATCAGTGAAACCTTGTTAAAAATAATATTGAAGAGCAGTACAGTGAAATTATTTGATCTTTGACAACTAAACTCCCTTTAAAATAGTTATATTACTGTTGATTTTGACAGAATTCATAGTTTCAAATTATTATATAATATATATTAAAAATAATTTTGGACTTGAAAACCATTCTAAAAATTATTCAGCTACTTGTTTTTCATCTGCCATTTACAGGAAATATAGAAGTACATCTAAATCACTATTGTAAGGGATTTAATATTGTATGTGGGAATGCAAATTATTTTCCCTGCAAGATGTTAATATTTATTAACTTTAGTTTAAAGAATTTTAATAAGTACTTCTGCTGTTAAAATTTATTTTTTAAACAAAACAATATTATTAAATTGTAAGTTAATAACATCAAAAGTGGTAGTGCCAGAGAGAATCTTAAAGATATTTCATACTTCTTTATCTTTAGCAATGTATGAAGACACATGCCAGCAATGCATTTTTCAAATTAGAAGATGTATCCTGTATTCTGAAGCATGGTAACTAGCATTTCTTAAAGATTCTGTTGAAATAAAAATGTGAGAAATCACATAAAATAAATGGTAAAGCAAAGAAAAAACAAAGAAACATTAAAAGGATTTCAATAAAGATATACTCTGAAATTATAGACTTCATATTTTGACTTTACTTGAAGTTAGCATCGTCTGATTTATTCAGATCTAAGAAAAAGATGGTTTTCAATGTATCATACAAATAGCCACAAATAAAAAGATAATTTTGAAAGAATCCTAGATATGATTTGTTTAAATGAAGTATCTATTGCAGTAGGAGATTCACTAAGTAAAGGTAAATGCTGCAGAAGATCATAATTAATAATTTATTTCCAATGAGAATCATTTTTTGTTAGTATCTTAAATCCTTTTCTTTTGAATTACCCATTTAATCTACAGTGAAGAATAAACATCCATTCTTAACTCATGGAAAATGCATTCTTCTATGATAAACTATGCTGGTTTTGGCTGAAGTGGAGTTAATTTTCTTCACAGTAACTGCTATAGGTTTATCGTTCCGTTTTGTGCTGCAAAGTGTTGATAACACGGAGATGTTTTAGTTACTGCTGAGCAGTGCTTACACAGATTCAATGTCTTTTCTGCTTTTCGCACCACTCCACGAGTGAGCAGGCTGAGAGAGGACATAGATGGGACAACTGACCCCAAATGACCAAAGGGTTATTCCATACCATATGGTGTCATGCTCAGCATGGAAGAAGGCAGGATGTTTGCAGTGATGACACTTGTCTTCCCAAATCACTGTTAACATAAGATAGAGCCCTTTTTTCCAGGAGGTGGTTGGACACTTGCCTGCCCATGAGAAGTGGTAAATGAATTCCTTGCTTTGCTTGTGTGTTTGGCTTTTACTTTACCTATTAAACTGCCTTTATCACAACATATGTGTTCTTACTTTTATCTTTCTGATACTTCCCCTATCCCACTATGGCGCTGTGAGCGAGCAGCTGCATGAGGCTTAGTTCCCAGCTAAGGTTAAACCACAGCATAAACAGACATAGACAAGATGCAAAAAGGTGCTCCATGATCAGTAGATGGTCAATTTATTTCAGTTAAGTGACTCAGAAGAAAATCCATAAACAGCAATATACTGCAGGAGCTCTCTGATGTAGTTTAAGAATGAAATTACTGAGAGGGTAAGTGGTTCCAAGATTTTACATATACACTATTAGATGAATCGTGCTACAAGGCATTTGCAGGACTGACTATGACATCCTTTCATATAGCCAGTTAAAAATGGAAATGCTAAGGGTGTGTTTTAAAACTAACCTAACTCACTAAACTCACTTCAAAGGTTTCTGGTATCAGAAACACACTAAAACATTTCACTGAAGTATTCTGCTTGTTTTACTGACAATGTATGTTTTGGGGTCTGTCAGAAGATGATATTCAAACTTGATACTGTATTTGAAGTGCATATCAATCAATAATTAATGAATTCTAATGAGCAGACTTGGACTCTTTCTAATGTAGAAATGTTTTTGATTTGTCAAAAGGAAAGAGAGGGGTAACACTAAAAAATTGTTCAGGGAGATCAAGGTCTTCCAACTGTGTTGCTGTAACAGTTGCAAAGACATGCCTTAGATATTCAGGCACCACTAGGCACTATTGTTTGATGAAGCAGTATAACTTTTTAAAATAAATGGAACAATATATTAAAATGACAAAAATTGAAATGATAAACACATCTTGTGAACAAAAAACTGTGGACTTCCCCTCACATGCATTACTATACTGCCTATATTTAAAATTATCAAGCTGTCACAAATGCAATTTTGTGAGACTTCTAGGCCTATAAGACCACTGAAAGCCTATATCTAGTCTAGTATGCACAATGTGCTAGAGGCTATTTTCTGGTCAGTTGGTATAACTTTGATTACTTCACCTGCAATCTAGTTTGGCCCTGGTCAAAATCACATCAGTACCAGTGTTCAGGTGGTTGCCCTGTGTCTTTCAGTGTATTAGCAGCATAGTAGCATACCAAACAGTGTTCTCCTATATGATACAGTTTGAAGTACTTTGGAACAAGTACGTTAAAGGGTGTTAAATTTGTTTCTCAGTTCACACCTGGGTCCTGATCCCTGCCTATTGACACTGTATAAACATATATTTTTTCCCTCAGTCGCTTTTTTCTATAATAATAATTGAGAATTATGAAGATAGTCTCAGGGTACTTTTCAGAAGGCAAAGAAATAGAACAAGTTGCCCAAGCAACTTTTGGATCAGACACAAGGGGTGTCTGGACAGTGTCAATCACCGAATGTGTGTCAGTGCTGAGGGTCGTTTGGCTGTTATGACCATAAACAAGAATATGCTAATTAGTTCTAGCATAGAGTTTCCTTGTATAAATACTTCGGGTGAAGTCTTAACTACTGTAAAATAAACTGGTAATGTGTGCTTTGATACATTTCAATAATGTTCCCAGTTTTAAATTAGCTATTTCTAACAGGAAAGAAGCTTGTGCAATAGAGCAGGGAATCTTGTCTACAGTCGCTGCTTGCTAGCAACTGATATTTTCCTTTACTTTTATTAAAAATTCATGATATATTACTTTGATATCACTTAGAAATTCCTAGGTCTGACAGATTTAAAATAATCTGAATTATATAACCTTTTAAAGGAACCCCTAGTAAATTTATTTGATTTCTGAAGGGATCTTTCATAGTGATTCCCAAAGTATACTTGACTATTACCCATTTAATTCAGTTTTCTTTTTCCTTAATCTTTGTCCATACTCTTATTCTCTTTGACCCTGCCAAGTCACATCTGTTCTCATATAGAGTTTTTGTGCACTTATATATTAATACTTCTTAGCATCCTACATTTATTGCATTACTTATTATTATTACTTACCCTATTCCAATAACACAGGAATTATTTTTTCCCCAATTTTATGTCCTACTTTGCATCCACAACCTTAGAGCAACAAAATGAGCATCTGAAAATATTCCTCAGAATTTTATTTAATTAAAATAAGGTTTCAGCCTCTCAAGGCTTGTTAATATTTACAATCAAGCCTCACAAAGCTGTCTGCCCAAGAAAACAGACAGTAATTTTAGAGACATTCTCATGTGTCTATTTAGATAATGTTCTCTTAATTGGGCACAAAACGGGCTGGAAGGACTTTAGTTTCAGTGTTATTTTGTTTGTTTTCTATCCAAATTCAATTTTTCAGGATAAATACACTGACATTCCATAAAAATTTTCACATAGCAAATTCTGCCTTTACTTACACCTGTCTTTTAAAAATATTTCCAGTTTCAGAGACAATCAATAATGCTACTTGAAACACTTGTGAGACTTCTTGTCTTGTAATTGTTGATATAACATGAGAAAATGAAATATTATTTTAATTAGCACTATCATGTTCATCTAAAGAACTATATAGATGCAATTACTTTACTAAAAATCTTGCATAGTTCAAATCAATTCTCTCAAACATCTGCTAGGAAGTATGTATTTCCTTTAAAAAAAAAACCACAAAAATCAAAAATCAATTATTAGCACTTGTCACATTGAAATATGAGGAAAGGGAATGCTGTCATTTTAAAAATGTTTTATTGTGTTACAGTACCTGTGTTTTCCAGGAAATTATATAAGATATTATCAGCTTGCTAAAGAAATTTTTTGTGACAGAAATGTCTAATAATTTGTCCCTGTCAAATGAAAAAATTATATCTTTCCTTGCCCTTGTAAGTAGCTGAAGTGATAATTCTGTTAATACAAAAAATAACTATGCAACTCCATAGTAAAAAACAGTTCTAAATCCATTGCTTTACACTAAAATTATAATTAGTTTCACAGTATTGGCACTGTTATTAATATCACTTATTGCATGCAAACAAATAATCCCCTTACTAACAGAGTAACAAATCCTCTGCTAACAAACATCTTTCATACATATGCTACTGTTTAGTGAGGTAGAGAAGGTAGATACACACAAATGGATTTATGACGGTTTTGATAAATGAACCAATAATTCTTTGCCAGCTTCTGAAGAAATATAAAGATGTAAGATCTTGGGTAGGATTCAGGTCCACAGGAGGACATCTATTTGTAGCGGTGTCTATATGCTATTTTTTGACTTCCTGCTATTGTCAGTATTTGCAGCTCAGTGCAGGTGTATATATATAGGTGTCTAGCGGCAATGAAATGAACTTGAGGCAAAAATGAACTTCATCTGTGCAGTGGGTTAAAGTTGAAGTTTTTCCATTTTCTGAGGGGAGGGGAAATGTTTGTCTATTTGTTTGTCTGTTAAAACCTCTTTCTTTGTGTTATTCTCCTGCCCCCACCCCCCCTTCCCCCTCCTCTCCTGGGCTGGGCAGGGACTAAAGCTGCCTCCACTCACTCCCTGCGGGGAGTGACCCCCAGGCTCTGTGGGGGGCAAGGGTTCTCCCCAGGTTCTGCGGGCCCCCAGGCCGTGTCTGGCTGCAGGGTCCCCCCAAATCCGGTGTGGTCTTGGGGGCGTCTCCGGGCTGGAGGGGGGAGGGCCCGTTGGGGGCTGCCCCCGGACGTTTCCCTGCCCGGGGGAAGCCGCATCAGCATGACGTGACACCATCAGCCCCAGGCTGGGCCGAAGGGGGTGGTGGTGGACTGGTCCCAGCACCCACCAGGAGCGTCAGGGGCAGTGCTGTAACACTACGGGGGGAGGCAGAGCCCTCCCCAGCCCCTGGCAGCCCCTGGCCCCCTCTCCCAGAGCCCAGAAGCCATGCCGGTGGCAGGGGATTCCCCTGGGGGGGCGACGGCTGGCCTCGCAGCTGTCGGTGTGGCCACAGGGGCGGAGCCCCACCCCCGGTGGCAGCGGATGATCCCGGGTCCCGCGGCCCCTTCTGGGGTGGCTGGAGTGGGCGGCCCCGCAGCGGCCACTCCAGCTGGTCCATGGGCAGTGCTGCTGGCCCCATGGGTGTTCGTGGGCGGCGGCAATGGCGGATTGGGTGGGAGCCACCATCTTGCCTATGGTGAAGTCCTGGGCAGAGGGGCGGTGCCCAACGCCACCAACCAATAAGAAGGCAGCATGCCCGAGAATGCTATCTCCAGTTCACGCGGTATTAGGAGCCGACAAAGGCCATGAACTCCGGAAATCTCTCTCTCTTCCCTGGCTCGTGGTGGTCCGGATAATGTCAGGTGCTTCCCCTCCCGGTTCCTCCTGGCTTGCCTCACCCTGCAGCAACATCAGAGCCCTAGCAGTGACTGCAGAACACCATCCAGCCATAACAGTGTAGTATCTTTTCCCTTTGGGTTCCCAGGGAGAGGATGCTTTTCACTGTTTGTGTCTTTTAGGGCTTCCAGGACTGGGAAATACCATCCACACGGCAGCCTTTCCCTCTTCCCTCCACAGCTGCACAGCCCCACCAGCCTGTTTGGAGGAGCAATTGGTTATTTACTTTCTTGGGGTTTTTTTATTATTGCGTGATATTGTTGGATGATTCTTTGTTGTATCTGTTTAGTGTCTAGTGGGATTCTATAAGGTCTAGAGCCCCAGAAAATGAACCTGTTGTTTGCTGTTAAATCTCTATTCAGTCTTTCGTCCTGTTGTGCCCCCTAATGGTAAAACCACCACAATCTGCCCAGATATTTTGGGTGAGGCGGGTTACCCTGTCAAACTTCTACCTGCTGTCCCAAAGAATGTAAGATTCCTGCAAATCCTGTTTTCTGTCTAATAATGTTGTATGACCTTTAACATCCATCAATCCACAACGAACATCAGTGCTTTAATCTATCAACTTCTGCCAACAGACCTGGAAAGCTACTAACATGTCCTATAAGTCATTTCTGTAACAAAGGACTTTAAGAAAGCCTTTTACTTTACTGCTTGTACTTGCTACAGTCTTGATTAATTTGACCAGATGTACTTATGTCTTAAAATTCAAGGTGATCTTGGACATTCTGCTTGGAAGTCAGTTTTCATCTAAGAGAAACCTTTTCCTTTGTATTCTCATAAATAACATGTACTACTTTCTTGCCCTTTATCAGGCATTCTAGGTAAAATTAAATGGTAGAAAATTGTACAGACATTTGACTTAAATCATTAGTGCTACTTGAGATGTCTGGATTATCCAAGATAGATTAGGCATAAGATAAATGAGAAACCTGTCTCCTTCTGGAGTAGCTGTCAGAAGAGCAGGTGTTGGAGGCCCACCATGATTCTGTAACTGATCCTCATTTAGAGCTTAAATATGAATATCTAGGCCTTGATTGGGTTACATATATAAATGCAGTCTAGCATCATTTAAGATATCCTAGAATATTGTTCCAGGTGTCCTTGCTGTGATTCAAGTGTTTTCCACATTCTGATTCATATCTGCCAGGTCCAGTGGAAGTCTTAGAAACAATATGGTTTCTCCAACATATGCAATTGAATGTTGCTTAAATTTTGATATGTGTTGGAAATACAAGTTATAATCTGCTGGCACCGCATACCCACCACAAAGACACCCTTTCTTAAAAAATGATTTAATACCATTTTAAATATCTAGAATATTTTAACTGACTACCATTCTTCTCTCCATAGAACACACCCATGTGCTCTCCCTCCTGCAGGTATCCCAGGTGCCTATAATGCAGAGACAAGTTTTCTGTGCATAGGCAATTGGATGTATTCAGTATTTAAAACCAGATACTTAATCCTGCCTAAAATTCTCTGAAATTCTTACAAACTTGCAACTAGTATTAAAGTAAAAATATCTGCTAATTTATTTATCCTATTTTTTTTTCATTATCAATTGAGAGAAACAAGAAATTTTACAATGCAATTTATCACACTTACACAGAATTACACAGAA
>VXBA01001092.1:139829-150134 GCA_013399895.1 Serilophus lunatus | reverse complement strand
CTTCAGCATGATGCTCCAAAGGGACATGGCAGATNTCATCCCCACATCACCGTAGGCAAATCAGAGCCTAAGTCAGTCCAGCAGTTTAACTATCTAGGAAGTATCATTTCCACAGAGGGTAAGATTGACAAAGAAATAGACAACAGGTTAGCAATGGCATACAGAGCCTTTGGACAACTCCATAAAAGACTTTATTGCCATAAACATTTGAAGAAAAGTACAGAGATTAGTGTCTACGGTGCCATTGTACTACTACTCTTTTATATGGGTCTGAATCATGGGTCATCTACTGCCGTCACCTGCGACTCTTCGAACACTTCCATCAACACTGCCTCTGCAATCTTAAACATCCACTGGACTAACTACGTGACTAATGTTACTGTCTTTGAACAGGCAGGGGTCACCAGTATTGAGGCCATGCTGCTGAGGATGCAGCTGCGATGGGCCGGGCACGTCTCCAGGATGGAGGATCACCGCCTCCCTAAGATTGTGCTCTATGGTGAACTTGCCACTGGCTGCCACAACAGAGGAGCCCCAAAGAGGAGATACAAGGATTCCCTGAAACAACATCTCAGTGTTGGTCATATTGACTGCCGTCAGTAGTCCACTCTGGCCTCCAATAGAGAGACATGGAGACACACCATTCGTAACACTGCTGCCTCCTTTGAGAATGAATATAGAATCAGTCTTGAAGAGAAAAGACAACACAGAAAGAGCCGTGTCTTGCCACTACCACCTAAGGAGAATTTTGTACTGTGCTTTTTGTAACCGGACTTGCCTGTCCCGCATCCGCCTTTTTAGCCATCAGCGTGCTTGCAGCAAGCGTGGGTAGAGCCCTTCCCATATCTTCATTCGCGAAGCCTAACCATGATGATGATTAATACACCTTTTCTGTCCAGATCTGTAGACAAGCACCAATGATCAGAGTGGATGATAAGCAGATTAGAAAGTTCTGAGAGAAGGAAAACTGATGTATTCGTGCTGTACAAGAAATATACACATTGGGAGTTATTTAACATTTAGTAAGATACTTCTTGACAATGAGGCAACATCATCAACGCCTTTTATTCTTTTTCCTTTTCATTTCCCTCTGTTAATACAAGACATTTCATAGACTGAAGAAAATTGAAACCTCCCAATATGTCAGCATATAATAACACCTCTCTTAAACTTCTCAGAACAAAGTATCTGCATATGTGACCCAGCTGATTCTCTTCGCTCCCTTTCTGGATTGTCATACATACCAGAACTGTTCTTTTTTATAGTACCATTAAAAATAATCAAATAATAATAATAAAAAAAATCTACATTTCCATGAATAATCCAATAATTCCTGAGAACTTCCCTTTCTAATTCTGTTTCTACAAAAAGAAATTGCGCTTAGTCCTTTAAGTTAAATACACATTTAAAAAACTGTTTTCACCTTTTATTTAAAAGCAAAAAAATTATTGGAAAAGATTTAATCATAGCTTTGTGTAACAGGCTTTTCAAAGTATTTCAGACTAATTTATTCACATAGAGCTTTAAAATGTGTTCTTTTTTAATGCAAAACTAACATTTACAACAACTCTAGTATGCTATTTTGTCTCAATAAATAGAAACAATTATCGTACATTATCCTTTTCATTGGAAGCTACATAACTACTATGATACCAAGAGCACTGTATCTATGTTTCTAGGCTTGAGAATTAAATAGAAATAGCTTTGGAAAGGAGCTTGCTGAGTACGGTGAAGACATTATTTCCATAAGGCTTTCTGCTTCATTACTTTAGAACACAGTACATAATTCAGACTTTACAGGATTTTTTTTCTGTATAGAAGGTTAATATTTAATGTTGAGGGAAAACAACTTTCCTGCTCTGGCTGCTTCATTTCAGTCAAATCACAGCACCTAAACGGGGTTACCTATCTGACAAACTTCTCCACCTGCCTTTTTTTTTTAGCTTTTTGGACATTTTTCTTTTGTCTATTTGACAGACAAAAACAACACGTGGCTTAGAGAGAAGATTGGCTGCAAGCTGAACTTCATGTGACTGAAAATTCTGAAAAATTAATTTTTTCAATGTGCCATTTTGTTCAGTTGGACATGATTAGTGAAGTCCATTTTTATGTGTGTTCAGATGTTTAGAATAAGAGCAATGATTCTTTATTGTATAAAGATATTAATGTCCCAAGCAAGACTGGGTGTGATTAAAAAAAAAATAAAAAAAAAAAATCTAAAGCATTTTTAATATTTTCTTTCCTATTTTGTTTGTAATCAAGATTTATCAGCATCTTTGATGGTAACTGCAAATTATTTCTACAGTTCCATAAACTTATATTGTATTTACATAAATAAGTTATTTTCTCTAGAAAAAAAATAATTTCTCCACTGTCTCCAGACACTGTCTCCAGTTTACATTTGGACAATCCACAAACACTCAGAGTAAGATGGTTGCTTTAGTTTTTATTACAAGTGTAGACTCTATAAATATAACCAGCTATTGGTGAACTTCATATGCCTTTTTTACTAATTTTACCTACCTGGAGAATCTATGCTACAAAGCAGACTTATGCATGAATTCATATTACTAGCTTCAAGCAGACAGTTAAGAGTACCATTCACTGTTTGTACTATTTGTAAAAGCAGATATGAATTGAAGTAAATGCACACTAGCTAAGACACAAGGCCATCTGAGGAAGCCTAGGATGCTTAGTCTTGTAAATGGGGTGTCATGAATAGATATTTGGAATTATACTGGATGAGTCTGAGCCATATCTTGCAGTAACAGCTGGACTTGATAAATTTCCCTGACATCAGAGATGTTGCACAGGAACACAGGGTATATATTTCTACAGGTACAACCAAGGCCTTAATATACATACTGAAGCATTCCTATCTCTATGTAGGTGAATGCTTTTAATATTGCAAAGAATTGGAGAAACTGTTCCTGGAAAGATGAAGCCAAGGGCACATAAGAAAGTAAAAGTACTAAGGGTGGTCAACTGCAGTCACAGGAGAAGAGAAATTTATTCTGAAGGGAGAGGTTAGAACACTAAAGTTAAAAAACACATTGACAAGTTATTTGAAATGATGAACCACATAAATAAATTAAGCCACTGCAAGGTTATTTGTAAAATCATAATTTCACACAAAGACTGCCTAATATTATGTCCTTGCAGCAATAAAAATCGAAGTGCTGGTGAGACTATTTAGAGAAAAAGATTTAAATAATTTTTCAGTGAACTACAGCTCTTAACACTGTTCATCACTCCACAGATTCCAAAACTATCATAAACAAGGTGGCACTGACAAGCTTTAAAACAGTTAAGTACTAAGAAACTAAGAAATATTTTATAGTTTATCAGTCGTTCTCAAAGAGATTGTTATTTCATTCTCATTCCTAATCTATTTTTAAGAATTTGTAATATTAGCTTGATGACCAAATATTTTATTTCTGTTGAGAAAATTTTAATGAGATAAGCAAATGATGTGTGTTGCATGGTACAACTGAAGCATTAAAGAATCAGTAATAAATAATCACATGTACTATATATTTTGAAAAATGAGCTTGAACACATCTTTAATGAAGTCATTATTTCTCTTATCATAAATCACTAAAGCTTATTTTTGCCCACTACATATAAAGCAGTCAAGGACAACTGTTTTAAACTTGTCCTTGCTTGTAATTTAGTGTACAAGAAGTTTCTCATAACTTTTCTTTGACTAATACAGAATAATATTATTCTGTGTGTTATCATATTGTACAAAATATTTAGTTAAATGAACAAAATTACTATTCCAAGAACTTGCATAACATAAGCTAATATGTAACAATGTGGCTTCAGGGATTGGTTTGAAGTACAAGTTTAGTGAGACAGAAACAAAGATTTTACAGTCTTAGAATTACTTCATAAGAATTGTATCATTTATCTACCTACCTGAGCATGTGAGCGAACTTTCACTGTACTGCAAGAGTTTCATATTATTAGAGGGCCAGTGATGCCCTCTCTAGTGATTGCTACTGAAACATTTGTACCAGTTAATGTTCTCTGAGCCATTAAGTCTTTTTCATCCTATTTTTGTCTTTAACTTTTCCCACATAAAAGTAAAACAAAAAATCCCAAACCAAAAGGAAACCCTCAAGAATTCCACAGAAATATTAAGAAGACAGTATATTGCCTAATTTTCTGTACTTCTACTCTGGAGAATAATTTAGCATTCTGAAGTCAAGAGGAGCAAATTGAATTTTTATCCCCATATTTTTCTACGTACATCTACGTACAGCACATAGCACATGCATACATCAGATCTACAGCAAGTGTCATTTTTATCTCTCTCAGTCATAATTAATTTGATTTTTACTAGTTTATAAGAATTTAAAATGCCTTTATTTTCAAAGTCTGGGGGTAAATATCTTAGTTCTAAACTTCTTAATGAAAAACATTGTACTAAGTGAAGCTGTCAAGACAAAAGTCTCTGCCCTGTAATTCTAAGGATCAAAACAGACTTTGTAGCTTTTTTTATGCATCTCTTTAACAGATTCCCATCATTTTTTCTACGGAATTTCAGATGCATTATAAAAACTCTGTAGTACTGGCACATGCAACCATTGCTGTAACCATTATATCGCACAAACACAGAATATGCTGAGTTGGAAGGGACCCACAAGGAACATCAAGTCCAACTCTTAATCCTGCACAGGACCATTCCTAAGAGTCACACCATGTGCCTGAGAGTATCGTCCAAACACCTTTTGAACTCTGTCAGGCTTGATGCTGTGACCACTTCCCTGGAGAGCCTGTTCCAGTGCCCAGCCACACTCCAGGTGAAGAACCTTTTTCTAATATCCAAACTAAACCTCCCCTTACACAACTTCATGCCATTCCCTCAGGTCACCAGAGAGATCAATGTCTGTCTCTCCTTACACTTGATTTTCTTTTACCCCATTTACTACTACCTTTTGTGCTCCATCCATGAGAGAATTGCTCACCCACCACATGATGTGTTTATCCAGTTGTGTGCTGGACCTTTTGTGCAGAAAGATATGGTGAGAGGCAATATAAAAGCTTTACTGAAAAAGAAATTACAAAGAAAAAACATTACGAAGAATTACATCAACTGACTTCCCTTAATAAGCTGGGTGGGTTACCATGTCATAAAATGAAATAAGGTTTGATAAACAGGACTTTCCTCTTGTCGCTAGTGGGATTCTGAAGGGCTCCATCTTAGGCCTTGTGCTCTTCAACATCTTCTTAAATTACTTGGATGCAGGACTGGATAATAAGCAAGTTTGCAAATGACACAAAATTGGGAGGAGCTGTTGACTCCCTTGAAGGTCCTGCAGAGAGACCTCGACAACTTAAAGGACTATGCGATCACCAACCATATGAAATTCAACAAGAGAAAGTACCAGTTTCAGAAACTGGGGTGGTGCAAACCTGAATGTTGTCCCTGGCTAGGGAATGAGGTGCTGGAAAACAGCGCTGTGGAAAGGGACCTAGAAATTCTGGTCAATGGTGAGATGAACAAGAGTCAGCAGTACCATGGCAATCAGGAGGGCCAACTGTATCCTGGAGGGCACCAGTCAAAGCATCGCCAGCCAGTCGAGGGAAGTGATTGTCCTGCCCTGCTCTGCACGGGTGCAACCACACCTTGAATATTGTATGCAGTTTTGGTCATCACAATGTAAGAAAGATATTGAGGTATCAGAAAGCCTTCAAAGAAGGACAAGGAGGATGGCGAGGGCCTTGGGGAGAAGCTGTATAAGGAGCGGCTGAGGTTACTTGACAAGCTCAGCATGGAGAAAAGGAAATTGAGGGGAGAGTTCATTGCAGTCTACAACTTCCTCACATGAGGAAGAGGAGGCACAGACGCTGATCTGTTTTCTGTGGTGACCAGTGACAGGACCCAAGGAAATGGCCTGAAGTTGTGTCAGGGAAGGTTTAAGTTGGATATTAAAAAGAGATTCTTCAACCAGAGTGTGGCTGGGTACTACAACACACTCTCCAGGGAAGTATTAACAGCACCAAGCCTGACGGAGTTCAAAAGCATTTGGACGATACTCTCAAGGCACATGGTGTGGCTCTTGGGGATGGTCCTGTGCAGGGCTGAGTTGGACTCTATGCTCCTTGTGGATCACTTACAACTCAGCATATTCTTTGATTCTGTGAAGCCACACTGTCTGTGACCAGTGGCTGTGTTGTCTTTCAGGTGTTTTTTAGTGCCTTCCAGAATAATCTCCTCCATAACCACACACTGAAGTGAGGCTTGTAGTTTCCGGGATCCTCCTTCTTGCCCTTCTTGAATATTCAGTTGGCTGGGACTTCTCATGGTTTCCAAGTCCACTCAAAAACCATTGTGAGGTTTTGCAATGAGCTAGCCCTTTGAGGATTCTCGGATGAATCCCATCAGGCCTCATAGATTTACCGGCATTCAGCTGGAGCAGTAGTCTCTGCGCAATTTCAGGGTCAGCTGGGAGTTGATTCTCTCACAGTCATGGTCCTCCAGCTCTGAGCACTGAGACATCTTTGGTCTGCCATCTGTGTTGAAGACAGAGGGAAACATGGGTGCAATGTTTTCCTCTTTCCAGTCACCTGGGATCTTACCTGACTGCCATGACTTTTCAAATACTGTAGAAAGTGGCTTGGCAATGACATCAGCCAATACCCTGAGGACTATGGGATGCATCTCATCAGGTCCCATAGGCTTGAAACATATTAGGTTGCTCAAGTGGTCATAAACCTGAACTTCTATTTCAAAAACAGATCGTCCATCTTCTTCATAGCCTGTAAGGCATAGAGCTTGGGCTGGGACTTGATCTTACCTGATTTCAGAATCTAAGCTTGACTTACAGAACATTTCAAGCCACTCATGGTATTTGAAAGGAAAGTTCTCCCCACCAAAACAAAACAAAACCGAAAAAAGTTTGCAAGAAATAAATAGGTATGTAAAACAAAAACAAAAAAAAAATCATGAATTTTTAAAAAGTGAGGAATCATACAGGTCATCTGAGAACACTATGAGTCACCTACTATCATGCTATTACAGAGGAGGAGAGGAGTAAGTCATAAGCAAAACCTAACAAAATTGCTAAACTTTACAGTGGCTAGTGATTTGTAGCTTTGATGTACTGAGAGGTTTTTTGTAGTTGTTTTGCTTGAAGCAGAGTTAGAGCATCTATTACTGTACATTTTGTCCACTTACATGGAACATGTTAAAATTAGATTTTTGTCAATAAAAATTAAGCATATTCAAGTATTCATTCTTAGCATTTGGTCATAAGTACACCAGGAACACAAGGTTCTTTGTTAACATAATGTAATTTTCTAAGTAAAGAAAACTCTCACCGTTCCCTTTTTAAATGCAGAATAGTATGACAAGCATCTAGTCTTCATAACTTTGGACAAACTAGGAATAAGAGAGAGAAATCTGCAATGTTCTACCTTTTAGGTGAGAACACTAAGTGTGTCACATAGGAAACTGTATATCAGTGTTTAAGGATCAGAAAGCTACACCCATTCCTCAATTTCATTTCGTACCAGTCATTTGTGCACTACATTTGGGACGTTCCTGTAACAGAGAACAGTATCCATGAAAGCAGATCCTTTGTTTTTAAGAGATACAGTCAAAACTTCAGACTCCCAGCTGCTTGAGATTCATAACACAGGCAGACCATCCTTGTCTCTTGCACCTATCACATTTCTCATTTCAAAGAAGTTGTAAAAATCTATACGCACATATATATAGTTTTATATGTACACACACACGCATTCTGAACCTTCTTTATCCTACCTCTAATGCTACAAAAAGCAAGGAGAGCACAGTCAGTAACCCTTAAGTGAAGTGTTCACCCAGAGCTAGCTCTTCTAGAAATAAGAACCATAAAACACACATTACAGAGAAGCTTTATAACATGAGACTTGTCTAATGAAGGACTGTTCCTCATACAGCAGTCACAAACAACAAGATACTAATCATCCACTGCAAAAATTTAACAGAATAGCTATACTAAATGAAGGTACAGTACCCTACTCCAGATATTAATTATCATTGACAGAAGAAGAAATACTCTGCTTGAAGCTACTCCTCCCACAAGTTGTACTGAAGATTCAAAATTAAAATAACTGTACAGCCCAACAGTTATCATAATAAATAAACTTATATTGTACATACTTTCAATTAAAACATCATACAACCATTCAAATAGTGAATACATTATCACTTTTGTCTACTAAAAACATTAATATAAAATACCTGCTGAATAACAATTAACCCCCCCAAAACCCCTTGAGATTAAAAAAATACATTAATACAATTCCATTAATTTACCAAAACTCTGCTGTAGTGCCATCTCCCAAGCTGTATTGTTTTCCCATCCACCTAGCAACCAAGCTTTCAAAAGAAAGGCAATCAACCAAAAAACAAGCAAACAAATAAAAATAATAAAGTTATCTGCAAGGTGCCAAAACCTAAACACTAACTAGATTCTTAAATATCTACATATGAGTGCTATATTTACAAATTTCAAGGATCTTTCTACTAGTTGTCTTTTCTATTCCTGCTACTTTAACACTGCCTGAAGTGAGTCTGAGATTTCTGCTGCAGACCGGTACTAAAGCAGCAGACTTGTATAGCCTCTCCTGCTGACTGCACCTGAGACGCCTTAAGATCATTACACCTTGGTAGGGTCTGGTATAGTACAAAGCAATTGTCAGGCAGCAGCTAACAATCCGACCATGTCTCTTCTATTTCGTACATTCATTCATTGAATCAGAAACAGATAGCATTCTCTTTTCTGCCTTGGAGGTAAGAGTGTCTACAGTTGTGATCTTAGAATGAAATAAATAACTGAAATAAAATTTATTTTTAGAAGGCAAAAGTTTTCTTTCATCTGTAAGTAGAGCTCTGCTATGTTTTTTAACTTGATTCATCTGCTCATCAGAGCTGATTCAGGGCCTTGCAACTGAATTTTTTATCTTGAATATAAGGCATTAGGTTCTGTCTACTACTGCAACTAATGCAGAAGATGGAGTATCGTTGAGTTAGGGAAGAGGAATGCAAATTGTGTCTGGAAGAATGGATTTTGTTGTTCCTGCTGGGATTTCGAGGTTAGTTATTACAGCTGTTAGAAGATCAGTTTGCTTAGCACAGTACAAACTGCTGTTCTGCATCCCTGAGCTATTCCTCCAGCAGCACACATCCCAGTTACTAGCTGAGTTTGCCAGCTGTTCTAAACAACTACTTTTATGTCTTTGCTGCAAATTGACTTTAGCCTTTATTCTTCTGATAGAAAAAGTAAATAAATCATTCCTTGCCTTATATAACTTGTTGTGAACTGTGAGACTATTAACGCTTTTTCTCTTAGGACTGAATTTTCTAGATTTCTAGACCTGGTTCCCAGGACTGCCTGTTCATGAATTTACAAATTCAGAAGGTCTTGAGAACTGTTAGAACAGTTGCCAGGGTTTCTCCTTGCATGGACAAAAGTGGAGTATTGAGATAGAGGTACATATTCTAATTAAGTTCTAGATCCCTGTTAAGGTGAGCTGTGACAGACTAAAATCAAACTAAATATATTTTCATTTTTATGTAATAGTTTGACAGTTAAAGCAGTCATTCAGAAAAGGAGAACACTGAGAGGCCCATCTTATGTTTCATTCAGTTCAAGATGAAATACATTCATAAATGCTGAACGTTGAGTGCCAAAATCACTAGCTTGTAGAGAAACTGGAATATGCTCTGTGATTATCTATGGGAGCTAAGCTGCAGTTTAGATAGTAATTTGTGTCTTCTATTTGATGAAGCACCTTGCTGCATCCTGTCAGAAGAAGGTCTCAGCTCTGGAGCTTGTTTTTTTTTTTCTGTTTGTGGGCCAGCAATTTGGCATTTAGGTTTGCTTTCTGTTTTACTTTTATCCATGTGAAAGGGACATGATGGGGAGCTAATATAGTGCTATTCTAACACAAAATGCTTTTCCATCTCAGAAGCAGTGTTAAAAATCTATGATGACATGTATGATTTGTGGGTACTAGACCGGTCCCACTGCTTTGACCATTTATAATCCTTAGTAGGGAAATCTTCAGATATGTAGAAATCATGGATTGAATTTGCTTTTAAGTAGAGTTCTGATTGTCGCAATACTTCTTTTTTCTGGACACTATTCAAATAATTTGACTTTACTGCAATGATATCATCAGCAAAGAGGTAAGGAAAGTAAAAGGAAGCACTCACCATATTCGCTGATTTTTTGTAGTCTTAAAGATAAGTTATCTAATGATTTTCAATGACCTACAACAGTTTTCGGTTACTTAAATTAAAAAAAA
>VXBA01001092.1:24442-139822 GCA_013399895.1 Serilophus lunatus | reverse complement strand
AAAAAAAAAAGAAAAGAGAAGCAGGAATGGGTGAGGGAAAGGAAGTAAAATATTATTTGTATGTATGTTGGGTTACCCAGACAGATACACAGAGTATACAATTTAAGCCAATTGAACTCCATTCTCTTTAATTAAGTTGCCTATTGAGACAAAGTTGTATTTTTATTATCCAAATAATACTTTAGAATGTTTTTAAGCTTCAAATCAGTTAGATGCAGTCTCCTTTACTCCTTATCTGCAGAGTCTCCATTGTATGTGTGTGGATGATCATGCGCTTGATTTCTACTTTTGATGTTGGATACCAGCTGAATGTTGCTGTCACTTCCCAGTCAGGCTGGCTGATAAAGAGAATACTTCCAGTTTCCATCCACCAGCTGACTCCCAAAAGAAAAAGACGAGGCAATGTGTGCAGTGAGGGCATGCATTTGTTCCAATGCACTCTGGCACTTGTAATCACAAACAAATGGATTAGCCAGTCATGTAAAGGATGTTGCCTCTCAGAATATGCCAAATTTACTCTACAAATAGTGCAAAGAAGCAAAAATACAGTTCAATGAGATTTGATCAGGTCAAGGTTCTTGTTTCTCAGATCTTTTTGGTGTTCCTTAGCATTATCAGGTCAGATTTCTGTCAGATTTCTCCTTCCCCTGCTACACCCATCAGTCACTCTTTATAGGCTTTTAAAAGTTATGTGCAATGAATTTCTTCCATCTAGTCACAGTCTTTATTACTTTTGCCACAGACAGCTGCCCTTTGCTTTGCATTCCCTTCCATGTCTTCAAACTGCCTCAATCTAGTTTCTGAGTTGGGTTAAATGCCAGTAGCATATTTTCTTGTTACTGACCTTGAGCTTTTCTCATTTTCTTGCTAGTTTATCTGACTGGATAGCTTTGGGGTCTACCATCCTCTCTGAATAGCAATCCCTGCTATAGCTTATATAATATATAATATGCTTCAAAAATCTGTTTTGTACTGAAATTCTTCTCCTTGATTTCAAATTAATTTTCCAATTGACTTATTTTATTTAAAATACTCCTCTTTTTGTTAATGCATTTAATCTTTTGACTTCCACATTGGGACATGAGAAAATTTTTTTATTGTATGGATCATTCATATTTTCAGTGACATCCACCATAAATTAAATTACTCCTTTAAGATCACGCTTAAAGACCATTTCAATTTAATGGGGAATTGCTAGCAATGAATTTTGAAAGTTGATTACTTTTTTGGGGTTGTTGTGTGTTTTGTTGTTTTTTTTTTTTTTTTTATTTTACTTTTGGTTCTTTTTGTTACTGTTTTTTTGGGTGAGTTTGTTTTGTTGGATTTTATGCCATTAACTGGGCTTCTGCCATTTACTCTGAATATGTTTTCCTAGATTTTATGGAAGAATTATGAAAAAAATATTCTGAAGTTAAATCGATTATTTTTCATGAACATTGGCTCCTTTTTCATGATTTGTATTGACAACTTCCTGTCATTGTGTATGAATGCTTTATGTACACAAAAGCCAGATGACTGTCATTTCACTCCTAGTTGTGATTTGCACCAGAACAAAATGGTTCCCCTTATTTGATATAAGCTCTTATTAAGTATAGAAGTAAAACACATAATGTAGGAATAAAATATATTTCTCAATTAGCAAATTCCATTATAGTCTTTGTTATTCAGACTCTTGTAAAAAAACCCCAAAAACCAAACCAGAACAACCCAACAAAAAAACCCAAAAAAACAAAACCAAAAACAAAAAACCCAAACCACCAAAAAAATACCAAGAAACCCAAAGAAACATTAATCAAAAATCTAAATCTCTTATTGCAGCTGTTTCTTTCATAGCTCATTTAGAGTTTAAATTCCTTGAAAGAAAAAAAATATTAGAAGAGGAATCAGGCTCTCTAACTACAAATGAAGCCATTGTAATGAAACAAGAAAGGAGGATGTATATGATCCTTGTAGATGTTTTTTATCCCTTGCTACAATTTATTCTGTTACTGTTGAACTAGGCGTTGCTTGATGAGGTATTCTGTTAGTTATGTTATGTCACCACATTACTAGCTCCTTGGTAGCTTCCAACTTGCTGAGACAGCAATCAAAGGGATTTTTTTTTTTTAATTCTTGCTCAGAAAACTAATTTTCCTCAGTTTTCCCATTTTTAATATTTGAGGAAAATATAGTCTTTTCCCAGATTCACTGATGATCTAGGTAAAAATAAATCAGAAGAAAAAAAAAAATAGTAAGTAGATTTTAGTATTAAAATAATTAAACGTTTATAATTTGATATCATTTATTAAATCAAACACTATATTAATCTTTATACTAAATTATGCTTTTTCTAGAGAAAACTATCTGGAAGTTAGAAAGGTAAGAAAGTCATCTATTAGGAACGACATAAACATTGCTGAGTATTCTTCAGGCTGAGACTTAAAGTACTTACTTCTGTACTTTTCCCTGTTATTCTGAGCAACTAACAGTGGAAAATCTAACTAAGAAAATAATAATCAAAACAGTTATAAGATGAACAGCACATTGAAAGTTAAACAATAAACTAGTTATTTTCTGCATCTGTACTTCACATACGTTGAGGAAAGTTCTTTTCCTTAAAACTGCCTTTATATTATGAAATAATTACTTACAACTTAGTGTGTAAGTATGGAGTGTTAACTGTGAATACAATCTTTAGTACAAAAATATGACAGGAGTTTTATCAAAATAAAATGTCTTACTCTTGAAATCACTGTCCTGAGGTTCAGCATTTTTGTTGATGGATACATCTGTCTTGCCATGTTGAGGTAAGGTAGCCTTTTTCTGTGCAGTGAACTTCTAAGTGTATTTTGTTTTGGAAAGCAATTTAGTGTTTGCTGATAACGTTGATCAGTACTTTACCAGTGTTAGCTTTTAAGCTTCTGTTCTGGTCTGCTTAATTTTTTTAAATAACTTATTTGATTAAGTGATGCTTTACCACCAACTGTTCAGCTAGCTTTCTGCTGATACTAGGATTTTCTGTCTTCTTTGGTATTTCACACTTGCTGAGTCTCTTTATCATTAGATTTGAAAAGTGTAGGTTAGATTCAGACCTCTCTAGTCCCCCACCCCTCACTTTTTTTTTTTCTAGATATGTCCTGAGGACACAAAAGTAGGAGTAGTGGCTGTTATACCAGAGTGTTGTGCCACCATCTAGAGGTCAATCAACAGCCTGGAAAAATGGACTGACTGGAACCTCATGAAGTTCAACAACAACAATTGTAAAGCCCTGCACACGGGAAGGAACGAGCCCTGGTACCAGTATATACTGAGAGCAGGAAAACAATCTGCAGAAAATGGTCTGGGGTCCAAGTTGAAGATGAGCCAGCACAGTGTCCTTGCGGCAAAGAAATCTAAAGCTATTGTGGGCTGCATTAAGAGGAGTATTGCCAGCAGGTCAACGGAGTGAATTCTACCTTCTGCTCAGCAGCGATGATGTCATACCTGGCATACTGTGTCTAGTTCTGGACGCCTGGACACACTGGGGAATGGGGCCACAAAGTTGATAGGGGTGGGGAAGGGGAAAGAGAAAGAGGGAGTAGGCAAGGGCGAGGAAGAAAACTTATTATTAATTATGAATATGTGAAGAGACGGTGTAAAGTGGATGGAAACAAATTCTTCAGAAGGTTCTATCCGAGCACCAGGTAATACATTTTCACTTTGAGGGTGCTTCAGCACTGGCACACATTGCCTAAAGAGGTTGTGGAATCTTCCTGCTTAGAGCTATTCAAATGCTGTGCAGTCATGGTTCTGGGAAACTGGTTCTGGTGTTCCTGCATGAGCAGGGATTTGGATCAGATAATTTCCAGAGCTCCCTTCCAATCTCAGCCATGTGATTCTACGATTGGGTAGACCCAATAGTTGCAGGAGAAGACCCGCCTTTCTAGATGAAGGTACATGTGTTGCCTGGTCAGTTATTTTGTTTTCCCAATACATATTTTATCTTTTCTATGAAGTCACCTGCTCTAGTAATCTCCACCCATTCCCTCCCAGTAGAAGTCTTATTTTGTGGGGAAATCATTTATTACTCATCACAGAAGATAAATAATTCCTTCTATGTTTTTAAAACTGATAGATACTTGCTAGAAATCCATCAAAATCTTGTATTTTTTACTAACTTCTCTGGAAGATATGTTCTTTTGCAAAGTCTTTTATAGAAACACACTAGAAGCCAAAAACTCTGATATACTTCAGTGGTGTAACAAGTAATAAAATATCCCTTTGGTAGGTTTAAATATGTGTCATACAACAAAATTAAGTAAATTATCCATGAAATCAGTCATATTGAATTTATGACCTTTTTATTTATCTGGTAATCAGTAATTTAAATAATCTTATTGGATTTGAAAGAATAACTATGAACAAGAGATTTACCAGCCTAAAGATTTTAAAATATAGCATTATGGCAGTAATTTTAATTTTTTTATAAAGTAAAACACATGCCATATTTATATTTTAAAATATTTCTTAGAGATGAAGATTGAATATCAGAAATGAAATTTTAATATATGAAAGAAACTTGTTATCAACTGCTAGTAAAAACGTCATTGAAGTATTCGAAGGCATATCAATGTAATTCCCTAAAACTAAGAATGTACACCTGCTATGAAATATATTCCAGCAAACACCCTGGAAATTTTACAAGAAAGGTCTACTTTTTTTAACAAGCGACTAATTTGTCAGCCAAAGAGTAAACAAAATGCACAGAATTACAGAATTAACTGGATTGGAAAAGACCTTTGAAATCATCAAGTCCAACCTATGACCTAACACCACCTCGTCAACTAAAACATGGCACTAAGTGCCACAAATTCTGTGCAGAGAGGAAAATATACCCACAGAGAAAATAGTTAAAAGTTATTTGTCAATAAAATGCATTTATAAAAGGTTGTTGTGATAAAAGGTATGCTTAACATTTTAGAAGCAGCAATCACAAGTGAGCACAGAAGGCTGCTATAAACACCAACTTTTCAACTACTGACCCTTTCAAATGCGATGGCTTGAAATTTTAATAATTAGAACAACTAGCATCTCATATTATGTACCATGAAAAAAAAAGTCAAAGTTATCATTCTTAGCTTTGAGTCTTTACCAAATAACAAATGCAAAAACTTGGTCTTTCAAACGTGATTTCTCTGAAAATAAGTCCCCAATTCTATTCTATTTTTTCAAAAAGACTATACTTGATCTCTGAACATCTCAAGACCAGTAATGAAAAGGTAAGTCTGGAGAATAACATTAGAATTTTTTCTCTGATGTTTCTGATTAGCTATTTGTGGACAGTTTGGAATGAATAATTTCAGTTGAGCAGGAGAGACTAGCACAGCAATTTCTGACAGAACTGCAGTGAAAGGGTTTGTTTTGGTTTTCTCTGTTAAACTGTTTCCCTGAAATTACTGTGTCAAGAGTAAACCATTTCTTAAGACCTGCAAGAGATATCTGGTGTTCTACACTGGTCAGGATTCATCCTTCTCTTTAAAAGCTTTGTCTCCTAAGACTCTCAGCAGAATTAGAGAGAGAAAAGTATAGTGACAATATGTGATTCAGCCCACAAGCCATGGTGTTCTTAAAAGTGGTTATGACCTCGGTAGTTAAACTCAGTCAATGTGAAGCTTAGCCCTGTCCATACTGCTTTTGAACTGTTGAACTCTTTGCTATTCATGGCAAGTATGAAATCACACAAGCTTCTGCAGAGATGTGGGGTTTTTTTCCTGTCTTTCTCTTTTAAAATAGCTTGTACTTTTCCTTGGCTCATCTATTTTAGAACAGTTTTCATATTATTTCCAGTGCTTATCCTTTAAGAAAATTATGATTAATTTTTTTCATGAATTTATTAAAAAATAATCCTTTCCTTATAGGTGTGAGTTTTGTGAGTTTTTTTCAGTAATAAGAGCACTATATACCAGCAATAATAACACTATATACTGTACAGTATACAATTGTACACTAGAAATTGTAATACAGATTTTGTCATGCAACAATGCACATATCTTTATCATGTTCGTATAGACTGTATTCTGATAAAGATGTAATTTGTGTGACAGAAAAGATCTAATTTGTTTATATATAGTATTCATGGAGTTCCTTTGGATAACCAAAACAAGTCATAATAGTCTCTCAAAATAAATGCAGATCACTTCAGTAATATGCTATGAAACACCTGTAGTACCTAAAATAAACAGTTTGTTAATTTGAGCAAAACATGTCATGTTAACTTTTATTTGAAAAGACAAATGTCTTTTTTCTCCTGTTGTGAAGAATTTCCGTATCTTTCTTACCCATAAGTTATTTATAGGAAGTAAATTAAACTTATCAGTAAAAAATGAGAAATTGATAGTTATATCATTGATAATTGTAGTAATTGGTAACTATGTGTTTATGGAAACTTCGCATTAAAATATATGTAAATTGTTCTATTTTGTGAAGACCTAATGTTATTCATGAGTGCACTACAGCCTAAAAACAGCTGTAAAAAGAACTTTCCAAATTATCATAAGTAATTATCATAAGTACACAAGTCTCTACTGATTTTTCCTCCAAATTTTAGCAGTCCACAGATGATGATTCAAAAGTAGTATACACTCTGCAGTTCCCTAATTAAGATATCAATTTTCTATTTTATGCAGATTTTAATTCTCTTTTTCTGTAGAACCATTATATCACCTGGAATGTTTTAATTTTACTCTTTCTGCTGAGCCAGAGTAGTAATTTGAACAAGTAACAGATTAACGGTTTTCTTTATTACATTTGCCAAGAGCTTATACTAATACAGGTCAAACTTTGAGCTAAAATAACTTAATAGTATCCTTTTAAGGAAAGATGGTAGTAATTCTTTTGTTTTGCTAATGACATTACATAGCAGCAATTGCTGAAAAGGTAGGAAAATCTGCAGAGATTAAGAGTGTTAGTCATATTCACATTTCACTATAAAATCGGGTCTCCTCTTTAAGCACAAATCTTAGTGCCAATATGCTCTATTTCAATGCTTGGGGGAAAAACTATATCTGTCAAGTAAGCTTTCCAACACGGCTTTAATCAAATGTCAGGATAAAATTTGTACTCATGCTCTTTATGGACCTATCTTTATGAGCATGTTTAATACTCAGAGGAGATTTACAAATAAATAGTTAAAAGAAAATTGTATCTGTTTTGCTCAGCTAGCAGTCTGAAACTCAGAAAGTGTTCCTCAGTGTGAATAGAATGTATTGGAAAATAAAATTTTACTTTATAATTGGGATATCTCACATTCCTGCTCGTGGCAGCCATCTTGCTGACAAAATACTGGTAGAGTGATGCCCTATATAACATTCTATTGGAAAAAATGCTGGTTTTAATATTGTGCAGACATGTTGGCCGATGTTAGGTTTGTATTTCCTTCTCTGTGTAGCTTACTGTGAGGAAAAGTGCGGCTTTATAGGCACAGAACAAAGGAACATATTTTAATTGTGACAGCTAAATGATATATAGAAATAGTTTATACTAAGATCAATATTTGTAAACAATATAACTTTGATCCTTGTACATAGGAAAACTGTTAGAGAAATTTGGCTGAATTTCTTCTAGAGATATGCGTTAAGTAGCTTATAACTCTGGCTATCTAGGTCTGTATGATAATCAATGTCTTAAGACAAATATGAGCACCATAAATCAGTGCTTATTACTTCCACTTCATCTTTGGAAGGTGATAGATTTGAGTACTTTTGTCTTGCTTTGGCTGATTTCATAAAAGTTTCTTAAGACAAATACCAGAGAATAAAATGTGGGTCCTGCAGTGAGAAATCAAAAGAACATTTAAGTTGTGTACCAACTGTCCTTTTTGGAGATATCTATGATTAAGTAGGTTCGATATGCCTCAACATTATTAGACTATTTAAAAATAATCTTTGTCATAGGAATAAAGGTGCTCTGAATGGTCTTTTGCTATTGTTAAGGAATTGTGTAATATATTGCCTTCATACCCTACTTTTTTCTTTTTTTTTTTCCCCCAGACGATTTGTATGTCCCACTATCCTTTTCTCCCCTTTTAATCAAATGTCTTGTTTAATTTTTCTCTTTTTTCACCAATGTTAACACTTTCACCTAAATGGTTAGCATCATGAATGAAGTCTGTGCAAGATAATAAGGATTTAATATTTGGACATATATTATGGCAGCACACTTCTGCTTGTAAGCAAAAATATCAGTTTATATCTCATTGTATCCTTTTCATGATATTGCAGTATACACAGCAATATAATTGTTGGGAAAGCACTGACTGGTATTTGTCTGTATTAACAAATCAAATATTAATGAGAATACTTTTGGGCGTGGAGGTCAGTTAATATGGGATAGCCCCTACATATGCTAGTTAACAGGGCCTCAGAAACATATTATTTAATGCAGGCTGCCTGCTACATATGTCACAAATCTTTCCATTTCTGAGCATTTCTGTGAATAGTTTGAGAATGGGATAACAGTCACAAGCATGCTAAGGAGCCTTCCAGTACTTCCTCAGTAGGGGTGAGTAATGTTGAATTTATTAGCACAGCCTAGGAGTCCTTGCGTTTTGCTCTGATTGATAATACGTTTACCTCAATGCTTACTTTAAGCTTTTTGTTCTCCTGCTGCCACATCCAGATGTCTGGTAGTTTTTGTTGTTTTGATTATTGGAAAAAAAACTATTTGTACATTCTTAAAGACAAATAAAGAGAAAGCAGCCCACTCAAGAACATAAAACTGAACAGATTCATAGGTCAGATATAGATGTGGAATCATTTCTCATATTCAGTACATTATACATCTGCTGGTAAAAATCAGGCAAATACAAAAGATGTAGTATTTTCAGCATTATTTTTGTCTTTCCTAACCAGTTCATTTGAAACAAAAGCATTCACTTCTATTTAACCATAAAGTTACAAGTCATATGTGCCTAATTTCAGAATATGCTTCACAGTTTTGCAGTTCCAGCAGATAAAACTAAATCTTTCCACAATATATATTAAGTGTCTAACTTTTCTAGTAAGCTGTCTTCCACTCTTATATTTCTTTTGAGAATAGCAAGTATGACTTCCTGCTCAGTGCCTAGATCTGGTCAATACTCTTCTTGAAAACCAACATCCACTCCAAACATTTTGGTTGGTATCACAAATTACTCCAAACCACAAACTTTCTGAAATATAAACATAGTTATATTCAGCCTTATAGGACCAAATTTGACCTTGTATATCTAATCTGTCTTTAACTCAGTGAAAGATTTGTAGGGCACTCAGCATTTATCCTGGTTTTGTACCTACAAATTTCAGTGAGAAACATACCAGTAACTTCAGTTGGAACTTTTTCAGGCCTATAATACACCCTTCAAAATTAGTGCCTTTAGCTCATTTGTAATAGACAGTCTAATGAAATTATATTGATAATTATATAGTGGTATATAATGCAAAATTGTAGTCACATGGATGTTCAGTAGCATGATGTTTCCTATTCTAAAAACAGTATTTTCAAATAAAGAAACTATATTTCTGCTGTTATTGAGTATATGTATATGATCCTGTGTAGTGGTTTAACCTGGACTGGATGCCAGGGGCTCACTACAGCCACTCTCTCACTCCCCTTCGCCCGGCTATAGAGGAGAGAGAATATAACGAGAGGTTTCATTACTCATTACAACAGATTCTTTGCTAATCACCGTCACAGGCAAAACAAGACTCCATGTGGGAATAATAGTCAAGTTTATTACTAACAAGATGAGAACTGAAGAGTGAGAGACAATAAGAGACACCTTTTACCCCGCACCCCCCTCCCTCTTACATCTAACCTTCTCTCCCACAGCAGTCAAGGGAAAAGGCGAGGCGGGGCGGGGGGAGGCGGGGCTTGCTATGGTCAACTGCTGTTTTCAGCCGCTGCTTGGGGAGAAGAGTCCTTCCAGCCACATTCCATGGGGTCCTATCCCACGGGAGACAGCTCTTCACAAACTGCTCCAGTGTGGGTCTCTCTCACAGGACACAGTTGCTCTCGCAAACTGCTCCAGTGAGAGTCCATCCCATGGGCAGCAGCCCTTCACAGACTGCTGCCACATGGATCACGTTGCACAGGGCGCAGTCCCTCAGGCACAGGCTACTCCAGCGTGGGCCCCCCAGGCCACGCATCCTAACAGGAGAATCCTGCTCCAGCGTGGGCTCCTCTCCCCACAGGCTACAGTCCCCTGCCAGGACCCGGCTCTACCATGGGTCTCCCATGGGCTACAGCCTTCCCCCAGCATCCACCTGCTCCGGCGCGGCTCCTCCACGGGCTACAGGTGGATCTCTGCACTCCTGTGGTCCTCCATGGGCTGCAGGGGCACAGCTGCTTCACCATGGTCTTCCCCATGGGCTGCAGCTGGATCTCAGCTCCGGCGCCAGGAGCATCTTCTGCCCCTCCTTCTCCACTGATCTTGGTGTCTGCGTTGTTCACAAGTTCTCACTCTGCTCCTCTCCAACAGCCATCTTCATCTCCTTCTAACTTTTTTTTTTCTTTCCTTCTTAAATCTGTTATCACAGAGGTGTTCCTTCAACTGCTGATTGGCCTGGCCTTGGTCAGCAGCGGGCCCAGCCTGGAGCCGGCTGGCATTGGCTCTGCTGGACATGGGGAAACTTCCAGCAGCTTCTTGAAGAAGCCTCCCCCTCAGCCCCCTCGGTGCTACCAAAACCTGGCCACAGAGAAAACAATACACCCTATAATCAGAGTTTGTACAAAAGTAGACCCCGCATGACTCTATGAACAACAGATATCATAACTTCAGCTAGCTGAAGGCTAGCCAAATCTGAGTTGATGTTCCTGTACTTCCTTTGTCATAAAGGAAGAAATTAGGCACTTCCTGAATGTGTTTTCTCTATTCAGTTTAGACTTTTGATTCAGAATTAAATTAATCATGTCCTGTGAGTGTTCATTTGTCTCTATGACAAAAAGTGTCAAGACAGGTAGGTCTAAGTATTTGTCATATAGATATTTACATTTGATCAAAGGAATCCCACTCCAGATTTCAAAAATAATACTTGAATTTGAAGCTTAGGACACCATAATACCAAGAAAAGACAGATTACTATTGCATATTCAATCTCATCATTGACATTGTTTTCCTTCCTTAAATAGTATTAAAACTTTTTGACAGTTTTAATTAGTGTATAGATAATTCTTGTTCTTTAAAATAAGCAGGGTCTAAATAATTAGTGAGCTATAAATAATTCAGGTAGAAGAGACATTGAGGGCCTCCTAGAGACCATAATCTATCAACAATGGAGAACATTAACATCAGGCATTCCAGCCATCTTTCTAATAAGAGTATTAAATATGCAGCCAGATCCAAAAGATGGAAGTAGAGATCTGACCTCCATTCAGCAACATAAATAATTAATCCATCTGTCTATCTACCTATCATCAATCCACTAAACTCAATGCTTCAGCTTGTTCTGTAAGTTTTATAGAAAGAGAGGACTTGACTCAGGGAACTAAAGAAGTTTGTAACTAGAACCATGCAGCTTGAATAAATCTTCCTTACTTGCACTTGATCTTTTCAGGAGAGTGATATTTTTTACTTGCACTTGTGCTGATTTCCACTCTTAACTTTTAGCTATCAAGCTTGAAAATGTGGTTTGGTATCCTGAGTGTTTTGTTTTCTCCAATGTTATATACAAATGCTTTGTTTTGCTTCCATTGTCTCAGTGGTAGAAACAGCATTCAGCAAGTACAGCACATCCCATGTAAGGTTCTGAACAGGGTTTGTTCAGAAAAATTCTAATTTATTGGCGTCTTTGAATAGGTAAAGCTCACATGAGGAGTCAAATCCAATGAAGAGGATAGCTGGTTGCTATTTGGATGGAGATGGAGTCCCTGTTACTAGGGTCCTTTCAAAAGGATCTTCACCTGAATCAACTGAGACTTTCAAATTGCTCTGCTTAATATTCATAATCAAGATGGCCCTATGTGACCACTTCAGCAAATGCACAATCCTTCTCATTGCAGTATCCTAAATTATATACAAAATATCTCTTTTCTGTCTTTGCTATATGCAAGAGACTGTTATGTGACCAAACCTGCATAAGCAGAAACAGTTATTTTATATTATTTATATATCTTTTGGTCATTTCTGCATCAGGTAGGGTCTCTGATACTGCCAGATTTACCACCAAAGAGGACTAACACAGGTACACAAACAGCATCTACCAACTGATCTATGTATAGCCTGAGGAAATGTCTGGTACTGTCCAAAACTTTCTATTAGTCAAATGCTTTGTTTGACAATGGCTAGGATTTCAGTCAATCATCTCCAGTCAGTCTGCTGTTTCAAATCAGTTCATTTTCTCATCTATGCAGAAACTAGCCAGAGAGTTTCTAGACAACACAGGAAACTGATGGCTAAGAGCACTATGAGTGCATGCAAGAATACCCCTTATATCCAGCTAAAAAATAGTTGGAACTGTAGGGCAAACTTCAACTTCATCCTTATATCATTGTTATAACCTAAATTCTATGCCAGCACAAGTAAACTACTTGGATGAGTAAAACACAGAGGAGCTAAAAGTACTGTTCAGGGCTACTTCTTGGAAAGGGAATGGGAGTCTTTCAGTGCTTTGCAATCCTCATTCTGCTTTCTATATTAGACAGAATGGATGAAAATCATAAAGCTATGAAAGTTATATATGTTTTAGTACTTATGTATACTCTTAGAGGGCTTTTCAGCTGAGGTCATGTCTAGATTTTAGATTGTAGTAGTACTTTTACTCCCATTATTATGGCAAACTTTTTCTAGATGTGAATGGTAAAAAAAAAAAAAAAGAAAAAATAGCAGCCACCTTTATGTCATTTGTATTGATTATGTTCTGTATTCCCTTTGATTTTTGTATAAATAAGTGCATTTGGGAAAAGATTAATTTTTATTGTTCTTACACATGTTTTTTCATTATAATTGTTTCTAATGCAGAACAAATTAAATATAATTCTAAAGTTCTCTCCTTCAAATGTAATTACCTTTTAATATAATATATACATATTTTGCACTATTATTGCTTAACATTTAGCTACTTTTTCTATTTCTCTCTCTTCCACTTATTGCTGCAATTACACTTTGCACTTAAATAATGCTATTAACATGGGAATTTTGACAGAGGCAAAAAAGTTTAGTCTAGCTTATACAGATTAGGTAATCATAGTGTATTACATTCTAGACTTCAAAAAACAGGTTTCAGAATTTTTACCCTCACATTCTGATACTTGGCATAGCACATTTCATCTTTATTTGTGTACTGGTTTGAGGGAGCTGGGATCGAGGGGGGGGGTCAAAGAGGGCATGGGGCTTGGGGGCATTCTTGGATTTTGGGAGGGGGAAGAATGTAAGTAACCCCACTTATCTGAATTAAAATTCAATTTTCCTCAAAAGCTGTTTTGGGAAGGGGAGTTGCCCCTGGCTGGGACCGGGGAAGGGGGAGGCCCTTGCTTCATCTGCTCTCCTGGAGCAGGGATGGGACCTGGGCCAGGGCTGAGCGGCGGCTCATCGCCCCGGGCTCCCTGGGAGCACGGGGGCCTGCTCTCCCTGTACCCGTGGGGGCCGGGACGGAGCGGGGCCTGCACCAGTCCTGGTACCCCCGAGGTCAGGGCTGGGGCCGGGCAGCAGCTCCGCACTCCAGGATCCCGGCAGCGGGGGGCCACAGTGGGGCGTTGGTTTCTAGGCCCCTCCCCTCGCCTCCGCCGCTCCCGGGAGCAGGGGGGCCCTTCCCTGCGAAGTGTGCGGCCGGGACCGTCCCTCCCCGTGCAGCCACAGTGGCTTCCCAGGGTGAGCAGCGGCCTGGGGGCACAGCTGCGGGGAAGCCCCAGCGTCCCTCCGGGGCAGCAGCGGCTCCTTACCCCCACCCTGGAGCGCAGGCAGCAGCCCCCAGCCCTGGGCCAGCCTGGCCGGGAATTTCAGCACCACTGCTGCTTCTGGACAGCGATGGGGGGCTGGCCCTGGCACCGTGTTGGCGCTGTGGCCTCTCTGAGGTGCTGCAGCCATGAAAACGAACATGGCGCCTAACGACTGAACTTGTGAGTTCTTCGACAAGAAAACACCGGAAACTGAGGCGGGGCCCGACTGGCGGATGAATGGGAAGACAGCTTGGCCAGGAAGAAGGCGACAATATTCATGCAAGATGGAGAAGGCTTAAAAGTCGAGGCACGGCCCCGCCCCGCTCTCTTTTTCGGCTGATGCTGCGAGGAGAAGGATCACAGCCCTGGTGTCCAGCGCCCACAGGCCCCACGGTGGGATTCCACCCATTCCTCTCAACCCAGGAGCCATTTCCAGCTTGCTAGCAAGTATCCTTCAGAAAGGGGAGGGAGGGAATCGTGTTCACCTCTGTTTGTGTTTTTCAGAGAGGCTGAAGGGCCCAAAGTCCTTCGGAGAGAGGGAAACGAAGGAGACACCCTTTCCTACCCTTCCTCCCTGTTTCTTTCAACTAGTCATCTGGCTGAGAGGAACAGTTCCCTTCCTTTTTTGGCTGTTTTTGTTTTGTTTTGTTTTGGTTTTTGTTTTTTTTCCCTTTTTGTGTGTTTTTTTTTTTCCTTGTGTGTTGGGGGTCCCTCAATGTAATTCTGGGATCTTCGGAGGGTTACCCCTACCTCTCTAATTTAAATCCCTTGTAATAAATTGTTCACCTGCTGAAAAATTCTATTCAGTTTTCCATCACTTTTATTGAACCTGCCCCCTGAATGCTAAAAGGTGGATTAAACCACCACAATTTGTCTGAGTATTTACATGTCCTGAACTAATTTAATAATCAGTCCAACAAAGTGCCTTTAAAAAGGAGGAATCTAGAGTGGTCTTTTAAGATGAGGGATCTGACTTTCTTACTGACCTGTTTCCTTTCACTGCAAACAAGCTTCTAAACTTACCATAATCAAAGAAGCATAGTTGAATATTGTAAAACCCATGATGTGGATACCTACTTAAATTGTTTCAGATTGCAAACTTCAAACAATGGTACTCTGAAACAAAGTGTCATGAAAATAAAAACCTATGTGGCTTGACTTTGGAAGTGAATATAAAACATTAGTTTCCTGACCGCTAGAACTTTCCTTCTGATCACTCATTTGAACAACACTATGGGGGTTGTTAACAATCAGTTTGTTAAGCCAAAAATTGGAGATGAATTCTAGCTGTAATTTATTAAAAAAGTTTGATGGTATGATCTTTTTGCAGTTGATTCTCTAAACCCTGAAGAACTAAGTCATTAGGGCAATCAGAATCCATAAGGGAAAGAAAAGAAATAAACTAAAAAAATCATGAAGACAATTCAAGAGGATAGACAAATATAGGAGCAGTTAACTGGACAATGATTATGTGAGCCACACATTCTTTGCCTAGTTTTCTAGAAATCCCTGTCATCCCATTAATCCCTTGGATATGTTACATAGCTGATAGGAAAAATTAGGATAGACATAGTGTGTTCAGGGACCAGCTCAACTTCCACACAAAGCCACTTATGAATAAATTACCAAATCCACATATGTAGAAATAAGATATATTTATACATAGCAACATAGCAGGCCACTAAACCATGCTGAAATTGCTCTTGTACATTTGTTTTTCAAGAAATAACTGATAATAATTGTGTGCCTCCATTTGTATAAATTTGATATTAAATCCCTCAGTTGGAGGGGCACATTGTGGTGGCAATGGTGAGTTCTGTGCCTGAGAGCTACAGGGTTCCCAAAGTCAAGGAAACGTAACCAAGGGCAGAGACCCCACCAGGAGCCAGCAACTATTGGGAGCAACAGCAAAAGCAACACATTTAAATGGCTCAAGGGAGTGCTAACACCCAGGAGCCCTGCCAATGGAGTGGGCAGGGTGTGATGCATCATCCGGGGCATGGCATGGCAGTTTGCACAGGAAGGTGTCTGTGAAGGGCCCTGCATTCACCTTTTAGGTCCATAACCCAGGGAAGTGCTCTAGGTCTCTTCCATAATGGTGGATAATTGCCTCAGAGTTAAAACAAGTGTTTCCACAGAGAAAGTCCATAAGATGTCTGATGCTTCCCCACAAACAGATCTGGTAAGGAAGGAGACTGCTGTACACAGCTGTGGATATCCACAAGCAAGGTTTGCACTGAGAAGCTGTGCCAGAAATACACAAACAATACTATAAAAAGAAATGGTGAGTGATCTCAGTGGATGTCTCTCTGTTAAGGTGTACTATAGAGCCCGCCTGCTGACCTGACAGGGAGTCACATGAGTTATGCTATCACCTGTGAGCTAAGGTCCAAGGTGTTGCTGAAAGGGCACCACAACTTGTGAAGGGCACAGACTATTATCCACTGCTACTCTTTCCTGTGGGTCTGAATGAATTGGAAGTCACTGTGTGTGTGTGAAACACCAATCCAATGTAGTATTATTTTACTTTCATTTTAGAGTTTCTTTGAGCAGATACAAGTAGAAAAATATAGAAGAAATTTTACAAGTTCCTCCTAAGAAATGAAAAGGTGTGTTCTGAAATCTGTCTGCCTCCCTCAAAATCATGTCACCTCCAAATCCCTATAAAAAATAACTGACTTTTGCCTTTGCTTTGTATAGACATGTTAGCTCCTCTATTGTTTGGATATGTAGATGTTGAACATGGATGCTGGATCAATGTATTGACATAATTTAACACAGAGTATGCTCAAATACTATTCCTTATAGAGGAAGTGTGCAAATGGATTGAAGACTGAGAGCTCACACATGCAAAATCTGTGAGATAAATTAACAATTTTATAATTATGTATGATGGATTAATGTGCATAGGTTCTTCATTGTGAATAAAGAAGATGTGTGTGAATATAGTTTTTGTCTTCTACGTATTACAAATTGAAATTCTAATTCAATTAAAATAATCTGTAATTTATGCAGTAGTGTTGTGTTACATGCATTGGCTTCTGCACCTTCTTTTAAAAGATCTTGTCTGAAAATGAGAACCTTGATTGGTTTTGGTAACCAGCCAGACTTATCTGCCAAGCAATGGTCTCCTGATAGAGACTTTTCAGGGCAGATTATGACATGTTTGATAGGGTGTGGGAAGCATGAACTACCTCATCTAATAATAAAGATAACACAGATAACTGCTTTTATATGCATGGCTGGAAAGCATGCTGCTTTTAAAAACTACTGTGGTGGCAAAAGGGAACAGCAGCATTTATTCATGCTCTGAGGTAGTTGGTACAATATAATGCAAAACCTTAGAGTCAGCTGCAACCTTCCCCACAAGAAACTTTGTGTTTCTAATTTGGCTGAATACAACAGAGGAAGAAAAATCTCAGTCTTTTACAGCAGTGATAGAGAATTATATTAATTCTTTATGTCTCATACTGTCAGATTGTTTAAAATTTAATAATCAGAAATGTAGACAAGTATTTGAAGTCCATTATTCTGGGACAGTAATGCTGAACAGCCAATAAATAATCATATGAAGTCACCAAGAGATTATTTTCTGTCTACTTATGAAAGAAATACTTCTTATTCCCCAATCCATATTGAAACCAGTTCAAATAATTAAATAACCATATACAGAATAATATTGAACTGGACTTTTCTTGCCAGTTAAATGTCAGGGCCAAAACCCAACCTATTTTAAAATGTATGCACAGTGAAGGATGATGACATACAAAATGCAGAAACTATGTTTGAAAGTGTAAACATTATCCCACACTAGTTTTCTAAACATTTAAAATAGATTGTTCTACAACTTCATCATCTCTTTTATGCCCATATAACAGTACCGGTATCAGTGGACTAACTGTTGCCAAGATCTGCAATAATGCTTCAACCAGATAGTTTTCTTATTTGACAAGTATATTAAATGTGTATATCTTCATGAAAGCTCTTCGTAGGGCTCTTTCCATAGTAATTCTAATGTGGACTGAGGACATGGAAAGCTACCTTGGCAGAAGTATAAATTGTACACACACAACATCAACTAAAATAGGGTAGAAAATCAGCAAAAACGTATTAAATTCAGATGTCTGTATCTATATAGAGTAAATAAGATTAGCAGCTCATTCTCCTGCTAATACACAAGTTATGCAGTTAAACCCTTTATTTTACTAGGAACTGCAGCGTACACTTAACCAAAAGAGAAATAGTCCCCAACACTCGATGAACAATATTCTGTGCAAAGTTTCTTCCTCTTCAAAAGCTCCTAAGGGGAAAAAGATACCGGTAATTCATTTTTATTGAAGCAGATCTCCCTTGGGAGAAAACATATCTGAAGAAGACAACTGAAGATAGATAAGGCCTCTGTGCCTCTCATTTTTAAATAAAAAGAAAACAGCAATGATGAAAATTTTCATGCTATGCCTCTCTAATTTGTACAGTTGGATGGATTTAAGTAATATTTTCATAGAATCATAGGATACCCTATACTATCAAGTCCAACTGCAAACTTAACACTGCCAAGTCCATCACTAAACCAGGTCCCTAAGTGCCACATCTGCATGCTGTTTAAATAGCTCCAGAGGTGGTGATTCAACCATTTCTCTAGGATAACTGTTCAAAGAAATTGCTCTAAAGAGTAGAAGATGCTGCACCTGTTTTGGGCTGTCTTACATCATGCAGATTGTGCTAGGACACCTATTATGAACACATCCTTCACGGAAAAAGCCAGTTGAGGAGGTAAGTGAGAAAATCTGGAGGAAAGGCAACTCTGATGTGTATGAAGATCATGTTGTCATGCACTGTGTTGATACACCTCACTTATTTTTCTCAAAGTTTTTTTCAATGTGGCTTGGAGTCTTCCCTGTTTCAATGCTTCTTTAGATATTAGAAGGATGCTAGAAGGTCTCCCTGAAGCTTTCTCTTCTCCAGGCTGAACAACCTTAACTCTCTCTACCTGTCTTCATAGGAGAAGTGGTCCAGCACTCTTGTCATCTTTTCAACGTTTCTCTGGACCTGCTCCAACAGGTCCATGCCTTTCTCATATTGGAGGCCCCAGAGCTGGACTCCAGATGTGGTCTCATTTGAGCACAATAGAGGGGAAGAATCACCTCCCTCAAACCTGATCAGCCTTCTTTTAATGTAGCCCAGGATATAGCTGGCCTTCTTGAGTGCAGCCACACGCCCCTGGGTCATGTAGAGCTTCTTGTCCACCAACATATCCAACCCTTCTCCCTGGGGCTGGTCTCTATCCATTCTCTGGCCAGCCTCTATTTGTGCTTGAGATTGCCCTGATCCATCTTAGGACCTTGCATTTGGTCTTTTTCAGCTTAGTGAGGTTCACACAGACTCACATCTTAAACCTGTCAAGGTGCCTTTGGATGTCATCCCTTCCCTTCAGTATGTCAGTTGTACCACTCATCTCGGTGTCACTGGTAAACTGGTGAACTGCACTCAATCTCACTGTCCATGTCACTGACAGAGGTGTTAAGCAGCACTCGTCCCAGTACCAGCCACTGAGGAATGCCACTGGTCATCGGTCTCCACTTGAATGCAAGCATGCAAGATAAAAACATTTAAAGCAACCTTCATCTTTCTTATGTTTAAACACCTGGTGCAAAGAAAACATCTCTGCTACTGAAAGTAATGTCATTTTGAGATCCTGTAAACTTCAACCAGAATCAAATTTGTGTCTCTCTCACAGAAGGCTGAGAGCCTATAATTTGCAGCATCTCTCAGGCATTTTTTTTCCCCCATGCTCCCAATAAGATCCAGGATTTGAGATTCACTACTAGGAAGTATCAGTCTTCAGATTTAACTTTGACAGCTACAGAGTGTGTTGACAGGTTTCACTGGTAATTACAATGAATGGCTGCCTTGCTAAAGACCAGTAAGTTCAACAGTTCACTTGCAAAGCAACATTCACCAGGGCTCCAAAAGAAGATTTTGAGATTTTAGGCCTGTTCTACCTATTGGATTTCAAGTTTTGAATCATTTCAAGATAGATGTTCTGTAAAGATCCCTGTGCATCAGAAACTCTTTTCCTGCAATTTAGAGTCTGATCTTGACACTTGAGCCCAGGAATCACCAGCAGCTTGTCAGATGCTGGTGAACCTTACAGTGCTGTGCTGGTCTAGAAGGCCTCCCACTCAAGATCCCAGCTGTCATTTTCTCTCTAAAATCAATTTGTCATGTCAAGGAATGCCTATTGTGTTTCCCAAAATGTCACAGAGAAAACAGAAAAGTTAATTCTCCTATTATTATATCAATTGTTGAAATAACTTTGAATACAAATGTTCAGAATTTTTCTACAATATTTCAAATTTTTCTACAGTTACTGAATTCAGTTCAAGAGAGCAAATATATGTATTATATGCTTAATTTCTCTACATATACAAATTTTCTTCACTAAAATCCAGTATTAAAAAAAAAAAAAAAAAAGAGAAGGTAGGCTGTACATGTAAAGCCCAGCTTCTTAAAGAGGCTTGGGTTCTTTGATACCCTGAGGTGAGAACACAGTAGAAACGAGACAATGTTCACAGGAGGTTAATCAAACTCTTATTTGCAAACTTTCGACAGTTAGGAACTTGGCAAATTGTAAAACTAACATTCAGTCAAAATAAAACGTTTCACAAGGCATTGACTTGGCAAATTCTAACCCATCCAACCTTAAATTAGATTTCAAGAAAAGGAATTTAGGAGAAGAAAACGAGTGAGAAAAAGAAATAACTACTACCTTGGTCTCAGCTACTATAAAATACAAGCCAGTAGGGATATGACATATGCATGTCTCATACTATTGCTTTTATCTGCTCCAGTCTCTTAGGGTCCTTCCCCTCAGGTGAGGTTTCTGGAGTGCCAGTGGATTATAGCCAAACTGAGGCTGGACTGGAAACTCCAGGGATGTGGTGTGGAGCAGTGCATCATCCCACCTTCACAGAACTTGCCCTGATCCATTTTTTCCAGTCTCTCACATACAAACACCAGTTTTCAATCCTGGCCTTAAGGAAAAATAATAACTTTGATATTGTTTATTAGCTATTTGACCAGGTTTATTTTAAAGTGAAGATGTCCATTGTGCACACAAATGGGATTTTAATTTTTCTTAAGTAGAATAGTTATATTTGCACTGTTTTTCAGCCCAAAGCCAAATTCTACCTTTTGTTCTTTAACTTAAAATGTTACATCTTATTCAGATCAAATTTTTTTTCTGTCTATAGGATCAGTGTAACATTTAAAGTTTTATTATAGGTTTACAGGTAGATTATGTGCAACTGTAACATAAAAAGTAGTTTATTTTGATTATTTTTGTTTCTCAGTAACAATAAATTTATTTTCAGTTTTCTCGTATTCCTGCTGCCACTTACGCATTTTCTCAGTGACAACTGTTCTCAGTTTCAACAGTACTCAGTTTCCATTTCACAACCTGTCAAAAGGCTACTCAGGCAGAAAAAAGACAATCCATATGTAGTCTCTGTAGACTGAAAATTAGCCTACTCATAGTTATGTCTCCCCATGAGGATTACCAATTCACTGACTGCTGAAAACACTGCCAGCACTAGCAGGAGTCACCAGTGATCACTAAAATATAAATAATGCCAGTAACCTCTACTTCATGTGAACTTAATAAATTTTGCCTGTGTTCATACTCACCCTCACTGGCTGTACAACCACTTATCTTTTTAATCTGTTATGAAATCAGTAATCAAGTGCTTGAGCCCTGTATTTTAAAGCCACAAGACAGGATTACTTTCACCTAACTTTCGACATTTACGATGTAGCCTTCTACATATGAGGTAGTTATCCTAAGCTTCCTTTTACTGGAGGCAGTTAATCATTTAGTGATATGATTCATCTGACCTATGTTAGACAGCAGTTTTAGGATAAATCTACAGCTGCTCAGAGTAATCCTCTCTAATGTGACATTATCATAAAGCAGTAAGGCTATTAGAGACTTAGAAATAAGTGTAAATATTCTTAATTTTTTTTTCTGCAAGCATACTTTGATGAAATACAGAAAATTAGAACTTTTAATGTCTTTTCTGACAGAATATGCTAATATCAGCAAACCCCATAGATCATACTTTCTGGGTTAATCACAGTTCTCATTGCAATGAAGGATTCAGTGGCTATTAAAGATTTTTAATTTCTGCTCAACTTACTCCTAATAGAAATAAAAATATTATTAAGAAGAATTTATTTCCTGGATTACTTTAAACAACAGATTCAATACAGAGGAGTAGGAACATTCAGTTATGGTTAACCTTCCTTATGAGTGATTTGACTAGGTGCTCTGACCTCTTAATCAAGGATTTATGATTCTGATGAGTTAGTACCTGTTTCTTAGGTATTAATGTCACCAATTTATAGAATTGTAGGATTTCTTCCACCGATGTCCTAAAAGTCTAACACCCCAGATGTAAGCCACACACTGCTTGAGTGTTTCACATATATTTAAGAGATTTCACCCACACAAACTCTTGTAAAGTCTGTGGCTTTTTCATGTCTTGAATTGCATAAAGAGAGCATGTGATACACATTTTTCCAAGAGAACTTCTTTTAATTTAGTGAGAAAATAAGTGTTTTGGAAAAAGTGTCAGGGATAACATACAATCAAGGCAGAAGCATTACACCAAAATCCTCCTGTAAAGAAAGACAGTCCACAAAAGTACCCAGTACAAAGCAATCAGTAACTCAGCTTAGTGGAAAAAAAGCACATTGGCTTTCAGTTACCAAAAAAAGTGAAGAAAGAGGAAAGAAAGAAGAGATTAAAAGAGTAAAGAAGAAGGGATTAGAATAAGACACAGCTACCATCAAAGAATCCTGTAGAGACCACATCACAATGGCAGCTTCCCAAAAGAAAGTCCAAAATAAAGCCTATCTGTGCTGTACTTATGGAGTTTGGCCACCATGGTCATCCCTCCCAGATGGGACATTTGAGTCACTGACTACTCAATGCCTTGCCATCCAGAGTGAGAGAAGCTGCAGGCAATCTGCAGCTACAGAGGGTGTGGTGTGGGTGGGCTGCCAGGCAGGCCTTCCTTGATTGACAGGCAGCCACATAGTTCTGGGCCATGTGCATGGGCTTGCCCACCTTGGCTGCAGACCATGTACTTGCTGGCTTAGGCATAGCCCTTACCACACACAGATGCTCTAACCCACATATGTGGGTTAGTATTCAGCTAGACAGCAATTCCATTTGTCTCGGATTAGGTAACTATTGAAATCTGTTATGATATAATACACACACTTTATCCAACCCTTGCTTTCAAAGGTAGTTGCCATAACTACTAAAATATTTTTCCTATAAGTTTCCTGATTTGGCTTGATACAATACAGTAAGAAATACCTATTACATGTGAAAAATTATGAGCTGCTACAAGTGGTGTAAAAAGCTACATGATGCTATATTTTTTCCAAGACGTGGTGAGGGAGAGATGAGCATAGGTTAGTGAATACTTTTCATTTAATTAAGGCTCACATGTACAATAGATGCCTACTGTAGTAAATCCACGTTAAAAATCAGGCCATCAAATCTACTGTTCATCCTCACAACATTACTTTCTAAAGACAATAACTTTCCACAACACTATTTGTCTAATGGTATTTTTGTGTCAGAGTGTATGCAGCTGGTCCTGGAAGGCTTTAGGAGGTGACTACTTCAGCCTTTTCTGAAACCTTTTCTGTAAGTGCTCTAACCCTTTCATTATGCAATAAATAACTGAATGTAAATTCTCACTAATAAGTCCTAAAATAAAAAATCTACAAGAACCACTCACCTATCTCCAGCTGGGTCAGGGAGAGATGGTTGACCTACATGCAAAACTCGAGTAAATATCAAGGATGTGATTCTCTGGAAATCCATCTCCAACACAGAGTAAAATGACTGGGAGAAGTGGACCTTAAGGTATCTTTTTCTCCCAGGTATAATTGATGTTGGGCTAATTTTTAGTGCTTATTACACAGAATGTTAGATTTTTGTAGAACGCCTGTTGAATATTTAGCTTAGCCTAACTCTTGAAGAGTCTTCTCACTCTCTTCAGCTTTTTGCAGAAAGTATAATACAAGAATCTCTCAGGGAAGAAAATCTCACCACATATTACTAGTAATTGTATATATAAGAGGTAAGAGAATTGTGTTTGTGCAGGAAGCCTTGACAGAAGAATTTTTTAAGCTTATGCATTTCAATTTGTAAATTAAAGTTTATAAATAGTACAACACTTCAAAATAAATCCACAAAATAATTTGTCATATTGGGTAGAAATACTGGGGGGGGGAAGCTACATAAAGATGGAAATGGATAATAAAAAGTTTTGAGATGCATTCAGCAGGGTTATCTACTCCTTATTTTCTTCATTGTTTACCACCCAGTGTGTTCTTCTGAATCAGAAATGCATACAGCTTATAAATTACTGCTAATATAGTGTTACAAACTGCATAATTTCCTAAACTCTGTAAGGCTTATGCAGATATTGCATATTCAGTATTTTAGCATTGTGACTTCTGTAGTGGCTTTGCTACTGGTTGGACAGTAAAGAGTCAAAGATCTTTGCCCGAAAGCAGTATACTCTGAAGGTATTTTGTCTGAAGTACATGATTTTCTTTATGCAAGGAAGAAAACTTCAGCCAAAAAATTCGATAGGTCATACAAAACTTAGATAAATCTAACTTATTCCATGGCAGAAAAGAGAACGTGGCTTCAACTACAAAAGTAATCTCTTACTGTTTCTTCCCTCACTGAAGACTATGGCCGTAAAATTCTGGGAGAAAAGGGTTAAAGGATTTTTTTTTTCCCCTAAAATGTCATCATATTCTTTTTTTTTTTTTAGTTTCTCCCACAGAAGAGTAGTTCAACAGACTGAGTTAAATTTTATTTGAACATTCAGTAAAGTAAATGATTACTTTGGATAACATTTTATAGTGACAAGATGTCAGCTAATAGATTTGATTGAGACAACAAATAGTTTTGCTTTTTCCTTTTCAGGATTCGAGTACATAGAAATGGCTATAAAATGCTGAGAATGAACAGCAAAAATGTGCTATTTTTGTCAATGCGTAAAATTCCAAGTCAGGAAGAAGTTCATTTTGCCTTATGGAATTAGTTATTATAATTACTTATAAAGTGTTAAAAAAGGTTTTTGAAAAGTAACTTCTGTTTCATTAATAGCAAAAAAATTCTAAATTTGTGTGGCTACTCTTAAGCTAACCCTGCCTTCTTTCCATGAAAAAAAGCATAAAATATTTGTGCATCTATATACATTTGGAGTGACTGTATTTGTGTTTGTGAGATAATAGAAAGTCTGATATTTTTCCTGCTAATGACATCAGGTTGTTGGAACTTCATATTTAACACCAACTTCTGTAATGTCTTATTTTTTCTCTATAAATGTATTAGAAACCATTACAACTGCAATAAAAATTTGAATACTCAGGAAACTTAACCTCTTCAGGAAAGAGGATCTTCCTTTTGTTTATTAATCATTGCTCTCTAAGATTCTGAACTAGACTAGACCCCTCAGTACTTGCAATGATATGTTTTGTTACACTGTATTTATTTCCAAAGACATATCCACTGCAGTTCCTAATTAATATGTTCTATTGTTGTTACATATTGTAATGTTTCATTGCACTTGTGTTGCCTTTTCTTTCTTCCCACACAATTAGCTTTGTAGTGAAGCAAGAATGGAAAAGAAAAGGTGTCTTCTGATCACAGATGTTTCACTCTCTACTGGATCAAAGGAAATTACTTGTGAAATTTATTGTGAACAAGGGAAATAATCCATTCAAATGCCATATTCAGAATAAATAAGATGATATTAGATTAGCTGGGACAAGAAATCTGTATGTAGTTTGATAGATTCTTTTACAGCAAGAAGCAAAAATTTTGCAAGGGGAATATGCGGAACGGTGAAGTAGCAAGGACTTTGGCTGTTTGCAAATTATGCATATTTTAGCTGCAATTATAGAATCTCTATATCATACTTCTAATAAAGATTTTTATTTTTTAAAGAACTAGAGGACCTCCACACACAAAAACTTAAGAAACCTCTTCATTTTGTGTATAGAATTTAGGGCCAAATGATTTTCTGTTAATGATTGCTTTGGTTTCTTTATTTGCATGGGGTGGACATTTGACGAAATCATTTGAAATTATTTCAATTTACTGTTAAAAGGAATTCAACATTCTGCATATTCTACATTCTGCATATTGTAAAATTATTTTGCTGTTTCACTCTTCATAAAAGCAAGGGTTAAAATTATAAATGGAAAATCTCATCTCTTACTGTAGACAGTGATTTATAGGAAGTTATTTTGTCCATTTGCAGTAATTTCAGCAGATGCTGAACACATTTCAGCAAAGAAATTAAATTTATGACATCCAAATATGGAGGCTAACACTGGCTTCCTCCTCATCAGTAGATTTTTTCTTAGTCATGTCTTATTTTGAGGAAAGAAAACTTCCAAATTGAATAAATTATTAAATTAATAATTGGTCTGTTGGATTCAAAACATAAGCAGGTCCAAGACAGAAATACACTACTAGTAAAAAAAATATATTTTGCCTAAGCATTCTTAAGCTGTAAGTATTAGCGAATCTGCTAGAAAGACCAGATATGGCATGGTGATCAGTGTGCTCTTAAGGCACACTCTTATAAGCAAACAACTCAACACAAACCCTTGTTTGTTTTTATTATAATTCCAGCTACTGGTGGTTGTAACTGTCAGATCAAAAACTACTTCCCTGTTGTCGTGCAAAGAAAGGATGATGTTTTCAAACATAAGGGTGTCTGCAAATGTTGCTGCTATAGCATAAAGAGTTTCTTAAATGGATTTTTCATGGCTCTCAAAAGGGTCTGTTGCCATATTAGTTATTTTGGCAGAGCTCATCTAATGATGTCATGATCTATGTCAACAAAAAATAAAACAAAAAAGACCTGAAAGTTAAGTCATCAAGAATATGCCTTCCCCCCACCTCCCCTCCCTCCTTCTCCTCTCTCCCCCTCCTCTTCTGGTTTGTGTTTTGGGTTGGGTTTTTTTTGTTTTTTTTTTTTTTGCTACAGATATTCTAGTAAGTATGCTTGTCAATTTTCCACGGCAAAGAAGGAAGTTGGCACAGAACAGTCCACGTCTAAGGCAATAGATTTCTCTGCTTCCAATAGTGATGACTCTATGCAAAGCCCTGTTGGAGATGATCCCTGTGCATTTTAAATACTACAATGTTCCTGGGAATTGTTCAGAGAAGTGCTAGTTGACATATGATAAATATATCTTAGGAAAGGGTCAAAACATACTTAATCGTATTTCAGTGCTGGTCAGGATTTACTGTACCTGTACAGTTAAAACTCAAAAAAGAATTTCTCTGACAAAACAGCATTAATTTTGTTTATCAACATATGTGTAGGTCCTAATTGGTGTAGATATGCTGACAGAATGTAGGCAGTGTTAGATCTAATAGCAAAGACAGTACATGGAAAACCTACTCTGCAAAAACAAAGCTAAAACACTTGCACTGGAGAGATATAAGAGGTAATGTGCCTTTTTTTTTTTTTTTTCTTTATGGAAATGTTTACTTCTCTCATCTACTGTCAAAAGTTTTCAGGCTAGCAGCATGGGAGGAAGCAGTGTGTGGCAGTACCAATGATTACAACGAAAGTTTATCAAGGCCTGGAACAAGCAGTGAGTATGAGTTATTTCCTGCCAAGCAGAGAATCTTGCAAAGCAAACTCACAGCTGGCTTCCTACTTCTCTAGTATCAGAGGATATCAATGCAACTTTCATGTTTAAGTGTGAAAAACACAGTTGAAATGGCATTCAGTGCACTGATAAAGTAAAGTGGATCCAAAGGCATGCGCCTGTTCACAGACAAAGCCTACACTGGTGACTCTGCACCAAAGAACACGATTCCCAACTCTAGTTGGTGTTGACATACCAAGTCCTTTGACAGCAACAACAAACAAAATGGTGGATGCTGAGTGCTGCCTTCCAAGTCTCATACTGTAGGAAATGACTGGCCATCCTCCTCCCTGGTGCTGAAAACAACGCTGGTGATCTCACCTGCAGTAAATATCTTCTGATATGTATGCTGCTCCTTCACCAGGCATTGTATTAGAGAAGAAAGTGGTCAGCATTCATTGCATCTGGGATTACAAACAGCTGATGAACAAGAAATTGCATAAATAAGAGACTAAAGTCTTTACAAGTGTAAGGAAGGGTATGGCTAATGAAAAGAACTCTGGAACATGTGCAATTATGATTCCTTCTAGCAGAAGAAAGGCTGTCTTCAGATTTGAACTGTTTGTTTGCCTAGGATTCTGTGGTTAAAAACTCACCTCAGTAAACATATGCAGCACAGAGGAATAATGACAGCTGAAAGAAACCTAATAAACTAAAATGGAACCACATGGACCCTCTGGCCCAGGCCCTCCCAGGGCTATCACAAGCATCAACTCATTGCCCAGCTGTGAAATACATTAATATGCATCAATGAGAGCTGAGGGTTCTTCTCCAGATCACTTTACAGACTGGTAAAGATTACTACCTAATGAGTGTGTACCTTTTATGGGATGCTGGGAAAGACAGTCTTGGGCTTGTTCCATGATTTATTGTGGGGTGTTTAAAGAAAAAGACTAAAGGCAGCAAAAGCAAGGGAATGAAGTGGCTTGAAGAGGAGCCATCATGGGAAAAGAGAAGTAAAATAAGGTAAAAGGGACCAGTCACATGCAAATATCTTGCTGGTCAGTATGCCTGTATGAACCAAATTGTTCTAAAATAAAATATATATATATATATATATATATATGTGTTTATAAACACCAGTCATTCAGTGTTGTTTCACTCTAATCCACCCAAAGAAAACTATTTCAAGAACCTGAGCTCCCTTCACTTCAGGGGCAAGTCTAAACACCCAGTAACAACAGAAAGAAGCTGGAGAGACCCCAGTGTTGGTCTCCTGAGCTATCTAGTAATCTGGGAGTAAGTGACCTATAAGAAAGGATGAAGAAATTTGTTTGGTTTGGTGACAAGATAAAAATAATTTTAATAACAATCTGCTTGAGGAGAAGTTACAAATACGGAAGCAAATTCCAATTTTCAGTATGAGGTGGTAAAAATGTCCCAGTGGCCTCAAGCCACATAGGAGGTTGATTCTGGACATAAGGACAAAAATCCTTCCTGGGGCAGATAGTGCACTACTAAATCAGATTACCCAGAAGAATCACTATTTTTGGAGCTTTTTAGGCTTTAGCTATTATTTAGGCCTTCTCTATTCTAATCTAGCATTAGCACTACTCTGACTCCAAAATATATAATTTCCAATAGATGATTCAGAAAGAAGGTAAATCTAGTCTCTACTTTGCAAGCTCTCCAACTCTCCCAGTCGCTCAGTAGTCCATTCATTTTCAGGGAGAAGTGAATATCATATCAAATCTTGGAGACATGTTCTCATGTATACAAGGCTGACTCCATAGTTTCAGTTAAAATAATTTGGAGACACATCTGTAAAATAAAACCACCCAGTTTTCCAATACATATTCTCTGTGAAACAAGACATTAAAAATATATTATTCTTTTGAGATATCAAAAAAAGAAAATATCAAACTTATTGTCTTTACCAAGCACAAGTTTTCTTCTGTTTCATCTTAATTGAAAAGACCACAACCATCTAATGTACATTTTCTTTGCTCCTCAGGTATCATCACAAACCTTCATAAAAGTAGCCTGTGATTTTAAAGAACTTCCATAAAATACTAGAAATGTAAATATATCCTTATGTTTATGAAAATTTCTTCTGGATTGAAATGTGAAAAAGATGGCAAAATACTGTGGCTACTCAGTGCTCTGAATATTTTCTCAAGCAATCTCCTTCTGAGAGTTAGGTATGTGACCAGGGAAAGGAAATGCACTTCTACATTTATGTGCACAGCTGATGTGCATCAGAAAGGTCACTGAAGTTTGCAAAAAAATTCAAAGTGGTACGTATAAAGAATATCAGTGTTTGGTTCTGCAGCAGGACTAGAGTAGTGCAAAGACATCTTCATCTTATTCTGACTTGTTCTTAAAAACAGAGATTGTTTTTTTTTTTCCACTGCTACAAATTTACATTAGTGTTAAGCAAAAAAAAACCCCAAAAAACCCCCAAAAAACCAAAACACAAGAAGTAACAAAACACAGAAGTATCATTCTGCTTATTCAGTTAAGAAATAGACAAGGTAATCTTAGACTAGGGCCAGTGACTTCAGTCAATTATCCCTGCTGTTAACGCTAATGTTAGAGTGGTAACTATCATGTAACATCCACTGAAATTATTCCATGAAAACAATTTTATACTACATTGATTACCATGTGCATTCTCCTGATTGAAATTTTTTAAGTGGTAGCAAGGAAAAATATTTAAAAAGATTCACCAATACCCAAAAAACCCCAAAAAACCCGAAACCCACAAAATAGCCTTCATTCAAATAAGGACTCCTTGATTGATCATTCATTGAGTGGCTAAAAACCAAAAATAAAGTTATAGCTCGTGTATGACTATGTACCTCTTGTCTTTGTTGTTTTATTCTATGTTTGATTCAGAATATAATAATAGTCTAGGGCAGATAAAGAGTGGAGACTTGACATGTGAATCCTTTGCAGTCTGATTCTTCATTATTTACACTGAGGAATAAGTTATATTCAGATAATACCTTAGTTTTTAGAAGTTTGCTCATTAGCCAAAGTAAGAATTTTTTTTACAGGTATGTAGAACACCAGACAGAAAATGAGTCGGCAGTAATCAATCTTGCTTCAGAACTAAGCATATTATTACCTTGCTAATCTATCAAGCTACTTGAACAAACAAAACTCTGGTAGAATACCTACACAGCAAAGCTTTTAAACCAGAGAACATATTTTTTCCACAACCATTAAGACTGAACTAGTGTTTAGTGCCAACTGATAAGTCTTCTATGTTCAGGTGGTGTTAATTCAATTTCATGATGAAGATCCAACCTAAGGGAAGATTATAAGGTGTAGCTGAAATTGATAAGCAAAGGAGTGGAAAGTGAGTCTGTATGTATAAGTAAATGTTTCTGAACCTATTCGTTCTTCACAACTGCAGTTTAATCAAGTCTATAAAAGATAATTCAGAAAGAATCAGTGAGTGCTCAGAGCCTTGTTTGGTAGCTCATGCAATTTGAGTTCTGTAGAGATTCCAAAGTCCAGAGAATATAGGTTGGAAAGAAAAAAATCATACATTTAATAACAAAACAAGTAAACTCCTTTTCCCTTATTCCAGACCTAAATATGCTACAAAAAAACAGAACATTTAAAAAACATCATGTGCACCTCCAGAGTAAACATTTAGTCAACATATATTGGTAATCAAAAAGCAGATATATGGAAAAGAAAAAATAGAAGACATAAGGATTATAAAACAAAATTTTATGCACTCACAGAAAGTAATAAAGCATGTATATTCCTAATAAGATCATAATTGTATTATTCATATTTGCGCTGTGTCATAAATGCTATAGGTATGCCTCATCATGTTACTGAACAACACTTCAGTATAAATCACAGAAAATACTGTAGCTCACAAAAATTTTAGGATAATTTTTTAAACATTTTTCTGAAAAAACGTTTTTTCATTTTTTGGATGCAAACATTTATTGTTGAAAGCTTTCACTGGTAGTGTACACGTTTCTTCATCTACCAGAATACTCTAAGTACATTAATTTTGAAAGCTGTCATTATAGTAATTATAATTTGTTATATAAGTTATTGATTTGTCAACCACATCTATAAGTCACTAGAAATGTTTTATATCAGATATCAAGTAAATAAGAAATATGGAAAATACCTGTATTAGAAAAAATCAGTAAAAATGAATAATATGAATAATGATCTCAATATGAATAATAATCTCAGGAGAAAATGTATAGAACTCATATCTAATTTTTGCTTCAGTCTTGATTAATGGAAGATTATATATGTTGAAATATGTGCTAAGTTCTATATTTAGAATGCAGAGTTATTATGAATTTGTATTTTCTCTGAGATAAATCTTTGAATCATTTAGGCTGGAAAAGACTCTTAAGATCAAGTCCAACTACCAACCCACCACAGCCAAGTCTACAATATCCTCAAGCACCACATCTGCACATCTTTTAAATACCTCCAGGGATGTTGACTTACCCACTTGTCTGAGAGGCCTGTTCCATTGCTTGACAACTCTTCTGGAGAAGAAATTTTTCCTAATATCCATTCTTGGCCTCTCTTGGGGCAGCTTGAGGCTGTCCTCTTGTCCTATTGCTTGTAACCTTCAAGAAGAGACTGACACTCATTTTATTACAACCTCTTTCCAAGTAGTTGTAGAGAGTCATAAGGTCTCTCCTAAGGCTCCTTTTCTCCAGACTAAACAATCTTCCTCAATCACTTCTCATTAGATTTGTGCTCTAGACTCGTGACCTTAACAAGGTTGACCAGATGCCCACCAAGCCACTCTATCACTCCCCTCCTCATCAAGATCCCAGAAGAATATAAGATGGAAAAGTAACTTGTACATTGAGATAAGCCAGTTTACTAAAGCAAAAGTGAAAGGTTCCACATGCAAGCAAAGACAAGAGACACCAAAGAATTAATTCTCTACTTCCTACCAGCAAGAGCTCTCCATCCACTTCCAGGGAAGCAGGGCTTCAACATGCACAGCAGCTGCTCTGGAAGCCAAACAATGTAAATAGCAAATTCTCCCACTTATTATTCTTTTTCCTTAGCTTTTACATCTCAGCAGATGTCATATGGAATGGAATATCCTTCTGGGTCAATTTGGCCTACTGGTGGGGTGGCTAAGTATTGGAGAGACAGTGTGGACGCTGCGCCAGCATGGCTAAAACACTAGGATATTATAAATACCTTTCTAGCTACCAGTACAAAGCACAGCACTATGAGGGCTGCTGTGGGAAAAACGGACTGTTTCTCAGCTAGACCCAATACAAGACCTTTCACCAGCTTCGCTGTCCTCTCTGGACATACTCCATCACTCTTCCTTGTAGTGAAGGGCCCAAAATTGCAACAGGATTCAAGGTGCAGCCTCACTATTGCCAAGTACAGAAAGACAATCACTGCCCTAATCCTTCTAGATACTCTACCTCTGATTCATTCCAGGGTGCTATTTGCCTTATTATCCAATCATGACGTAGATAATTTAAAACATAATGTGCTCACTCGCAGATAGGTTTTTAGTTCCAAACTTAAAAAAAAGAAAGCAGTTTGATTTATTATTTTATATGCTGAGGATGTAAAAGATATTTATATATAACATTATTGTATTTATCTAAGTAGTGGTTACCCTAATACATCCAGTAGCATCCATAAAAATTTACAAATACCTAACCTTTATGTGTTATACTTTTAATTTGAAGGTGTATGCTCCTCTGTGAGAAGCCACCCTGTAATGGTCAGAATCAAAACACACAATAACCTCTTTAGAGTTTCACTGATTAAGTCAATTCTAACCCACATTTGGGGTGAGTTCAATGTTCATAAAATGAATAATTGTTGCAGGATCACAATATCAAGTGATATACTGTACTAATATTAGTCAGAATTAGGTATACTTCAAGAAACAATGAACAATGTCCCCACAGTCCTCTGTCAAGTCATTTTTGCAGTGACCTGCAAATGCCCTGATATTCCATTCATGGCCTTCCCTCAAGCAAAGACTGACAACTATGCCAAATTGTGACGGATTTTGTTGCTGATACACAATGTGGATAATTTTTCCCCAAGGGACTATATAATTATGAGTGTAAAATAGAAATAAGGCAAATTAATCAGAAACTGAACCTTAACAAACCAAAAAGACAGAAATTTTAACAGGCACTTGAGAGAAAGGAACACTACAAAAATATAAAATGTTTTAAGGACTGATATCCCCATCTCAGTATACCTGCAGATGTCAGTTACATAATGTTTATTTGGAATCAAATACAGTTTTGCTTTCTTACAAACATACGTTATCAGTGTTTTCTCAGTATTTTAGCTGTTCACCATGACACCTGAGTTTGCATGAACTTCTTCTCTAGTCTTTGCTTTTACAAACTTTTCTCACTAAAACTATTTTTGGTGTATATTAATAAAGGTTATTCCTATCTTTTCACATGCCATTTGGTTGTTGCTTCTATATTTGTTTCTTCTCTTCTGTAGCTTTAAGCTTGTTTCTCTCTTTCCTAATCTCATAGTTGATCCATAAGTCTCTTTGTCTTTAACTTTCTTCACTTTCCCTCCTGATGTGCTATGAGTCCATGTCTGTTTCTCTACACATAAGATATTTCTTTTTCCTGTTTTTCTGCTCTCTTCCAATCAGCTCTTTCCACCATTTATCTATTTCTCCTTCACTTCTTTTAATTATTGCTATTACTACATAGACTTTCAGAATACAAAATTGTTTTTCATTCTAGATTGTTTGTTTGGTTGTTGTTTGGGGGTTTTTGTGTGTTTTTTGTTGGTTTTTTTGTGTTTTTTTTCCTGCATGGAAAACAGTTGGCTAACTACACAGGAACATCTTGAAATTAAAGAGAATAAAATGTGACTCTTCAAAATATTTTCTGATCTATTTCAACTTTGTCAGGCCAGGAAGCAAATTCTTACTGTAAATAGTTTTCATCTGATGGGTAAGAAAGGGATGAACTGCCATAATCTCATTAAGTCATTTATATTTTAGAGGCAGTGATACTGGAACATTTATTCAAAAATTAAATGAAATCTGATGGCTGAGTTATATCTGAGGATTGCTTATTCAAGTTCTATTCATACAGAGGAGCCTAACGTAGGCAAATCAGACATACTTCCCACAGACTTTTAGTGGAGTATTCTGACTATGAAGGATAAACTCTGTGTATGCCATCTCTTTGAATTGCACTGCAGCACAGTTGAAGGTTCTGATCCTTTGCATTTGGTGACTTACTGAAGCATCTTCAGTCACTGTAGGTCATCTGAGATGAAGGGTATCTGAGTATGGAAACTGGAAAGCAGTTCTAACTCTCATCATATATACTTCGCTTATTCAAACTTTTTCACCACCATCACCTCCAATGTGTTATTCAGAGACAAGCCACTAGAAAAAATTGAATATGGTCTAGATCTAGCATGTAATTGTAAAGACCTGTCTAAGAATGGGCAGAATGTTTCTGCAAGATGATTGAAATAAATAAATAAATGAGGCAATAAATTTTTCACAACGGGGAAAGAAATCCTTATTTGCCCCATGTGCAGTTTACTTTATGCATCACAGTATGTATTAATCAAAAGAATAGTATTTCAGACTTAGTATGTTAGGAAGAGAAAATTGGATATCTATGTAGATGTCTTCATGCAAGAACAGTCCTGACAGTGAGATGAGGTTTAAAATTATTAAATTTTTAACTGTGTGGATGAAATTCACACAGAAAAGGTGAGCAAAATGTAGACTTGTGAAAAAGCAGGAATGGCATAGTAGATTTGAATACTGATTTAAATAGCAAGCCCACTCTATTATGTAGGCAGACATTTTGGAATGGTTCTTTCAACTAGGACAAAAGTTGAAAATATGTGAAATAAGGAAAACCTTACAAACTGTGCTGAGGGGATAAAATGGAAGGGAATAAAGATGACAATATTAATCATTCTGGTTACTGGACAAGCTCTTTGTGACCGATTCAGTCTGATTTGACCCTTTACAACTCGCAGTGATACTGCCTTTACTTAGGGTTGCCTAAATGTAAGAAGCAGATGAAAAAGACAGGCAAGAACAGTAAGCACAAACAAAGTATGAGAAGAATAGAAAACTATCAATAACAATTGCTATGTTTATCCTTAGACGCAAAGCATCGTTGTGGCCATATGCTCGACAGCTTATTGTTTCTTAGCAATACAGTTGCTGAAAAGCAGCTTTTATATATTCTGCAATATCATTCAGTATATTTTTCATGCTTTTGAAATATAAGGAAATAATAACCAGGAAAAGCCATTGCCTTTATGTAACTTACAAATATTAGAAAAATTGTCAATATATTGCTTTAATTGAAAGTGCTGACGTTCATGGTGATTAACAAAATTTATTGTTATTTAACTAAGCTAGTAAATGCAAACCCAGATACCACTAAATAAGTCTTCTCAAGTATGGAGCAAGCTGAACATATTTCAAGGAACTGATACTGAATTTCTCAATTTCAGATGAGGCAGAGATTCCTCAAATACAGTCGATACGTACCTTTTCATCTTTACCCAGTTGCTTTTAGAGTTTCTAAAACAGATTCTCTGTATGGTTGCAATGGCCTAACTCCAAAGTCTTTGTGTAGTCTTCAGCAATTTAATATAGACGTATAAAACACAAATTCAACTTCCTATTGAGGTCTTCCCATGCAGAAAAGTTACTGTGTTTTCATGGCAATAAAAAATAATTTAAAAAAACCTCATGGAATTGTGTGATATAAAAAGAGAATCTGAAAATTTCTCAACCCAAAGAACTTCCTTTCTCCTCCCTTACGACATTCTTTTATTTAATGATTCTATATTTCTGCTGAAAAGGCATCTAGTAAAAAACATTTGGGAATAAGCAGCACAACAGATTATGTTAGATTTTTCCAACAAATTTTCTGGAAACACAGTCTACTTTATTCTTTTTTTCTTTGTCTTTTCCCTAGATATAATTTGATGTAAATATCTAAACAGAGGAGATAAACAGAAAAAGATAAAATACATTTCCAGCCAAAACCTTCTGCATCTGCAGTGAGAGCTTCTAATTAAACTGAAAATGAAACAATTTCATGCAAACTAGACTGTCTTTTTAGAGGGTTAAGTAAAATTACCACAAGATGGCTCCCCAGCTTCTCCAAATACTTTTTTTTTCCTTTTTTTTTCTTTCTTTTTCTTTTTTTTTTTTTTTTAATCAAACTACTCTCCAGTGAAGACATTGATTATCTTATAGGAGTCTGGAGTACAGCTGAACAGACTGTGGATTAGAGCCTTGTCTAATAAAATAATAGCTATTTTTACATTAAAGCCCTGGAGATCTCTTTGAAAGGTAATTCTGTTACTTTAATTTCTGTACCCCATGAAAGGCTGTTATCTAGTTTGTGCCTCTGTTCATTTTTTTTTTCTAACAGACAAAGATTGTCTCAGAGAATTCAAACTGATTTGGTGTTAAGCCTTCTTCATTTAAAGGCTAAAGCAGCTTATGCTTCTAAGATTTCTAAGTTTCTAGAAGTATTAGGAATTTTAATTCTACATATATATTTTTAATTATTATTTTTGGCCATTATTTTTAAGAAGCAGAACTAAAATAAAGGGTTTAAGCTACAATGAGAAGTTATTAGTAGGGGGGTTTCCCCAGAAAACTGATATCACAACTGAAATAAAAACTATTCTCAAAAGAAATACAGTGTTTGTGGTATTTTTGCAAACCAAAACAAATGAAAGGTATACCATCTGATTCTGTTAGTTGGAACAATAATCATATTTTTTAAAATAGAACTTCTGGAATAAATAGGCTTTATTTTGATTTTACCACAATGACTGTACTGACACAAGACTTCCTAATAAAAATTAGAGATGTGACGAAAAACCCTGGTGGGGTAAGGAGGAGGAAATTTAACATCAGAGAAGTAGATGATAGTAGCAGAATTTTTTCTAATTTGTGTACAATAGAAATAAAAATTTGTGTTTATGAAGAATAAGAATCTCTTTTTTTTTTTTTTTGTAAGAACCATTCTGAAGGTCTGGAGAGTCTGTCAGAGAAGCAGTATGGTAGAGACAGAATTTACTGTAGTCTGAGAGATACAAACCTCAAAAACTTCACTTCTGCAAGGTCAGAAGTGCAGGTTTTGTCCATTCTGTCTTTTACGCCTATTTATGAAACCTTTCCTAAGGTCAAAGTCACTGATCAATCACACTGTCTGTAAATTTTCACTCAGTCATAGGGTGACATTTACTGGCAAAATTTAATCTTTATACTTAATGCAGTGAAAACAGAAGATGAGAATGAGTGCCTTGTTCAGCTGAGAAAAGATCACAAGCAAGAACATACATTTACTAAGATAAAGCTGCTCTTCTCAAGAAATTTCTGGTGAAGGGAGAGCATGAAGAGAACTGGAATTAGGCAAACCTTTCTAAAACTGAATGAAGCTTTCTTGAAGGCTCAGATTACAGTTAGAAATTGAATCCTTCCAAGAAGTCTGATCTTAGGTATAATTATTTCACAAATGTATTTAATACTGATTGAATCTATAACTGCCCATGACACACCTTTTCTTTTTGCTACTTTTATTTCTTTCTAGTCTCTCACACAATGACAAGAGTCCAAGAGCTAAACTCATCTTCTTAAGGTAAGAAGCAAACACTGTCAGCTGCCTGTCTTGTTCACACAATTTTTTGACTCAGTGTACCTATACTAATAGATCTCACACAATCTTTCTTTACATTGACTATAAGCCATTTCTATGCCAATTAACTGGTATACACAAGCATCTGTACAATTCGATGTATACATTAAACATCTCTAAGTCAGACAAATTCTACCTGCTTCCATCTGGGAGAGTGATAGAAAATGTTTAGAGTTATGATTCAGGCTTAAAGATGTAAAATTGCTGCTTATTTAGTGACTGCAGAAACCAGAATGCCCAGTATGCCCAGATAGTATGAACAAGGTGGAATGTGACAGTCACAAGGCTTAGCTAAAATGGAAGTTTAAATATGGAGAACCAGAAACTTATCAATTCACACTGAATTCTGCACTGTATTTTCAATGTGCTCTTGCTCCATTTACTGTGTTCAGATGACATGCTATCCTTAAAGATATGAACATAATTTTTAAGCAAAGTTTTACACCTCTATTTTTTCTTGTTGTGTCAGAAAATCCATTGGAAATGTAGTCACATGTATTCTAAAAATTATTTGATCTTTCTGGATTTCAGACCTAAATTGCAAATGCAAGAGCAATGTGCAATCAGGGAAGTCATTGACTTACTGAGATACTGAAACCAGATCTGTTTATTATTTCACCCTTAGTGTGGTCTGTCAGAAAGCAATATTTCTTCACCTGTGTTGGGAGTGCCAACATTTCCTTATAATGTGACAAAGTAAACTTCTGCCTCAAGAGCAAACATTAATGTATTATGGGATTTATTTATTTATTCACTTACTTATTTTTGAAAGAGGATATTTTTAATTTGATGCTAACAAAGACATATTAGCTTCCCGTATCATTGATTTAATCGTCTCTATTCATATAATAGGTACAATAGGACTAATTATATAACAACAATTAATTAAAGAATGTGTGAAAGATGGTGAGGAGCTACCTTTCACTTGTGTGTCATTATGACAAAACATCTTTCAGTCATTGAAGTAAGATAAAGTCCAAAAGGAAAATTTGAGCTCGAATGAGTTGATAACACTGTCCTACTGGAGCAGATTTTACACATCTACTATCCTGGACAGAAAAAAGAAATACTTACAAGTACTTTTAAAACACATAATAACACAAGAAGCTTTAGTAACTTTCTTGAACTACTCATTAATCTTATCTATATAATATGTATTAGAACAGCAATCTTGTGAGTAGGCTTAGCTTCTCAGAAAGAAGGTATGGAGCTGCTATTTTGACTTAAATAGTAAAAGATATTCCTGGAAAGGAACATTTATTTAAATTCATTCAGTAAAACACTACCCTGTTTCCTTTAGTGCGTTTCAGGCAATACACACAAATGAAAGCTATAAATTTCATTTATTTAACTCAGACAAATTCTATTTTTTTCCATAATTAAAATATTAGCCAATTCTAGAAAAAAAATACAGCCTTGTCTAAGCCATTCACAGGATACACAGATGGGCTTTCAGCCACACATATCTGTTTCAATTTCATCTGCAAATCAGGATTCAATGAACACTAATGTAGAACATAGCTACATACATGTATCTTTATTATATAAAACTAGAGGGACAGTTAACAAGTAGTATTTTATACAAAATAGAAGACTGACTAACAATATAACTGGTAATGTATAGTGAGGTGTATTTTAAAGCCACTTTTACCTCATGATTTATTTTTTTTTTTAATGAGGGAACATGTTGATCTGTATGAACAAATTGCTGATGGATGAGAGGCTAGACATGAGACAGCAGTGTGCACTTGAAGCCAAATCATATCCTGGGCTGCATGAAAAGCCATGTGACCAGCAGGTTGAGGGAGGTGATTCTGCCCCTCTACTCTGCTCTGGCAACACCTCACCTGGAGTGCTGCATCCAGCTCTGAGGTCCACACAGGAAGGACATGGACCTGTTGGGTTGAGTGCAGAGGAGGGACACCGAGATGATTAGAGGGATGGATCACCTCTCCTACGCGGAAAGTTTAGGAGAATTTGGATTGTTCAGCCTGGAGAAAAGAAGACTTCAGGGTGACATAATTGTGGCCTTCAAGTACCTGAAAGGAGCCTACAAGAAGGACGAAGAGAGACTTTTTGCAAGGGCAAAGGGGAATGGCTTCAAACTGAAAGAGAGGAAGTTTAGATTAGATATTAGGAAAAAGTTCTTTACTGTGAGGGTGATGAGGCACTAGAGGTTGTGGATGTCCTGTGCCTGGATGGGTTCAAGGTCAGGTTGCATGGGGTTCTGAGCAGCCTGATCTAATGATTGGCATCCCTGCCCATGGCAATGGTCTTGAGTCTAGACAGTCCTCAAAATCCCTTCCAAACCAAGCCATTACTTGATTCTATGATATTATTGCATTAAACCATACTTAAAAGTGGACAGCAATGGAACATGTAAAGTTCTTGTGGGTAGTTCCAGTTCAGCCCTGGAGGAAGTTGAGCTTGATAAAATTCATCCATGTGAGATTATCTACTGATCTCAATAAATCTGAGATCAGAAAGGGAATAATAATTGAACATATTATTTAACTATAGCCAAACTGGAGCCATGTTTTTATTCAAGCATCTTTAAGCCACTGAATGTATTGTACTGAAAATCCATTTAAAAAAATAAATAAACAAACTCTTCCTACAAACAAATTTTACTCTTTGATCTAAAAAGACAAAAGTATTCCTCTTTCTCTTATATGTATATTTATAGATTAAATTGAAACCATGTTTTTATTTTCTCTTGTGAATGTTGAAAATCAAACGCACTACTGCTTAATTTGTGGGGTATTAGGATTATATGTAAGAATTTCTAGTGCTATGTGCCAGAAAAGGTGGATTTCAGTCACTAATTTTTGTCTAACTAACTGATTTCCTGAAGAAAGAAAATTAGAAGCTTCTTTACACGGTCTAGCTAGAAGGTTTTTATGCCTTTTATTTTTAATTCTAAACAGAAACATGTACCAGGTTAATGTATTTTTTTATAGTACTAGGTGAAAATTAATGGATAATAAACTCTCCAGATCATTATAGTGAAAAAATTTCTTCATTGTCTTCAAATAACTCATGAGCAAAATATTTTTTAGCCATTACAGATAGAATTCAAATTGGTTTTCTCTTTCTACTCAAAGTAGAATTCTTTAGGTTTAGTCACCAACTTGAACAAGAATTCCTAGGACTTAGCTACTACTTCTTTTTTGTTTCCATAGAAACAAGATGAATATGAAAAATGGTGCTTTGAAATAATCTCCATTTTGAACACAAAAGGAAAACAGTAGTAAAGTAAAACAGGTGTAAAGTAACAATTATGTTAAAGAATCTTATCCCACTTTTTCAGTCAGTACAACAGCTGTTTCCATGAAAATGGAAATGTGAGTACTGACAAGGAGCAAGATGGACAAAGTTCTGAAATTTAGTCTTTCAAATTCATGGAAGAAAACTTAGCTCCCCAAGCTTTCTTAAAGACAAAATCCAAAAATGTCCCAGAGTTCCAGTTTCTTGCTATTTTGTGCTATAGCATAGTTGCTGTAGTGAGGAGATTTGATGACCTTTTGAACATCCAGAAAATTACTGGAACACTGTCACCTCTTTTTTATGCATTGTGCATTAGATTAGCACAGAAAGCTAGTGCATGTGAATCCACATTCTATAGTGCATTCAAATATTTGGTTTTTAGAAGTTTTGGGGAAAATAATAAAAAAGACACATCATTTAAAACATAAGCTGTTCTTTTGTATATTGGAAACTATTCAATTGTTACAATTTGGTGATTCTTTTTGAGCACATAATACGAACGACAGTGGGTGGTCAAGAAGGTGTTACACTGCTGTAACAGTCGTAAGCAGAAAGTATGCCTGAGAAGTCTAAATTTTAGATCTACATCTAATGGAGAATCCATTCTTTCTGCATATAATTTTCTGCATATGCTTTTTGAGAAACATACTATGTACACCTTGCATGGATTTTACACATTACTGGCATATTATCTGACAGTCATATTAATATCCTCATGAGGCAAACAAATTGAGTATGTTAACTTAATAGACATATCTGGCTGTTAATTTAATTGATTTTAGCCAATATAATGTTGAAATCACATGCAGTTTTTAATCCATAACTGGCTTGAAAGGGTCAAGCTCTGTGTCTTTGCATTTAATTTTTTACAGAAGAAATGCTTTTCAAGACAGTCTTTACAATGGTTTACTTTCTAAATTAATATATTACTCTGAATTTTGTGACAGAAATAAAATCAAAATCAGATCATGTCCTTGTCTTATTTACAATTATATCAGTTCTAGGCTATCAGCTCAGTGGACTCCCAATTTACTTTTACATATCTGAAAGCAATAGATGAATATTTTTTTGTCATATTTATCATTCTTTTTATTTAATATTTTTATCTTATGTCTTTGAAATATTATTTGAACATGTAATGTTCTAAAAAAGGTATAGGCTAATAGTTGCATTTGTTTTATTTTGATTACGAGCTTGGAGAGATACTGTTCTGTCTATTAGCAAATGGGAGACCATAAATGATATTGGTATGAAATGAAAGGTTGAGGGTTTTGACAACCAATAAAGGACATGTATCAAAAATAATACACTTCTGATATTTTTTCTCCTACATGAGCCTACAAGTGCTCAAAACCCCACAACATTTTAAGAAATACATTAGCACAGATTTTTCTTTGATGGCTTGAAATTTCACTGTTATTTTATCATCATACTGTTCATCAAGATCACCATTCAGGTATAGTAAGAGTAGTCTCCTGACAAACAAAAGTGTCCCTCTCAGGCTGAAAGTAATTTGGTGGACATACAAAAGCAGCAATTCCTAACAGGAACTTTTATTTTAAATGGCAACAATGTGGACACATTGTTTTAATATCTTATGCAGTCGGTTTCAGTGACATGATAAAACAAACAAATCACATTAAAGTAAGGCTAAGTGTAAGAAAATGAACCCTAGGTTTTTAAATTGTAGTTTCCTTAAACCATACCACATTTAGGACTGAAAAAAAAGTTTTATTTTCATTATCTTAAATAAGAGAAGCCTGCATATAAGACACATTCAGTTGTAGTTTACTAAGAGAAAAGTCAGGGAATCAGAGAGTATGACTAGGTAATATGAATGACTATTCATCAGTAAAAGCAAAATATGACTAAACAAGCACAAAAACCCCAAATAGTCTATCAGACACAGATACACAAAAATTCTGCAATTTTTTTCACTAACTTGTTGGATTCATACAGCCCTGTCTAAATAAAAGAAAGATATGACAGTTCATGCCGTTCAGGCTATAAGCTCAGAAATATAGTATCGCTTATTAGAGAAGCTCTTAAACTATCAGCACCCTTGCTGAGAAAAAGATTTATGGCTAACCTTTGCTAGGTCGGTGACAGTAAGACTGGAAAGTGGTTTTTAGAGAAAAAGCAGTCAGGTGATTCAACATGAAATTAAATATGTTGCTGGGCTCAGCAGGTAGCTGATAATATGATTGAAATTCAGAATACCTATAAATAGAAAATAGTGCCTAACATGCAGTCTGGGTCATAGAGAAGATGCTTTACCCTGTGATATTTTCAGTGTCCTGTGGTTTTGTTGGGGGTTTTTTTGTTTGGTTTTTTTTTGTGGTTTTGTTTTTTTTTAATTTAAATGTCATACCACACACATTGTTTTTTATCCACTAACGCACGGAGACAGTTATACTGTCTAACATTTTCAGTCAGAGTTTTTCAAGTGTGCTTTGTTGGAATAATTTGTCCTGTTCCCTGTATCAGTGTTGAATAGTGTTAATATACTCACTGCATTTCTATTAAAAGAAAGATCTGTTGCTGTGCAACCTGATGTCGTGGAAGGTGTCCCTGCCCATGACAGGGAGGTTGGAACTAGATGATATTTAAGGTCCCATTCAACACAAATTGTTCTCTGATTATATGATTTTGCAGAAAGAATCTATAAATCAACACTACAACATCCTTAAAGTAAAGGAGAGCTGGACTAGATTAAAGTTAGGGTTGTGGAAACTTCCTAACTATCCTTGTAATGCAAGAAATTTGAACAAAATCTTTGAGAATTCAGTAATCACTAAAACACCAAGAGAAAGGAAAGGTATACCAAATTAAAACTATTGCTACATTTTGTACTTTCTCTTTAAGTGACCATTACTAGATGCAAATGGACTGTAATCTACACAGAGGTGTTAATGGAGCTCTGGAATGCCATTTTCTATATATTTAACAGTGACTATAGAATATGTGTCCCAAAATGTCATACCTGCTAGCACTGATTGTGGCTATGCAAAATGAAAATATTTAGACTGAGTCTGATATGGAGAGTACAGTATGATTTCTGTCTGTATAACCTGTTCAGAATTGTTGCTTGTAGTGAGTGTGGAAATCACATCCACAAGGACTACATCTTGTAAGTTAAAAACGCTTGTAACTACTCAGGAACACCAGAGTCAGTACAGAATGGTGCACATGCATTAGATACTTTTACTCTCTGTAAATGTTAGTTCATATTAAATTGCTTGGTAGAAGTGATCTTTGGCGTGTATGTACTAAGAAAATGCTGATTGGTCAAAGTTCAAACTAATACAGGAACTAACTATTCTGAGAGCTTAAGATTTATCAGGACTGTAAAGAACAGACTTCCTGACAGAAGCACCTGGGAAATGAGTTCATCTGATCAAACAGAGGCATCTGTAGTGCAGATCTCCCCATCTGATTTAGATGTTTAGACTGTCTTTATAATCAGTGAAGAGAAACAGGCTCATCTAGGGGAATGATTCACTCCATCATAAAGCAGACACTTAACATTTTCAGATTAGTTGTTCCATGCAAGTGCTTATTTTTCTCTCTTCACTATAAAAGAAAATCCAGGAAGACAAATATACATGTCTCCAGTGTAAATATTTAAAGATAAGACAAACGAATCCCAGACAAAATGCATGAAGATGAGCTGACTAAATCTGTGTCTTTATGCCTCCACAGGTCTATCTGTGATTTAAATTCAGACGTTGTAAAGTTCATACTAATAGAGGACAAGAATCAATTTCTGTACGTCTGAGGAAAGTTCTTCCACAGATCCCTCTTGGTATATCATTCATAGTAAGTCTATAAAGTTCTGATTCTGCATTGTAAAACCAGAATTTGACTCTATGTCTACATCGAAGAACCTGTTTATTGTCATTCTTTTCAGGTGTCGACTTTTATTTTTTCATAAATAATTAAGGAAGAGAAAATAGATGCAGTAAGAGTAATTTCTTATTCATGAGGAAACAAGAAATGAATCAAATTTATTGTCCCTGTAACTTCAGAAACAAAGACAAGAAGATTGTTTTCATGCAAGGAGATAGTGTCAAACTATCCAAAGTTATGCTTGTTACAAGCATAAACCAGCCCAGAATATATGTTCTAAAGCCAAAGGCACCCATAAATCATGATTTCTTTAAGTGAATAGTGGTTGCAGGAGTGAACCGTGAATGAGTCAGACACCACAATGAGTCTATCATGATTTAAATCACTCAAAATTAATCCATAAATAATATATCTGTGTCAATGGAAAGGATAAAAAAAAAAGTACAGCAGCCATTTGATAATTTTGTGGTTAAAGTGCTAAATGAAGTAATTGATTCCTAATTCTTTCACATGTTCCCTGTGTAATACTTGTTCAGTGTTTTTTTAAGCAGAACAGTTGAGTTGTGACTCTGTCCAATATGAAATTATATTCTGATATTTTACTGATATTGCATAGATAAACTTGCACTTGAATATACCTTTTTATATTATAAAACTATCTGAAAAAATAAAGTATTCAAAATCACGTACTTAGTTCAATTTTCTGCAGGAATTTCTTATCTCTCACTTCTTTCAAAATGGAGAATCAGATGATGATGAGGAAGATTTCTGTTGAAGCCATTGCTAAGATAGCTGAAAATAACTTCTAGATTTAGATATATAGTTTATAATTTTTCAGATCCACCCAAATACATAGGTACCGATTTAAATATAAAGAGCTATGGAAATCCAGTGTTCTGCAAGTTAAGATCATATAAATTCTCTTTCCTGATCAGGATGCTTTCCTGTGTCATGGTGGATTGTAGTTTAAAGACTCCATTTTCATTTACTCCCTAGCACAACAGTGCTTTTATCTCAGTGGCTTCTAAAGGACATTCCTTTCACATGTTTCCCATATCGTCAACTTCTGATTTCCTGCTTCATGATACATGTACTTAAGATATATATGTATAAATATATGAAATACAAATATATAAATACATACAATAGGAAACAGTCATTCACACTTCTCCCAGATTTTCACATTACAGCTCAGAACTTATTTTGCCTTCCTTTGGGAATTTTTTGTTACAGGTACTGTTAGTTGCAAACATGACAAAAGAAAGGAACTCTGTTATCTCAAGGAATATTAATGATGACTCATCTACTGAAAGCTCCTGTAAAGAGAGCTGAAACTTAACAATGTTAGGTCACTGAATTTTGGCAGGATAAGCTGAACTTCTAATAGATGCATGACATATAATCAATTGACATACAAATTGTCCAGGAACTTCCTTCAGTTTTCCTTCAGTCTGTCTTCACTGACTTTGGACTGACTTGTGTGCTAAACAATTATCACTTCACTCACATTCACTTGAATAAGAATTTTAGAATAAAATTTCAGAACCTGGGTTTTAAAATATTTATTTGCGTGTTACCAAAAATGTTTTCACAAAGGTGGGAAATTTATATTATTACAGAAGTCAACTTCTTTCAATGTTCTCTGAGTTGTCTAAAGGTTTTCAGGTCTGAATGTGGAAAGTTATATGCTAAAGAACTACTACTTCTTTTCCTTTCATACTTCACTACTGATTGTACAGCTCATTACAGCAATAAGCGTGCTTCACATATATACATTTCTCCTGATTCTCACATGTGGGTTGAAAAAGATGAAAAGACAGAAAGAAGACATCTTCTCTCATAAGTAAAACCACATTAAATGGCCTTAGGTAAATCTCGTGATGAAGCAATTATTTTATTTACTGTGTATAAAAATATATTTGTTTTTTTAATCACCTATGCAGTGGGGAAAACAGCAATTTTCATTGGCATATGATGAGATTAGAATTTATTAGTTCTGTTTGGGTAAAAGAGGTTATATTTGTAGGAATCAGATTAATTGTACTGGGATTCTTAATGTAAAATATTTCGCTCAACTAACATCGAAGTGGTACTTTATAAGTTTATAAATATATATTAATATTTTATGAGGATATAAATAAATCTCTTCCCACATGACCTTCTATTCAAACAATTGTGATTCAGCCAATCAGAAATTCTGTGAGTAAAGACCTAGCAGAGCTGGATGGCTTTCCAGACATTTTTAAACAAGTAGCTAATGTCTTATTTTTGCAAAATTATGCATTATAAGCATAATGCCAAAAATAATGATGTGCTATCTCAGACCTTAATTGTCCTTATTTCACTAGCAAGGCAAGACCTTTGCATAAAGTAGTAGGCATACAAGATTCAGGTAAGGATTGAGGAGGTATGCAAACACTGGGAATTTCTAGGCTACATCAGCTGTATTTTAAAGTTTTCCTCTTAAAGTCATTGAGAGATACCACAAACATGTCTTCTAAGTCCCCCAAACTTTCCTTTAGAAAAAGCATTTTGACTTCTTAACTCTTCTGCTTTCTCTCACAGGAGTGTGGTGTTTTTTCTCTTTCTGTAAAGCGCTGTCTAATTTGGTAAAAGGAAAATGACATACTGAAAAGGTGCTATGTGAAAACTGAACTCATGCTTTAATAATATAATATTAATGGGGCATCTATCTCAGTTCTTTATTTACTGCCATCTTTCCATTATCTGAAGTTAGAATTCTTGTGTATATTTCTCTTTTTCATAATCTACTTTAAACAGATATAAATACTTTTTATTGATAATACTACTTTTCCAAAAGAAGTTATGTGTTTGGAATTTATAATTGAGTCACCATTCTGAGAAATTTCATAGTATTCCCTAGTATCACACTTCTAATCATATTCAAACCTTTAAGATTTGAATTGCAGTTTTAAAGTCTTTCCAAGGTAAATTCAGAAGCAGATGTTTGCTTTCTTCTTGACTTTTATGGTTGTGAATTTTCTTGAAGGTTTTCAAATACAGTATTCATCCAACAGCTTCTTTTATTATATCTTAAGTGGGGATTGTTTATGGTCAGTTATCATAAATCACTGAACGAGAAAGTGAATGTACAGAGAAAGATACGACAGCAAAACACAGATTAGATTATTTAATATTTTAATATTAATTAGTTAATATATTAATCTGTTATAGATAATAATAGATCAATATATGCTTTTTGTTTATAAAATATAATTGGAAGTGTGCAGTGAAGCTATACAAATTTAAGCTAATAGAGGAAGTGTGACTGATAGCACATAGCTATGTTAAATGAAAATTCAGTTATATAAATAAAGCACAACAGAATTAGATACTTAAGTGTTAATGCAGCTTAAATATAATTTTTAAAGGAGCTTTCAGACATTGGTTCTATATTTGTATATTTGTTCTAACTTTGGAAAAAGCCCTTCTTTTTCTTTTAAGTAAAATCTGTTGTGCATTGCTAATATTTCAATGTAGCTTAAATCGCAATGGTGAATCTCTCATGTCCATTTTTGCCAGCCCTGTCAGTATACTTTTCATTCCTTTGTTCTATTTGGGAACATTTTATTTTTAATGAATGAGTTTTTGCATGTTCTAGTTCTCTGAGAACAGAAATAACAAAATAATTACAGAGAAAAAGTGTTCAGGTATGTCTAATCTGTTAAGTAAAAAAGGGACAGATACTATACCAACCCAGTCTGCAGCTGAGCTAGATGTTAGGGCAAGTCTTTGCTAGAACCTAGACTGCCTTTGAAAGAGGTAGTTAGAGTGGTCTAAAACAAAGCCAAAGGCTGGATAAGGAGCAATCTACAGTACAAAAATTCATCCCTTTATCTCCTTTTATCTAGAAATATAAATAGGAGTAAAAAAACCAAATACGAGAATACGTCATATCTTGAATAGTTCAATTAAAATAGCGTATACTTTTGTCTGATTAGAGAATGTGAAATTGAATCCTGTTTAAACGATGATCTGTTTAATCAATATTATTTGCCAGACAGAGCTGCTTTCTTAAGAATAGCCCCCAAGGTGGCCATAAATACTGCATTCAAAAGAACATTAAAAAATGATGATGGGAAAGTTGCTTGGTAATTTATTATGAAGATATTTCAGTATTATTTCTTACATTTTAGAAAATAAGTACTTCAAAATGCAAAATGGGTAGTGAGATTTTATGGTGAAAAAGGGTTTTTAACTTTCTGCATAATAAATATTCATTTTTATACTCATTGAAAGCCAAAATACAGATAAGTTCTGAAGAGCCGTATGACAACTAGTAAGTAATTTCTGTCTTGTATTGTTTATAAGCATTTTAGTGAGAAGTATAAATTAAGTATAATTGTCCTACTTTCTTTTATCTTAACTGATGTACTTTCTGCACATAACTTTTGATATTTTTCTTAGTTGAAATATTATTATACTTTTTAAGGAAAATGACCCAGTTTCGTAACAATATGCTCACAAAACCCAAACAGTGTGAAGAATACTTGCTCAATGTGAGAATGTGCGTGTTTTGATTACATTGTTTTTTGAAGAGGCATATCTCTTTGGTCTGTGGTACCTGCCTCTTAGGTTCATTTTGACATGCACTTTCTTGAGAGTTTAGAAAAGCTTAGTGAAAAACTGGAACAGGGGAAAAAGTGTTTAAGTTTTTCCTTTTTTTCACCTGCCTCTTTTCTCTGTTTTATTTGATTATGCTTATGCAATATCTTTTTTCTTTAATTCTTTTTTTTAAGGTCAAGTGTTGCTTGGTTTGGTCTACATAATCAAAATTTTGGGCCTTATGGGGGAGTGGGGAATTGTTCTTTTTAGCTAATAAAATGCTTTATAAAACGTGTAGATCAAAGACTGCAGGTCAATAAAATCTAGTTTATTTAGTCACATCATGGCTCCCACATCAGAAAGTCCAGATTATTAGGAAACAGCTTTTTTCTAATTTTCTTTTCTGTATGAGTGGAAGATATACTTGAGAAACAAAATTACTTTCCCCTTCCACGGAGACTTCTGGTGTTTTATCAGCTGTTTCAACCTGTAAGTATAGATATCTAAGTCACAAGTCAGATTACGTCTGAAGATGTAATCTAGTGATAATGCTAATACATTGTGTAAACCCTCTGAAATTACTCAGTTTCCGGGAGTTTCTCAGATGACTGTTCCTGCAGCTATTAGATTCCAAGTAAAATCTATTCTCTCACTTAATAAAGAACATATAAACCACATCAAAACATGGGATTTTTATTAGATAACACGACTGATTACTACCTGAACTGGCCTCTAGGTGGATGTTATTGTTGTAGCTATTCTTCCCTCTTACAGAATGAAGGAAATTGAAATAGAAGATAGGATGTAGCTGGGAGGGTGATTCTTCTAAAGACAATAGAAGAAAAGTTTATTAGCAGTGATTGAAGGGAAGGCCCCTAGGAACACTTTTCATCTTGACCTTGGCACTTCTTTTGAACACCCAGCAGCATGACAGCAAATGCACACTGTATACCTCCATCCACTTCATGGCTGACATTAGATGAAGGAAGAGTGCTCATCTGCTCTCCGGATGGGAGCATGCACTAGTCTGTGCCAAAACATCAGCTACTCTGAGTGCTATCGATGAACATACTATACATGCTAGAGAATGCGTTTGTCCTACAATTTAGAAATTACCTTTTCCTACTAAAACAAAGTCTGACAAGAAAAACTTGCATGAAGAAATGAAGTAGAAAAAAATCCCATCAGTTCATTTAACCCAATGACTTAATTAAAAATAGGAAAAAAATCCTTAGTGTTATTCCTCACATAAATACCTCATTTGTTGATGAAAGAAGTACTTTTGATAAAAATCCATAATGGATTACCCCCCTCCCCCCCAACAAAATAATACAATCCAATTTCTTTATAATCAGGAAATAGAGTATTTTTTTTGTGGGAGAGTTAGATAATTAATTACAGATTAGACCAATAAATGGAGAAGCTTCTGAAACTGTGCAAAAATAAATTCTCCCAGGCAATAATATTTAAAAAGAACAAGTTTAAAATTCAGAAAACTTGCTAAAAGGTGACAAAACATATTTATGAATATGTCTGTGTTTTGTGGAGTGAGTAGTTTTAACAACTGTGGGAAATTAAAATAGATTCATATTATTTGGAACACAAATATAACAAAGAAGAAAAAGACAAAAAAGTTCAAAAAATATAAAATTATCTTAAAGGAGAAAATACAAGTTTTACAAGACTATATTGCAAGACAGAGATATTAACTGAGCAATTGAGAAAGCTAAAAATAAGAGAGAAGTATGAGTTATTCCTTATTGCATCTGGAAATATTTTTGAAAGTTTCCTCCAAATTAATCCACAATTATTATATAGATCAGATCAAAACAATAAATTTATTAATAATTACAGTATTCAGATTATACTGTGAAAAGAATGCAGAATAAATGACTGTAAAATCCATTGCTACCAGTTGATCAGCAAGATGGTAAGTATTCGTCACAGCGGAAAGAAAGACGAAACATTGCACTCTGACATAGGAGCTTTTGATTTTTTAAGTATGTGGCAGGACACTGATTTTACAGACTTACAAACTCGGCAGCTTTTGGGTTTGTGTTTCGCATTTCTTTCACACACAGAATTACACACACAGAATTAATAAGGTTGGAAAAGACCATGGAGATCATCAAGTCCAACCTTTACCTAGGTTAACTACCTACCCAACATCAGTCTAACATCTATACCATCTAAACCATTTAAACCATCTAAACCATACCACTAAGTTCATCATGTAACCTATCCTTAAACACATCCAAGGATGGTGACTCCACCTCCTCCCTGGGAAGCCCATTCCAGTGGGGGATCACTCTCACTGTGAAAAAGTTCCTCCTGATATCCAATCTAAACCTCCCCTGACGCAGCCTAAGACTGTGTCCTCTCGTCCTGTCACTGGGAGCCTGAGAGAAGAGACTTTTCTTTATTTTTTAATTATTGTAATTTTTTTTCCTTAGTAAAAGAATAGACAACTTTTTTGAGGGGAAAAAAAAAGCCAGAATAGCATTTTCAAAAATTAAATTCTACTTTTGGACAATATAGACAGTTACCTTTATGGATGAAATCATATGTCTGAATGCTCCAGGGAAGTATTCTCTAAGGAAAGATACTTCTATGTTTGTGAAGAAAGCTAAAGAAAAAAAACAGGAATTAAACAGTCTAACTGGCAAAATCTGAGTCAAATTTGTAAGCTAGCAATCTTTTTAAAATTCTCTTAATAGCAACTATCACCAAAATATATGACTGAGTCACAAGAGGTAATATCTAGTTACAGAAGGTGTAGTGGAGGTAGTATATTCAGTTACCTTTAAATGCTTATATAGGCTTCACCACCATAAATACTGTAAGATGAAATGAGGAACTAGAGGAGAAGCCCAGGTAATCAATGTCTGTACCTCATTGAATTTAGGAGACAAATAAAAGTCCTCTATAGTTGAGGGCTTAGAGCAACAGTGATGAAGCAGTTTAATTTCAATTTTCTCTAACACCCATGAGAAGCTAAATCAGGAAGAACTTATCTGCATTCTCTTTTCTGGTGAGCTGCAAGCATTTGTGATAAGTGATACAAATTATTCTCATAACAACCTCACACTCATTTCACTTTTCACACTCAAGTGTCTTCTCATCTGTCGTTTCTGTGGGACCAAGGAAGACTGACATTGTAATTTTAGGACCTCTGTGTGTTGCAATAAGGAAATTGTGAACTTTTTGCACTCTTTGTTTCTCTCTCTCTTCTTGGCACCCTGAAAGAACCATAAATAAATACTCTAAAGGCAATTTCAGGAAAATGAAAAAAAAAATCATCTAATGGAAATCATAATTTAGTCTCTTACACTCTAAAAATCCTTACTAATTACCAAAAGCTTTTGAAAATGCAGACTTCCTTAACTAAATGAACAGTCACTCTTAGAAAAGAAACTATAATGTGATCCATTCTAGACTTAAACTTCGTTAAATTATCTCTGTGTAAATTTCAAAAAGAATGACATAAGACAACTTAAATATGGTTGTGAACCTGATGACAGTGAAAAGTTAAAATAAGTTAAACATGAGCAAAGATGTATTCAAAGATAAAGGATGGAAAAGGATCAACTCTAAACTTTATTTGAAAACAGAGAGCCATCTTTCTGACTCTTGCTGTACACCTTCTGCTATATTTGTCCTGGCCTTCATTTTACTAAATTCTGCCTACAGTCCTACTTCTATTTATTTACATTTTTCATTTCTATGTCTTTCCATTTTACTTCTCCTTTTTCTTACCATTTTCTATTCATCTGCCAGGTTGTTTTTTTCTCAGAAATACCTACGTGTTATAAACAGAAGAGATAGAGTGGGATTCTCCCAATGAGGTTAGGAAGAAGTAGATAGAAATCTTACAGTTCTTGTGAGAACAAAAACCTTGTTGACCTGCTTGTGCAAGATAAAGATTAGGATGGGGAGGGGTATGCTTATGGAAATAGGCATAATCCAGTGAATCAGTTCTTTAATACAGTTTTCCTTTAAAATGCTTGACAGCTCTATTTTATAGGATTTTTAGAATATTTTATTCTATTCTTTTATATGAATTTTAGAGTTTTTCTACATCATTTAGAGAGAAAGAGAAGCTGAGACTGCATCTTTGTTGCTGGTAAACAGCTTGAACAGCCTGAACATTTGAGAAATAACTGTACAGCGATTATGCAAATCAGATAAGCTCAACCAACCAGTATGCAGAGAAATGCACAGCTAAGGAAAAACCTATACAGGTACTCATCAATAGATGTTCAGTTACTCTGTGTTCTGATTGGCTTGAGCATGTCTATTTCTGTACGTTATTCTTGTATTGATAAAAAGCTGAGACATACAAGACTGATTCTCAAAATATTTGGAAAATTATCTTGATTGCCTAAAGAATTTGGCTCTTTAAATGCACAAGAGATAAATTTAGCCACCAAATCTAACCTTTTCCATGGACTAGAGTAATGCCTTTTCATTTCGTACTGCTTACAGCTGCAGTTCAGTTGAGGAGGCGCATAATTAACAGCATAAAATGTATTTGGAAATAATTACACCAATTCAAGGGGAAGTTATTGTCCATGACTACGCTATAAGGCTTACAAATTTATTATTTAAATTACATGAATACACTTTAAGGTTAAATTTTCACCTAAGGACTTCTGTAGGATATGAGTTGTACTTCATTTTAGTATCTTATTCATTTTTTATGCTAACTGGTTTGAAACAAGATTGGGATTATCCAAGAAACTCATATACCAAGCGCTCTGAAATCCAATATCTTCAAAAAGAACCTTTGCAATATTTCTGAAATACCAGAAGTTCCCACAGCAATGCATTGAAACTAAATTTTTCTTAGAAGCAGCAGTAAACTTGTCATGGTTCTAGACGAGCACTCCCATGCTGCTTTACCCATAATCACATATTTGCAAACACAGGACTTTCAGTTTTGAATTCCAGGTCTTCAGATAATAAAGTGACATGCAATGGATTTGCCAACCATGAACTTTGTGATAATTTGTTAAAATACAAAATATTTCAGATTTTTAACCATACATTAATTATATACCTTGGCTGGGTCGGCTGCTTTGGGGCAAGAAGGGAGTTCCATCACTGATATCAATAGGCTTAGGAATATCTTAAACTCTCATTATTTCCTATTATTAATCATTATTTTTATACTGTCAGTTACTTAGGATGGGACTAAAATACTTTTTCCTGTGGCTGTATACAGAAGGGCTGCATGAGGCTATAGCTACAAAAAGGCTGTTGCTGAGAGACATTAAAATTATCAGTAAAAATATAACCCAAAAATCCAACAGAGAGTCCTTAAAAAGCCTATTAGGATTCTAAGAAGTTCTGAGTTGTTAGATGCTGTTAATAAATTTGCACATAATTACATTAATTAAGTTTAAATGATCTACATTTCTTTTTAGTTTCTTTGTTTTGATTTGTATTTTTTGGCTTGGTTTGGTTTTTTAAACAAAGAGGAGGTTGTATTTATCTCATAAGTACATGTTGCAACAGGAAGTCGGATATCTGTAAAAGTGATAAATAAGAAAGTGTTTGCTAAAATTAAACTCCTTAACGGTATTCTATGGTCCTTTCTTTAGGACTTCCTGAGCTTTGGAAAAATAGGGGGAAAAAAAGCAGGGAAAAAATATGTCTCTAATATTCTAAATATGCTAAGAACTATGGATTGATATAAACGCCTGGGTGAGGATTATATCAACAAAGAACTAGAGGATAAAGCCAAAATGAATGTTACTTCACATGCAGCTAAGATTAACAGTATTTTTCAAAAACCTAACAGTCCTGTTGTCTTTTTTTCTGGTTAGGGAATTTGCTACTGATCAAGACAGCTGCATAGTCTTTGTACATTTTGACTTCTTGAACATTTAAGACTGTATTATTTTGATTTAATAATGTTCAGTATTATAAAATAACATTTTTTAAGAATTTTGTACATGCTAGAAGTGGGAGACATGACTGTATTTCTAGGACCTAGAGGGATCTCTTTCCCAGCCTACTACAGCAGGATCAATGTAAAATCTCAGCACCAGTGTAACCCTCCTGCCTCATTCAGATCAAAGGGAAGCTGCTGTGGTTCCATTTCCCCATGTCCAGTCACTCTCTTGGTTGAAGATATTTTCCCACAGGCACACATATGGTACAAGCAATGCTGGGCACACACCCTCACAATGCCTATCTTGATACCCACAAGAACATGAACAGCACAGTTCTCTTCAGCCTTACTGCCTTAGCAGGATGGGAGCTCCATAGTGGAGTATATACACCCCTGGGAAAATACGATTTCTCCAGTAGCTGATTCAAAAGCCTCAGTTTTCTCAGTATTAGACCCCTAGACTTATTTCCTCCAGCAGATGGTACCTGGACCAATGGTTCCCTCAGACCTACGGTCTCTCCCTCCAGCAGCTGGCACTCAGACTGCTTATGCTTGCAAATTAATTTAACATGACCTTCGTTAGCACTCACACACCAAGTCCTGTGATCTAGACTTCACATAAGATAGTTAGAAATTAAAAAGAAAATGGGACAAGCTACAAAGTCAAACACAGCGACCAGTTAGACAAACATCAACTAGCACTTGCTTAACTATGACCACTACTTGTGTATGCATTTTACCCTTTTATGTATTTTTTTTGTATATATTATTATTTCTACTCTTTTATGTATTTATTGATCTTAATTCACCTTGACCCTTCCATTTCCCTTCACAGAATCACAGAATTACTAGGTTGGAAGAGACCTCCAAGATCATCGAGTCCAACCCTTGCCCTAACACTATGTCACCAAGTGCCACATCCAGCCTTTTTTTAAACACATCCAGGGATGGTGACTCCATCACCTCCCCGGGCAGACTATTCCAATACTTTATTGTTCTTTCTGTGAAAAACTTCTTTCTAATATCTAACCTATACCTCCCTTGACGCAGCTTATTTTGCTCTTTCCCCTAAAAGTGCCATAAAATGTTTTACGCAGTCCCAATTTGTGCTCTCTGCTGTGTTCCCAAGTTCAGTTCCTCCTCCACCACATGGTTATTTCTGTATCCCTTTAGTCTACATGACATTCTGCAGAGAATTCATTTCATTGAATCATCCTAATGATTCTCCTGTGATAATCTTTAGAGTAGTTAATTCAGTACACTCTGTTTCATAGATTACCTTACTAGGATTTCTCCATCTGTCATTTTTTCTCTGATTCTCCTGTGGATTTGTGTGTGTATTTAGTTTGCTTAGCCTTCAGTAAAATTCTCTAATATTAAAAGGAAAAAAAATCCACAATAAAAAAAATAAATATAAAATCCCCTCCCTCACAAAAAAACAAACTCACATCACAAACTGAATTTTAAATCATGAAAAATTAAAGTAACTATTTAAATGCCTAAATTACTTGAACAGAAAAACCTGGGGACAAGGACAATGTGTTTTATAACCGCTGTATGTGTTCTAAAACTTGCATGCTTTTAATTATCTGTTTAAAGTTGACCCTGGTAAATCTCACAAGCAAAGGGAAATAAATTGGTATAGTTTATTAACTTCTGTTAATTAACAGTATCTGTGTCCCCCACAGATAGTCTTCTCCCTATGATACAGGATTCATTTGGAGGTCTAGAAGAAAAAGAATACTTTCTTGAATAAACAATGGCAAGTGACCTTCAGATAACTGAAGCTGTTGGACAGACAACCCACAGCTGCAGAAAGTCCCCAATCAGTCTCCTTAAGAACAACCCAGATAATGAGTTTTTTGATGGAAATAAGTAAAGGAAAAAGTGCTTGAGTCAAAGGAAGATGGAAGTTGTGTCCTATTTTCATGTATTTCATGAAGGGAAGAAATATCATACTAAGAATTGTAAAAGTTTAAGCAGAAATCATATCAAGTGCTGTGCTTTTTGGGTTTTAGAAATTGTAAGGAGACATGCACACCTAAACTGTGAAAAAAGTTCCTATTAGAAGGGGGTTTTACCCTGAAGTTCCAGAAACTGCAGTTAGGGAAACAAGATGATATTTTTGTGACTGAAGGCAATTAAATTCAGGAGTGGCTATCTAGCATATATGATTGACTTGCTCTTGATTGAGATTCCAAGTTAAATTGAATGATGTACTTAATAACACGCTCCCTGCTGTCATTTGGACCAGTCTTTTAACTCCTTTATGTGTATTTACAGAAACAGTAGTCCTTCCTTGCAACACAGTCTCTTGACTCTTAGGTACTCCAAAATACATTTTTGACAAGGTTATCTTCCAAAATATTGCAAACTGTTTCTTCTGAGAAACTTCTCTTTTAATGATTTGAGCTATTTAAGTGAAATTAACAGGAAATACTCCTTCAAGTTATTTAACTAAATGTGTTGGGTGGGTGTAGGGGTGCGATGTGGTTTTATCTTTTTCTGAAAGGACAAATAGACACATCTGCAGGTGATTCAGGATAAGATTCAGGATGAGTCAATGCTGATTGATGGCTTTCTCTATAGAGTTCAAAGCTTACAAAATATAGAAGGAGTCCAAGAAGGATTCCAAGGAGTCAGTTCCTCAGTAAGGTCAGTGATGTTTCTACGAAACAGCATTACTCCATGGCACTTGGCTGTATTTCACACCTAGAATAGTAAACCTATTTTTAGTTTACATACATTGTTTAGTATATGTCATCTAACCAATTCTGTCAGTGTGGGTCTATGACGTTTGATGACATTCCAAATTCTTTTGGTTTTTATTTGTTTAGCGTTCTGGAGACTAATCAACTAGATCTAATGTATAATTAGTCTGACTAAGAGCTCTTGTAGTCTCTTTAGCTGTCTTTCCTATGAAATCTGTGTCTTTAAATAAGAAAAAAAGGCTTTTATTATCCAATTCATATGAAATACTGTCAGTAGTGATACATACAACTACTGTTCATGCCATAAAGATTTTCCTAGGAATTTAAGATGAGGAAAAAAATATTTTCAGTTAAACTATATTTGACTAAGTATTCAGATATTTCTTGCCTTGCTTGCAAGAAAGCACACATATGTGCTGCCTTATAATAAAGTTACTTTAGAAGGCTGTTCAGGATCCACAGTACAGTCCCTGACATCAATGCCAGGGATCACCCAACTTAGAGCCATGAAATTACTACAGCTGAGTAGACAGCATCTGTGCAGTCAGCCCTTGGGTAGGTGATGATGATTATTCACATCTAACTTAGAAACTCTTATACCTTCACTTTGTTGTGATAGAAGGGATTACTGTAAGTGCAGGGTTTGCAAGATGTCTACTTAGGCTGTCCACAGCCTCCTACAGGATTTCGTGTCTTGGGGACCAGCCCATGGTGCTCAGCTTGAAGATGCTGGGACAAGTACAGCATGAGGGACAAGATCATTCAGGTCTCATGAAGGCCAGAGCTAATTATCCAGGAACATCAAGAGCACTGATGTTCTTGGCACTCTGCAAGGAAAGGTAAGCCAGGAGCCATGGTTGGCCACAGCACAGGTAGAGGGAGTGCCCTCAGCATCCAGAGTGCTGTCTTAGATGAACAACGTGAGAAGGCTGAGCTTTCATTGGCAGTCTGGTGATCATCAAATGCAAAATGGAAAGTCAGGTCTCAGCTGAAGCCAAAAGTCCAGTCGGTCCATTGGTGCTCATGGAGCTTTTGTACCAAGAACTAATTGAAATGGAATGTTAACTCCTTCTATATTTCTTGATCTTGCTTTTCAGAGTAACATATTAATTAAGCAATGTTCTCTTTTGTGTCTATGGTACTTGAACACTACTTTATATATTTTTATTTTTCCTACCAAGAAAAGGATGTATTTTCTTGCTGAATTGTAGAAATGGAACAGCAGGATGCACAAAAGAGCATATCAAATTTCAAAATATGCATACCTGGCTGTTGTTAGTTTCTGTGATCTTTTTTTTTTAGGTGGCTCTGAGGGGGTGCGTTATCAGAATGTAAAAAGTTGCAGTCATCACAGCCCTTTTCCATGGATAAATAATACAGATTAACATATTCTGAAGGACTGAAAATCAGTATACAGGCCATTTAATTTGAATTGATTATGAATTGGAAATTATTCTTTCCACATTTGTCTTAGGATCTGGTACAAGGATTGTTCAAAAAGTCTCATTGTTGTGTCATTTAGTGTAACCACTTTATTATCTTCCACTGACCCATAATAAATGTCCATGACCAGCTTGTAAAAACCTGGCTTTTAACTTTTCATACTAAAGTAGATTCTTACAGGCTGTTCTGTTGTAGTAAAATTTGGCAAAGAAAAAGAAGCATAATCTCAAGAAACTTTAGAATTTTTTTATTTACATATTAAGTCATTTGCACTCCAGTGATACAGACAGTATTTCTCTTGTGATTGACATTTAATGCCAGAAATAATTGTATGTAATAGTTGCACATAAACAAGATTAACTGCTTAGGTATCTACAAAGGATTTTACTGATTTCCAGCCTTTTTCCAATACATGATCTTATGATGGTGACATTGTGGCTAATTTCTCTCAAAATGATCTGAGTGATCTAAAGGAAGAAAACCTTTTGAAGCAACTGAAGCTGTCTGGTTTATAGTGTAGGTGATGCCAATACTATTTCCTATTAATATCTGTGCTGAACCATGGAGAAATGCATGGATCACTTCTAGGTAGCAGGTTTCTTTCTTTGGAGGAAGATAAAGCAGAAATTAGAGAATAGTACATATTAATTGATCACAAAATGTAACTAAGAGTGGCGTTAATCACTAGAATGGCCTCTAGTTTTGGAGGCTGTATCTTCCTTCTAGTATTTTTTGATTTTAAAATCATCACCACTGCTCTCTAGTGCATGGACAAAGTCACCTAAGAAAAGACTGCATGGAAAGGAGCAAGGTGATGAAGAAAAGTCAATCTATAATGTAATGGATAAGGTAAATGCGAGAATTTCTATACTTAATGGAGGGCTAGCCAAGTCAGTCTTGCAGGCTATTTCTTATCTCTTTAAGTAAATATCTATTCAGCTGGATAGCAATCAGTTAAAGACAAGTCAGTTCCTGAATATTGTCATCACTGCCATTTGAGAAACCCCAAACACTGCCTCCTTTGGTCGTGTCTGACTCCCAGTCTTACCTCAGTGTTAGCCTGAGTGAGTCTATTAGCAAGGATAATCAAGGACAGCACTATGTTCCAGAGACATTCATTCTGTTCCAGTGACTGTAAAAGGATTGTAAGTATGTCAGGTCAGATAAACACAACTCTGTTTGGTCAGAAATATTCCACTCATTACATCTACTGTACCTGTCATGTAGAAAAGAAAGATAGGATCAGATGGTGTTCTGGCATATGAAAGATTGATTTGAACTCCTACTTTTTTTACCTGACTAACTACTAGCTTTCACATGTCCCAGATGCTGTCTGGGTTGAAAGATTTTTAAGAAATAGGTCTTTCTCAAACTTTCTTATTCAACTTCTTCCAAGTTTTTTACAATATTTAAATTAACATAAGCAAGAGAATAGAAGGATCCCATAAGCTAGTAGAAGCCTTCTGGAATAGAGTCAGTGTGTACCGAAAACAGTAAATTGGTAAGACTTATAACCTTCCATCAGTATAATTATGAACAGTTACAAAACAGTCGAAATCCACAATGTTAAAATATCTTTTTCTTTTCTGCAGCTATGTATTAGGATGTTTTGTCATAACTGCCAATGAGTTAGGCCAATATTTGGGAGTGCAGACTGGCTTAGGACAAAACCAGACCAGGATTCTTACAATTTAATAGGCATGGCTGGCTTGGTTTGAGCATCTAGGAAGCTAGTTAGATTTCCTGAAAGCTTTTTATTTTACTAATAATGACACAGTCTCATGTTACTGTCTGTATTTTAGTGAGGAAATAAGATTGTTATATAAAGTATATCTTGTACAAATTAGAATATAGCACATTCTGCCAGTGTCCAAATTTTTGCCTAATTTTTATCTACCTACTTCTAATTTAATTCACTGCTATCCTTGTTTCAGGGAGATTATCTAATAAGACCATTATTTTGTGTTTTGGCTTTGAATTTTGAACTTCAGAAAGAGAACAGTGCAAAAAATTAAAAAAAAAAAAAAAAAGCTGCACAGGGAAAGAGGCCTTCCTAGGAAAGAGTTTTCTATGGGATTGTGCACAAACAAAACCAGCAAAATATAAGTTTTGAATGTTTGAACACATTTAGGAAGGTCTGGAGCCAGATGACACATAGCATCATGATTCTCAAAGAAAAAGAGGGCAGCAATGTGACAGTGGCAGTTTAGAGAGTGGGAGCTCCCCGTAGAGCAGCCTTGGGGCATGGAAGCCTGTCACAGTCACCTTCAAGCCCCTGTGAGTTGCAGCTGAAGCTAGGTCTGAACAACTACTAGACCAGCAGTGCTAGTGCAATGCTTTTTGGTCCAGACTCCTTGCTGTGTTTTCAGCTCAAATATAGTTTATAACAAGCTTGCATCATGAAGCTGTATGTTACCAACACTAGCCCTACTCAAACATTTCTCCTAGAGAGGTTTTTAGCACATTACGTTCTGTGTTTCACACACAAGTAGTCTTGGCTCTTCACAGTAAAAAAAATTTAGTGCTGTTATAACATTTTTTCTACACAGTTATGGAACACTAAACAGTTTCATTAAGCAACAACAGGGAAGAACAAACCACTGATGCAAATGTGTAAAGATGCGTTAGCATCTCAGAGTTATTCCACTGAGACTCTGACAAAGACTTCTCTTTCATGTGAAGACTCGTGCTGAAAATCATTAGATGAAATAATCACTGGCTTGACTTGAGAATGAAAGAAAAGGGGAAGAGAAAACACATCAACTCTGTCTCTTTGCAGAGGGCAGACAGAACATATGGCACAAGTGAAGAATTATCAGAAGTACTTTTTTCTTCATGCACTGAATTAATTTGAAATTTCTGCTAATGGGATGGTGAATCTACCTTACCGATTCTCTGCTTTTCATTCAAGACAACTCATTCTCAAAAAATCAGCAGAATCTTTCTAAGTAGAAGAAATTTTTACAGAGTCACTTTTGCTTTGCATTATGCTTGATAACACAACTTTTTGTGTGTTTTGTCATGTGTTTGTAACAGTGGTAGTCTTTCCTGTTGTGCTTATAACTGGACTTTAATCACATAGCATGGATTCCCATGGTGAATTAAATATACAGTGAATATGGCGACCAGTAATCTGCAATTAGATGAAGTTCAGGGGGTTGGATTAATGAGGACACACTGTGCAGACATGGGTCACAAGTTGTGCAGAATTCTTTCCCTCTAAAAGGCTGAAACACTTTAATTTCTGGATACATTTATTTGCACTTATATTATTATTCCTACCAATAACTATGTTTATGTGCTGTCATAGAAAACTGTTCAGAAAATGTTTAAATTTTTGAAAAAAAAAATAGAACAAATAAACAGCTGAAGGATATACAATGAAAATCCTTGTAAGATCTAACAAGATTTGAGTGAATAATTTGCAAGATGAAAACTGTACGAATATATAAATAGTACAAATATTGAAATAAGGTATACAACTAGTATTTTTTAATTATATGTATGTATATATAATTTTATAAGGAAATATATCAGTGATAACTAGGCATACCCCTATTTATGTGTGAATAAATTCAAATACTTTGTGTTAGTTTGGAAGTGTTGTATAATGTCTTGCTGCAGCATCAGCAAACACTAAAGCAATCCATACAACCTACAGTAGAATAACAGCTTCAACTGCCTGACAGTTCGCATCTTAACATGCTTCCTTGAATTATTTTAATTTGAAATGGGACAATCAGGAGAAAGTACAGTCTAAGCAGATGGTTGTCAGAAATGTGCTTACCACCGTCATGCAATTGAGAGTTAGAGAGTGAGCGTTTGCAGCTTGGTACAGTATAAAATATTCTCACAAAAGAAATCAAAGTAAATGAATATTTTATAATTGTCATTCACTCTTTATTTTTTATATTTTAGAAATATCAAGAGAAACACCCTGCTAAGGACTATGCCAAAAGCTGGAACTGAAAAAGACAAATGAAGTAGAAACAGAAGATTCAGATCATATGGGTACTTTCCAATTATCTTTCCAAACAATCTGGAACAATTGATTCTGCTGAATCAAAAGTACTAAAATTAATTAGATTAAAAATAACAAAGTATTAAGACAAGCACCTGGCAAACTGATGTTTTATTTGAAAGTGCTTTCAGTGTACAAACTGCAGTTTTTCGATGTGACGTTTCTAGGGTTATTGTTATTGAGTTATTCAATTATCAGACAAAAAAAATCTGAATTTATGTGCATAATTGGCATATTTTAAACTCAGATGAAGTAGTCATGCACACTTGTAGAAATTCAGAGATGAGAAACAAAAACACAAAGAAAAGAATAAGAGCTATCATTATTATTCCAAAAGTCTCCTAATTTATTCAGATAGGACTAACAAGTATGTTCTAAAGCCCTCATGGTAAGTCCCCAATAGATCAGAAGATGCTTACTTCTATTTTCACATCTTAAAAAGTACAAAGGGTGGCTAAGGCAATGATGAATGTATAATAGATAGGCAGGTGCATGCTGTACAGTAAACACAAATTCCTTCTTTAAATTTTTCTGGTTTGGTGGTCCTAGGCCTAAATGTTGCTCATATTTATAACACCTTTTCTACCCACTGTAATGCTAACAGAGTTGTTCAGTGCTTTTCAATGTTGCTGACTAAATTGGATTTTACAGATAGAGGGCAGATGAGTTGGAATGATCATGACAGAAAGGTGAAGATCAGGCCTTGAGTAGGAAAAAAGCCCTTGAAAGAATAATTACATTTGAAGATATTTCTAATATGACACATGGCTTTGGATATATATGGGAATAAAGTATGTCAGCAATTATGAGCATTTCTTTTCCAATTGTCCTTGCCAACCGTTCTGCAGAGATTTCTTTGTGTCGTCATCATCGTCTCTACTCTCCTTTGTAGATCTTTTTCAATGCCAGAAACAAACCCTGCATAGTTTTGTGAGTACCACGGTGGAGGGATTCTGGCTGATTCCAGTTCTACCGCATAGAATGGAAAACGAAACCAGGAAAGACGTTCTAAGAGGCTTCAGAGTTTTCTGCTTTGCTTTCCACGGTGTTGAAAGTGACATAGGTAAGAAAAAATTGAGAACATACACAAAGACAAAATCCTACCCTCCTTCCTCAGCAAAAAAAGCAATGGCCTGTGCAAAGAGAAGGTAAAGAAGGAAAATGGTTCAGCCTAAGCTGAGCCAATCTTCTCAATCTTCTTTCATTAAATAATGGGAAACTTGGTTCTAGTTTCAGTTAGACAAACTTACATCTCATGTATCATGACTCTCCCTCTCATATTTTCATTTATTTACAAAGCAAATTATTATGTTATTCACTTATTTCTAAATGTAGCCTCTCTGCAGAAAATAGCTGTTATACAAGCCTCAGCTAGCATCCTTATTAACTATTCTTGTTACTACTTGATTGTTTCCTCTGATGACAGATTCTTTGACTAACAGTCCACTGTTAGTTTTAGGATATTGCTACTGCTTTTTCAGCCTAAATTTTAATCAGTAACAGGCAGAGAACAGAGGTTCTTGGGTTTGGTTTTCTTTCTCTGCGTGTGAAGAAATAGTATACTCAAGGACTTCTTGTGTTTGAAAGTCTCAAAGATATGGAATGATTGTGATTTAGGGTTGGAGTTTTTGNAATCAAGACAGAGAAACTGATTACAGAGAATAAGATTTTAGCAGAAAAAACCCTCTGCAGAGCAGAATTGTTTAAACTAGAATTAGGACTGGTGATAGACTGTGCAGAAGTTTAGGATAAGTGTGTTGATGCAGTCTGGTAATTAAGTGCTATATGAAAATTTTTTGAGCAGTCCTGCTGTTGGAATGATGGAGAGTGTTTTTCAATAAATGAGAGAACAATCATATGGAATATTCACATATTATCAGATCTTTCATACTATTACTCTCTCGGAGGTGAGTAGAAAGTACTTCCCACTTTTAAGAAAGATGTATATCTTTACCATGAATTATCTATGGTTCAGCTTGGCTTTTTATCCTATTCATGTTTTACAGCTACAAAATTTATGATTGCTACTTCTATTTTAGCATAGTACAACCTCCATACTTGAGCATAATCCCATTGTCCTACATGCTTTGATGATAAATTAAAGGCCAGATTTCCTCTTGAGAAACTAGTAATAAGTAAATTCAAAATCAATAGTGCTGGAAAAATTTGGATCAGAAAAGCATAAATAGTGTGGATGTTTTAATTTCTTCTTCCACTGTGTAAAGTTTATTTCTGTGGATAGTTACCTAAGTAATGGTTGTAGTGTGGAATTTGTTTACTTGAATTGTCAGGCTGATTGTCAGGTTTGAGCAGGGTTATAAGTATTGGATGTCCGCTTGATGCTATTAACAATATCAAAGAAGCTATAGTGGAAAGTACTGCTATTAATTTAATTTTTTAAAGTTTTTCTTGGAAATCAATTGCATACTCATGGCTGAATCTTGAGTAAATGTGTAAATATTTTTCATAAAAAATACTGCACCATGAAATAATACCTTGTGGTTCATTTAAGTCTGTACCTTTCCTCTTTCAGATACTTGTCAGAAGGGTCTATGTGTGTGCCCATAGTTGAAAGTTCCATGTCAGCATTTGCAGTCCATTCTGCCCATTAATTACCTTATGACTAGGTAATCTGTCCCAAGTCACTCATGCGTAGTCTTTTCTCTTCCAGAGGTAAGATCCAGTTTTTTAACATATTTCCCTCTAGAGTGCTTCTGTAACACCTTTCTTATTTTGTAGCCTGTAAGTCTCATGGAACAGAATCTTTCTGGTTTACTTTTTCTAAAGATATTTTTCCAGGCTTGTTGGCTATTTAGATGAATATCATTAACAATTATTTAACATATGTTGAATATTAAAGATCCATTTTTAATCAGTTTTTCATTATTTTGTAATCACTCATACCTGTATATTGTGAGTATAAGTTACCAACATGAATTGGAACCTTTTTATAACCACTTAGCACAGGAATAATTGGCAGCAAATAGTGCAAGGTAGTGGAAATTTAGGTGATAGACATGTAATTATATTAGAAAAATCGATAAAAACTTTTCCAAATAACAACCATGGCATAAACAAAATAGAACAAAATCAATAAACTTAAAAATACCCTTCATTGTCCTTTAAAGTGCTTAGTTAAAAAAAACACCAAACAAACAAACAAAAAAAAAGCCAGAAATGCCAGAAAACATGAGCTAAATTTCACATAATCATAGAATATGTCAAGTTGGAAAGGACCCACAAGGAGCATTAAGTCCAACTCTTAACCCTGCACAGGACCATCCCCAAGAGGCATACCATGTGTCCAAGAATATTTTCCAAACGCTTCATGAATTTGGATCCTGTCACTGGTCACCACAGAGAACAGATCAGTGTCTGCCCCCATTCTTCCCCTTGTGAGGAAATTGTAACTGCGATGAATTCTCCCCATAGTCTCCTTTTCTCCAGGCTGATCAGACTAAATGACCTACTGAGATGATAATGACTTCCAGAACCAAGCATATAAGCTCTGATGTCAAAATTGAGATTGCTTAGTTTGAAGGTCCCACTAGATTTCAATTCTTATTGTTTATTAGAAAAAAATTTAAAAAATGCTTAGTTCCTTTGAACTTATAACTCCAAGCAAAATAATCACAAAATCATGGTTTATCTCCCAAAACTGAAACTAAGATTGTTGCAGATAATGGAAAAAAAGAAAAAAGGAGGTGTGGGACAGGAGGTGGGAGTTGTGTTTCTATTCTTGTTTGACAGAAAATCAACTGATCATATTAGTTTTCTAATTCTTTTATTCAAAATGTTTATTAATTATGTAAATATATGCTAAGTAATTAGTTTTTTGGGTTTTTTTTTCACTTATAACATAATAGAAAACCGAAAACATGAGACTGAACATAAAACTAATTGATAAATAAATAAATAAATAAATAAATAGAAAAGTACATGTGCATTGCTATACTAATTCCTGTTCATTCAGTGAGACACTGTTTTGAAGTAATGTTGAAACTACCAGAGCAAATTTGACATGTGCAGTGAAGTGCTGCAGAATCTCAAGCATCTGACTTAGAATTTAAGTCCAGCTTGTCACATAGTGCACCCAAGTAGAGACTGTGGAGAATTTCAACATCAGTTTACTGCAATTCAGACAGTTTTTCTAGCATCATTGTGTCCTAGTGTTCATTGATGAAATAACCCAATTATCATTTTTTATCATAAACGAGTGAATAAATGGACATAAAATGAAATTTCTGAGATAGGAATATGTGAGACATGCAGTGTGATGACAGGATACTGGGATGCCAGCAGGGCACAGTAGTGGAATTCAAGTATTGTTTCTTTTCACAGAATAAAATATCTAAATTTTTTGCAAAAAGCTATTCTGAGGAAATGCTTAGTGTGCTTTACCCATCTCTGAAAGAAAACACTGTTCTCCTCTCATCCATCGAGGTAGTTGTTTCAAAGGAAAATATGTTGGTCACACTTGATATAAATAAGCCTGTAGTTCATGCACCACTTTAACGTACAGTCTTGCTTTCTGTGGGTTTGATTTCTGTTTCCTATTTGCATAATATTTCTGTTTCTGTTGCATAATAAAGTTATATCTTCAGTAAAATAAAATGTCTGAAAATATATGTAAAATGTCTATACAGTCTAATAATTTTTTTCAGTGCTGTAGGATAGTTTAGAGTCAAGTAAGTCCTCAAGCAAAACCATGGTACTATGAATACTTTTCTGACTTTTAGAGCCAAAGTGTTTTTTAGTTTCTTCTTCTGCCATTTTTGGAAATATTTTGCATTTCATTTGCGAACCACAGAGATAAACATGGATGAGATGATACTTAGAGTTTAGAGTTTTTGAATTCACCATAATTTTTTCTAGTATGACAAACCATATTCCATGTGTGGATCTCATTCTTCAAGTTACCATCTATGGTATTTTTGTGCTGTATGACTGTATTCAATTTATCATTATGGCCTACGTAATAGGAAGCTTTTCAAGCCATTCTATGGTTGTAGCTTTGCTCTGAATTTTTGTTTAGTGCTGTTTTATATTCATTATTCTGCATAATATTTGCTACCTCGTTTATTTCAAAAAGTGCTTCCATACTGAACTACACTCTTTGTTGCAATTCATATCTGTCTTCTCTTTATGTATATCCTTGTCAGTTGATCTACGACAGTACAGTAGCACAAACAGTTAATGAACCTTTATCAATTTGATGTTGTTATGATACCCTTTTGAATTTTTATACTGCTGCAACCATACTCTTGGTGGAGCTTTTGTTTTATTTATTAGATTCTGCTCTGTATTTGCACAGTTTTTATTATCTGTATTTTAAAGACATGTAAAGCACTGTCTGCAAAGGAAAATGATCTAATAAATCTTATTGTTTTTCAAAGAGCAGAAATATGTCATACACGATGTCATAAATATAAAACTTTTTGTTTCCACAGCCAAAAATGCATTTTTACAGTTATGTTAGTGTTGCATTATGACTATCGCTTCCACTCTTAATAAGTGAAAAGAAAAAAAATTGTTTACAAAAAAAATATTAGACTGGTAAAATATGTGTCTGAAAGCGCAGAAATTACTTGATATACACAAAAAAATTCTGGGTTTAATTGTCTACCTATCTACTTGAAGTCATGATATTGGAAGAAAATACTGAAAGTGCTTGTGGAAAACTAGATATATAAACATTTGAGCTATAAAATTATTAATCATATATATAAAATGCTCCCTAATGTTGTTAGTCTGTGTACAAAGGAGCATATTTTTCTGCATTCTCACAGGCTTTCTTCCTTTTTCTATGCTGGAAGGATCTACTTTCTTCCCATTAGGAAAGAAGATTCCTAGCTAAAGGTGTAAGTAGTCAATAAATCATAAAACTGCCCTACTTTTTTGTATTTGGAAACATGTCCTAGCTATAGGTTATTCATAATGTAAGGTAGAGTAACTCAGAATGTTCTATGGAAATTGTTCCCATTTTGTTTCATTAAAGTTCTCACTGAGCCACTAGGAACATGACTGAATATCCAAAAGATTTAGCTATTCAACTATAAATTAGTAAACTTAGCATTTACTGCCTCTGCATTGAATTTTCTTGGTGTTTTACATTTGAAGCATCTATGAAAGCATGTAGGTGAGTACCCTGACTCCCATGCTGAGCAATTAGGATTCATTCTTTCTCACTGTTACTGTGGCCCAGTTGCTGTTCAATATGTTATGAAAGTGCAACAGCTCTAACAGAAGGGAATGAGATCACCTAAAAGACACAAGTACAAAATGATTTCTCTAATATTTTCTTAGCACTCACCTGGTAAAAAAAGAAACTAGCTTCAAATCTCCTGAGTTAGTGAAAGCAGACCTAGGTTAAGGACAGGTCAATTATATGTTTCTTTGCACAGGAAAAAGCAGGTGTGCTAGACAACCCCAAGGTATGAATAATTGAATTGATCTTAGAATAAGACACTTCATTTTTAAAAAAACAGGAGGTATCTGAAAAGAATAGCCTTTATTCTTAAATTTTGTATTGGAATCGTTGAATAACTTTTAGTTTTTTTCTTTTAATTAAAACGAACAAATAAATGCTAAATTTAACCAGGATTTAAAAGGTGTTTACAAGAGATTATGTAGAATCCCTTTGGGACCAGTTTTGACATTCATAAACTGCTTGAGAATAATGGAAACTGATACAAATTATTGAAATGGAAGTGCACTCAAGTGTGAGCAAAAAAGAACCTACATAAATATTCATTTTATTCTTTACTTCATGATCTACTACAAAAAGTAGTTAAATCTAAATAGGTTAAAGGAAAGCTTTATATGCTGATGTTTAAAAAAATGTTGCATTGTTCTATCACAGAAACATGTACATACACGTAGATAATACTATTTTTTAGAAAGTAATGCAAGTGCAAACTTTGTGTGGGATCATGTATCAAATTTTTAAAAAAATGTATGAAGGGAGAGGAACAGAATCATTCCATAAAAGCATCTGACACATTTCAGTCAAAAGCCTATGATTTTATGAAATAAATAAATAATTTATTTTGAAGTACATGAAAACCCACAAAGTCAAGAATAAGAAAAAAGTACCCCAAATAAAACAACAAAACAAACCAAATCTTAAAGAAGGTAACCCAGTAGTGCACCTAGTTGATCAAGGGATGGCAGCTGATGGATATATTTTTGTTGATACTGTCTCTCGCAGTGTTCTTCTGCACAAAATTAACAGCATACAGCTAGATAAACACATCAACTGGTTCACATTTTGGGCACAAAGGGTTTTAATGAATGGGAGCTGGTGGCCAGCTGCTGAAAGTGTTCTGCACATCTCCATCTCAGGACCAGTGCTCCTCAACATCTTCACAAATAACTTGGACATAACACTCTAAGGTATACAAAGTAATTTTTCCAGTGGTGCTAAATTGGGAGGAGTTGTTGATTCACTTGAAGGCAGAGAGCTCCTACAGAGACACCTCAACAAATTAGAGGGCTGAGCAATCAAAAACTATATGAAGTTTAGGAAAGACAAGACCCAGAAGCTGTACCCCGTGCAGGGCAACCCTGGGAGTACATACAGACAGGGGAACAAGTGGTTGGAGAGCAAGCCCCACAGAAAGGGACCAGGGAGTCCTGGTGGGTGGGAAGTTGAATATGAGCCAGCAGTGCCCTGGCAGCCAGGAGGGCCAACCCTGTCCTGGAGTGCCAACAGGCAAAGCATCTCTAGCCGGTCGAGGCATGTGATTGTCCTGCTCTGCTCTGTGCTGGTGTAGCTTCACTTTGAGTACCATGTGGAGTTCTGTGTCATACAATTTAAGAAAGATATAAAGCTATTAGCATCAGAAGAAGGGGCTATGACAATGGTGAAGGGTCTAGAGGGGAAGCCATAGGAGGGATGGCTGAGGTCACTTGTCTTGTTCAGCCTGGAAAGGAGGAGACTGAAGGGAGACCTCGTTGTAGTCTACATTTTCCTCGCGAGGGGAAGAGAAGGGATAGACACTGATCTCTTTCTTCTCTGTGTTGGCCAGTGACAGGACCCAAGGGAACGGCCTGAAATTCGGTCAGGGGAGGTTTATGTTGAATATTAGGGAAAGGTTTTTTCACCTCAATGGTGGTTGAGCACTGGAACAGGCTCCTCAAAGAAGTGGTCACAGCACCAAGCCTGACAGAGTTCAGCAAGCATTTGAACAATGCTTTCAGGCACATGGTGGGATTCTTGGAGCTGTCCTATGTAGGGCCAAGAATTGGACTTCGGTGATCCTTGTGGATCCCTCTCAACTCATGATATTTTATGATTTTAAGGTGGATTCATAAGAGAAATGTGAATATGAAGACAGCTCTGTTATATCTAATCCATAGCAGCTCCTCTTCCTGATGTAACTCCACACTGCCTACTTTATTCCTTAAAGCATTGAATTATGGCAGAAATGTAATCATAAAAAAGAAAAAATGCTGACCACCAAACTGAAAGTTGTGAGTGCTCTATGTTTTTATTAATTTCTACATATTTCATTCTGCTTTCTTCAGTTCTTCTAAACTCTATAGATAATACACTTTGTTGCTCTGGTCATTGAAGAGTTATTTACAATGATTAAAAACTGTTATACCTTTTTTATTTAGCTAATTTGGTTGCAGCTTCTGTGCACCAAAGAAACAAGCTAACAAAATAAAAGTCCTTGTGATCCAGGGAATTGTCTGGAGTTCTCAGAAAATTTAAGAATATTTTATGGATAGCTATATGTGTCCAAAGACTAAGAAGGTGGAGGAATAGCTACTATATATGGTTCTTCAGTGAGTGATTATCACTCATAAATACAAAGGAAACACAAAAAACACCAGTTGTCAATGTCATAAAGATATTCTTATGAAGGTAACAGAAGGAAAAGTGACAGCTGAGTAAATTAATTTTAATTAAGGTGGATACATTTTATAAGAATAAGCCTGGTTTTATACAAATTAATTTACAAAAATAAAACTTTTTCCTAAAATTGCTCAAATTATTTGCTGTGCTAATACAACACAGAGCATTTATCCTTATACCATTAATCTTGTCAGTCTAATTTTTGATGCTTATAGTTTACTGCAAACATGTAAGACAAGGTAGCAGGCTATTACTTCATATTTATGACTCACCCACCATTGAAATTAATAGAATTTGCATTTATTGCAACATGCTGTGATGGGTTGGAGAGAAAAAAATTAACCCCTTTCCTCTCCTCAGACCAGCGAGGGGGCGGGACTGAGCCCCGATCCGGGGCTGGTGATGGGACACCCCTGGTTTTGGGTGCCTGGCCAGATTTGAGGGCCAGGCGGGTGGGGCAAAGGGAGTTTTGTGGCCAGACATGACATGCCCAGCACTTGTTGGGACAGGAGCAAGAGCCTATCTCTCACCAGGAACTACACAGAGACACGTCCCCTCCCCGCGGCCGGGCCCGCCGGGCTACGCTGTGGGGAGGTGATGCCTTTTCTCCTTGATTTCCCATCGGTCCCTTGTGGTCAGGAGGTGCCTGGGAAAACCACATAGAGAACTCTGGGAAGGTGAGGGTGGAGATCTTTGGGAGGGGGAAGGGAGTCACATTCGGGTTTGCTCTGGCTCTTTGTGCCGGAGGTGAGCACGTGTGGCTGCTCGGACCCCTCTCCTCGGCGCTGCTGGCAGAGATGCTCCAGTGTGACCCCTGCCACCTCAGCTTTCCTTCTGCCAACACCAGACCACCACCTACTCTTCCCAGCTGCTGAGAACCCCGCAGACACCGCGCTGCCCGTAAGACACCGCAGACCCCCACCAAAGATCTGTGTTCGTGTTCTCACGGGTCCCCGGTCCTTCTCGGTCCCTGGGCTCGCACCCGACTGGAAAGGAGTCACTGCAGCCCCTGAGCTCCCAAGTGTCCTCCACTGCCCAGAGGAGTCACTGCGGCTCCTGCACCTCCAGCACATCGGAACTGTTGGAGGGCGTAAGAGACAATTATAGTTCTAAGGACATTGATTATTCTTTCTTTGTTTTGTTGTGGTTTTTTTTTCTTGAGTTCACCCCTTCAATAACACGGCATATCAGTTCATTCATATCCATACAACCATCCATATTTATATATTTATATTTAATAAATTGCTGCCTTTCCTATACATCTCTCATTTGCTCGATAACACTTATTGTCCTTTAACCAAGGACATATGCTAAGGAGAAAAAAAAGGTAAGTAAAGACAACTTAAAAATTAGATACATGTAGTACCATAAGTGACCGACATCCTCTGGGCCTTAAATTCAACTTTGGACTGGGTAATCTCAAAATGACTAAGAAAGTATTACCTGTAGATTCTGCAGATCTGTTCTACACAGTGTGGTGGACAGCAATCATTATAGACTGGTGAATCATATACCTTCCCACATTTTTCATGGTCTGACTATCCCCACCCTTCCCCTCTCCTCCCCCCCCCATCTCTCTCATCCTTTCTTTTACAATTAAAGAAGACAGTTCTAAGGAACAATTCAACCTATTCTGAAGTGGAAGTCTTTACTGAAGGCAAATCACACTGTAAAATTTCATTATTCCTTTTTATTGACTCTATATGCACCTCATGTTCAGATAAAACTTTTATATGACTGTTGCCTATATTTGCATTTGGTAATGGACTTGGTTTCTCAGATAGATGTGAAAGGTAGAAAGAAGCAAGCAAATAGTCTCTTTAGTTACCTACCAAAAACTCTAACACACATATCACATATATAAACCAAGAAATTTAGGCTGTTTGATAAAGATTTCACTGGCTTGTGTTCCAAGTCTGGAAATGGGAAAATGGTGAGACTGAACATAATAGGTCGTGCTGAGAACACTAATGTCAGGCTAGATGAAACATTCACTCAGAAGTCATCTAGCTGCAATATCTTTTAATGGGAGCAATTTTTATTATTGCATGCTGTGATACCCTGTTTCCATTTTACTTGTACTACTGCTGCAAAAGAAATTTTTAATTGCACCTTCTCTGAAAAACGTGAGTATCTAGTCCTCCCACATTTGTAGTATATTGATTCAACAGATTACAAAGAGAAAAAAATTAAGATACAGGGTTTGGATATAGCTTGTTACCTGTGGCTTTATACAGTGGAAAAGTTGCATTGAAAGGTAGTTATATTATCTTTCTAGTTGATGTAAAGGATAAGTGTGTTATGGTGTGTTATGATATGTTATGGTTAAAATACCTGCATTTTTGGACATTCTAGGTGAGTCTGCATCTCTTCATTGACTCTAACTTGAATGTAAGTTTTTGTTCTTGAGCCATATATATCCATCTGAATCACAGAATAATTGAAGTTTGAAGAGACCTCTGGAAGTCATCTGGTACACACTACCCTACTCAATGGGCCACCTACAGCCAGTTGCCCAGGATGTTATCTAAACAGTTTTTTAATATCTCCGAAGAAGGAGACTCCATGACCTCTGGGCTACCTGTGCCATGAGTGCTTGCTCATCCTCACAGTGTTTTCTGATGTTCGGATGGAACTTTCTGGGTTTCAGTTTGTGCCCATAATTATCCCTTCTGAACCCAACTGAGAAGAGCCTATTTCCATCCTCTTTATATGCTCCCTTCACACACGTTGTTATTCCCTGAGCCTCATCTGCTCTAGGCTAAACAGTCTCATCTCTCTCAACCTTTCCTTACAAGAAAAAGTGCTTCATCACGTTCATTATCTTTAGGGCCTTGTGCTGGACTTTAGATAGATAAGGAGTCTCATGAGAGTCTGATACAAGCATTAACAGATATTTTCAAGTGTGCTAAATGATTCTGTTGATTCAAATACCATATTTTTTGAACACTCTACCACCAAAGGGGTTTGTATTGCAGATAGAAATAACTTCAGAGACAGTAGCTTTTCTGCATCTAGGCACTTTTATCTTCTTTTTATCCTTCTCTCTGTCCACCCAACAGCTTTTACATTTTTTTATACACCATCTTTTAACAGGTGTCATTTCAAATTTATCTTTTACAGCTTGTTCATTGACTTACCTTTCAATTTTCCTTTCAATAGATAAATGCTCTTAAAGTGTATAGTGTCTTCCTAGGATTTCTGAATAATTTTCTCTTAGTTTTCATTTCTTGCTTTATATTTTTAAAAGATACAGGTCCACAAAATATTACAATATTGACACAGAGTATGAAACTTCCTAATTATACCTTTCAAGTTTTTACTGAGTTTCCCTGAAAGGTCATGTTTTCTGTGTTTTAAATTCTTTCATGTATGTGTGTAGTAATGAGAGTGGGAAATAACAGTAATTACATCACTTATAGCAGAAGTGAGGAACATTGAGCTGTCACAACACCTACTTACTCGCTGTCTTTGGACTTTAGTGGTATAAGAGCAGAATTTATGTAATTGGTCTGGAGTTATTTGTAGCAGTCTGTACGTTGCTGTGCTTTGGATTTGCAAGTAAAACGGGGTTGATAACAGCAGTGCTTTTGTTGTTGAGCAGTGCTTGGACAGCATAGAGGTTTTCTTCCTGTTAATCTGTCCTTGAAGCCTGAGGTTGGACAGGAAATTTGGAGGAACTGGGGCAGCTGATCCAAATTGGTCAAGAGGTAGTCTATATTATAGGACATTGGGCTCAGCAGTAAAAGCTCAGGGAGAGGAAGAAGAAGCAAGAACATTCATGGTTATGGATTTTTGTCCTTCCAAGTAACTGTTGCACATGCTTTCAGGATTAAACATCTGCCAATAGATGGGAAGTTGTGCACCAATTCCTTATTTTCCCTTTATTTTTCCTGCCCCTTTTTTTTCACTTATTAAACTTTTTATTTTGACTCACTGCTTCTGAGCTTTTACTCTTCCAATTCTACACCCATACTACTGAGTGAGCAAGCAACAGTGCTCAGCTCCTGGCCAGAATCAGTCTATCACAGCTGAGAAGGCTACGTTCCCACACACATATGGGGACTCTTCTAGAGGCCTCCCACATTCTAGAAATATTTCAGAAGATATTTTCTGAAGATATGTCTGAAGAAAACTACAGGGTGAAGATAACTGTACCAAAGTCAGAGTAAGAAAAGGGAAACCTTAAATTGTGGAGCATTCAGTGCCCTCATACAAACCAAGCGGCAAAACTTTTCACTTGAAAGTGAAAAAAATATTCATTTAATGTTCCAGATGTATCATTAAATAAAAAAAATCTGGAATTTGACCACCATCCTAAACACATGGTAAAAAAGTTATTCCTGGTAGAAATTGTAGCAAAAGCATCATTTTATACATATATATAAATAAAATTTATATAATTACCAAATTGTTTTAAAATAGTCAATTGCAAAATAGAAATTTGACATTTTTTTCACATAGTAGCATTTTATGGGCCTTGTTACAGTGGTACAACAACAAGAACAAAAGAGCACCCAAAGGGAATTCAACCCCCCCAAAATGCCAAAAACACCAAAAAGTAACTTCTGAAAAAAATGCTCAGAGCTGTTAAAAGAAAACACAAAACAAAGCAAAAAACCAAGCATGAATATGCAAAAATATTCATTTGTTGTATCATCTTATATATTCGACCATCAAATATTTCAAGATCTTTTGTTTGTCTGGTGAATAAAACAATAGACTTTACTCGTGACTACTCTTAGCGTTATTGTCCACTGTCTGAAATATTTAAGTGTAAAACTTTATTCTTTGATTTTTTTTTTATGAACAGAGCAGCTTTTAGAAATTCAAAAAATGTCAACTTGAGATAGGTTTTAATTAGCAAGGATTTTATTGAAGGTCTTTTTCATCTTCTGTGTCAAAATTCTTATTCTAAAAGGAAATACTTCTCAGGGCCAAATATTTGCTTCTCATGAGTCGTGCCTCAATACACAGGACTTAGAATTGTGATAATAATCAGTGGAAGTGTCATGGAAAATTTGCCTTAGTTTCAGCCCAGATAAAAAATGCCAGTCTTAAGCCTCAAATTTGCAGCAACCAGTGTAGATACTGGTTTCTTGGAAGCCTTGGAATGACAGGGGTGCTAGATTTAAGTTGGACATGAAACATTAGCCTACCATTCTAAATTAACTGTAGTAGATTCTTCAAGTATTGCAGCTGGGGACCACAGACAAAAACTTTTGTCTCACTATATATCTAGTGTTGAAAAGTAATTTTTTTGTTACAAGATTTAAAATATTTTCTGCCTTACTAAAAAGCCTTCTTCAGCATGTTTCAGTTATATATGCCCTTATGATTGAGCTATGTATTAAGTGATATCCTACCAAAAATAGTATGCAATCTACTATGTGGTGTGGGAATTTGTTGGCCTATATTTAGGTATCTATACATCACAGGGATACCAATCCAACCACTTTTGTCACTGCAGAACTGGTCAATGCGTTCACTGGAGTCTGGAGAACTGTTCAGTGTAGCCTAAAGTAGCCATCACCATGTGATGTGTAGACTCTATATATCTAGACTTCATCAACTGTATTGACTAGACCTCCACTAGACATAAAAGTTTCTTATAGATTTAGCTGACATTTAGACACTTCCATTGTAAAACATCTGAAGTTAAGGATACCTGAATACTACCTAAATTAAAGTTGTTAATTCTCTATTCTCTTTTGTTCTCAGCTTGAGACATATATGTTTTAATGTGTAATTTTGAATGTAAGGAGCTGAGCTTTGGGGAAAACAGGCAGAACTCAATTGCTGGAAATCTGATCCCTGGAAAAGAGCATTAGCTCTAATGCTGTGGCATGTATATCTATCTACCTCTGGAACAAGAACAAAGCATTTTGTATACATTCAGACTGAATATGTTAAACCTAGGAATACTTGCTAATTTCTGGGTCTCGATATACATTCTACACAAAGAGTTCTGCAAGCAAGCTTTATAGTTATTTGCTGAGTATCTAACATTAAGCTAGGACACTTGGCACAGAACTGGTAGGACTTTCTCCCTTGTCAGCATGTCCTGATCCTTTTACCTTTAATGTCTCTGTTACCTTATCTAGGCACTCTATCATTTCTATTTTTCCCAGTTCTGCTCTTATCCTTGCCTTTTCCCTTTCTATTTTGGTCCTACCTTTGTATCATCCATCCTGTATTCTTCTTATTTTTGGTGCTTTGTTCTTTCCTTGAACATTCTTTTTCACCTTCTTCCATTTTTAACTTTCCAATTAAGCAATTAATCTTACTGTTTATCCACTATATTGATGCAGTAAAAAAGGACATTATGGTTAGATATTAAGTAATGTATATTTTTCTACTAGGAAATAGTTTCCAGAAAGGAAAATCTAAAGGATGAAAGAAAGAAGCATGAATGATGAATTAACTGGGCTGTGATTCATTATTCTCATACACATAACATTTATTATCTGCAAATTAGCAATGAAGAATTAAAAGCTCAAAAGAGGTGTTTTCTATTCCCAATTTGAATTTTCAGTGTTCAATTTCCAGCAGCTGCAAATTGTAAGGTAAGACTCTAGAGTCACTTTCCAACAGAACCTTCAGAAAATTTCAGAAAAAGTATTAAAGGATCTGCTGATCACATATGCATATTAAGCAATTGTCCAGATCGTGTAAGCAATTCATAGAAGAAGATACATAGTAGAATATACATATCTTCATACCGTTAAAAATCAGTTAACTCTCACTGACTATGAAGGAAGTTAAATGATATAACAAAAGACCAGGTTTAACTTTACCATGCTGAGTACAACTATTCCCTGTTTTCAGCAACTCGGCTGCTCGGTCCATGTAGTCTTTTCCTGACTGATTAACTGGAACTGATGCACGCAGTCATGGAGGATCACGCACATCAACTCAAATCAAGGGCTGTGAAACTTAGCAGAATCCAATGTGCAAATGAACATTTCCAGAAGTCACATTTTGTATTCACAGAGAAACGTTATACTAGTTTTCTGCCTGAGAATTTTATAAAAGTCTTTATCACAGATGAGGAGACTGCCTCATCACAGTCTTGTGAAGTTTACTCTGTTGGTTAAATTATGTTTAATATGTTGCAAGACTCACAATTTTAGTTCTAAGCCAAATGTATAATTCTGACATTGAATTTCAACAGATATTTGACAGTGAAATCCAAGTGTATCTTTGTCTCCTAAACAATGGATAAAAAAAAAGAAAAAGAAGTAACTCAAATACACAAAATTTCTTTCAATTTTTTTAAAATCAAAGATCTTAAGGATGTGATATTAAAAAAGATGTTCTTTATATTTGATGTCAGAATCCTTCAATTTGTGCATTTTATATAAAAAAAATATGAGAATATGAGCTGGAATATGAGGATAGACCTTAGATATTTCAGGGTTAAGGATGTGTTCCTGCATATTCATCTGTTTATATAAGCTGTTGCCATATAACCCTGATGATACCAATGTTGAGAATAAAACTTTGACCATATCATTTATATGGGCAGAATGCTGGCAGTATCAAAGAAATATATTAAATCTTGGCTTTAGCACTGATATGAACACAGCCTTTTTATGAAGGAAAATGGGACCAAGCATTGGGGAAGAGGCTAGAGCTCTTTCTCTTACAGACATAACCATGTAAGCCAGAAATGCAAGAGATGTTGATGAAGTGCTGGTAATGTCAAAGACAGGGACAGAGCTTTGAGTGTGTCAAATGATTGCTGTTGAATGCTGGCTCTATCAAAGAAGAGTCTAGAGCTCTGGCTGTGTTAGAAATGAGTATGGCACTCCGAATGTATCAGTGTTTGTCTCTGACATTTGGCTATAGTAAAGATAGCCAGGAATGGACACCTGGCTTTTTCAAAGCTGGGCATATGGCCCTGGCTATGTCAATATTTGCCACTGAGTTATTATTTTAGCAGGAAGAATTCATATAGCAAGATGAAATTTCCAATATATCTATGATTTGCTATGCATATCACATTAAAGAATAGGTTTGGTTTTTTTAATATATTTCAGATAGAGATTGACCTCTGACCCTACAAGTAAATGAACTTCACCTCTGTCTGGGATCAACACTGATATGTGTTTTCTCATGTCAGACACGTACAAGCACCCTTGTTAGGAACCTCTCCACTATTACTCTGATGATGTCTCTAATATATTCATGGATATAAGATACAAATAGGAATAAATTACATGTGTGTGGTTAAAATGGTATGCTGATCACAACAAAAATAATGAGTCTACATATATATAAAGATATAACCTCTTTATTTGTCTAAGTCATATACATGTACCAAGTTATATTAGGTAACATAAAAATCTGATTATACTAATAGAAAAGTATCTAGTTCTTGCTTTTGTAAAAGATGATAATTGCTATATATGATAAAATGGGAATTTATTCCTATTTTGGTCAGATGTGCATTTGAAAACATTTTCACTGCTGATTACTTGTTCCCAGAGAGTAACAGTGATTTGGGGTTAGAAAGGGAAGTCAGGGCCCTGCTGAGACACAGGGCTAGCACAGAGCAAGTTCTGTAAACACCAGACACGAACATCAGATAAGGGGGACAGAGACGGCGAAAACCAGACATCACAACAGCCTGGAACAACATCTCAAGGTCTCCTAGAAGAGGAGGGTGTGCCTGTCTGCGACGGGACGATGGCAGTGACAGCCCAGCCCTCGAAGGGACGGGGCGGAGCAGAGGGTGGGCTCGGAGCAGGAGGGGCCAACCCGAGCTGTGTGACGGCTGTCACTCGGGAGGGGGATATAAGCCCGGGACAGCCATGGGATCGGGGAGCGGGCATTTGGAATGGATCTGTGACCCTGCTGCCTGCGCAGAATAAACACACCTTTCTCATAACGGGGCCTGCGTTGTGAGTTCGGTTTCCACAAGTCAACAGGATATTCTTAAAGTACATTGATTTTGTCGTGGCACTGCACTAAAAATACATTTATTCAAAAGTCTTAATAGTGTTTCAGATTTTGTTCTGAAAATCTCTCTCTACCTATATATGTAGTAGAACTCTGCATATGCTGAAAAATTAGAACAGTTTTATTAAAATTATCCAGGGTTCTGATATGGTCAAGATGGCAAAATAGTTCTAGGCATTTTGCATGTAAAATGACATCTGTATCTAACTTGTATTGAGGAAACCTTTCATAAGCTTATGGAAGTTTATGTTGCAGAATATTTAGAATTATACAGAATTCTTTGTAGGTCTATGTCAGTTTGTAAATAAGTGAAGAAGAGAGGTAGCAAAATATTTTTTCTGAAAAAGCTAAATATCTTTTTATATGGAAGGTGTTTCTATGTATATAAAAAGATAGAGTAGGTGAGTTCTGATACTTGTTGTTATAGTTCTTGTCTTAGAATATGATCAATAACTCAAAAATATTCAAGTTATACCCATGTGGATTTTCCAAATGTTAGATAGATTTTTTTTTTCAGTTACAAATGATCGTTCTCATATTTGAGAGTTACAGCACCAGACGCTGGGACTTCATCAGTTGAGCCTAGTCAGTAATTTTGCCTGAGAATCTGTGTGAGGGTTAATTATGAACCCCAATCTCTGTAAGATCTTGTTCTGCATATCCTCACAACTTGTATCAGTCAATGCTGGACTGTCCAGAAGCCAGAGGCAGACATCACTAGGAAACAACTAATCTATCCAGATGAAACTGGAGAAAAGGTAATTTACCCTTATGGAGGGAAGAAAAGTCAAATCTTTCATGTTATTGAGCATTATTTTTTTTCTCTTTTTAATTGTTATTAAAAAATTGATATAATGTGTGCAATTAACTGAATCTTAAGAAATTGTGGTCAGGTCTGTGTCAGATGGCATTGTGTTGCATTTAAATTATAAAAAAGCTGAATCTGATGTATATGACATGCCCTTTTAAAGTGCATGTTTTGTTCTTTATTAATTAATACTCTGAGGTTGTTTATATTTAGCCATCAGCTCCATCTGGGCCAGCAGCAAGATACCTCATGAAGGGACAGATAATGAGCTGTTATACTTTCATACAAATGCCTTGTGTTTTGTTATCAAAGTCTGTTTGTAAGTCTGTTCAGACTTTCAGATGAAGCATTACAGAAGAGTAAATATGGAAACAAATTATATTTTTCATTCCTTTGATAATAAAATGATGTGAATTTGGAGGGCAAAGAAGAATTCTCCGATTCATCGTTACCTGGAAGACTCTGCAGAATTTCTTCCTCAGAAGTTCTGCATTTCTCCATGGATAAAGATTTAGCATTTGGCAGTGCACAACTTAAAGGCTTGTTAAAGGATTTTGTTAGTTACAGCCATTTCCATTTGTTCTTAGTCCATTTGTCCATTTCCATTTGTTCTTAGGTCTGCACTCTGTCTGTTTTCTGTCTGCTATGGAAACTATAGACAGAGTCTTTTCAAAATAATATTTCCAAAGTTTTTTGTATGATTCTTAAAATTCTGACTGCACTTTGTCTTTAATATGGTTTTCCAATTAAGCAGTGTGACTGGGGGCTAATTTTTCAAGATACATAGATTATATTCCTTGAGCTCAGTAATCCAAAACAATTGAAAATAAAGACTCCTTTCTGAATGATGGGATGCTTAAAATATGTAAATGGAAACTGTTTACACTGAACAATGATGACCTCTATGTTTGCCTTACCACATTTATCTAAAATTTGCATATTATGTTCACCTCTATATTCTATTAAGATGATATTCAACTGTTTACAATTACAATTCCCATTTATTGAACAGCCTATGTTTTGCTTATAAGGCTGATATGAAAATTTGAAAAGGAATAGGAAAAGAACTCTTGGAGAGGAAGTTATACTTCTGATACTAATAAGTTTTTTTCTCAGGTACGTACACACAAAAGAAAGTGTGGCTTGGTTGTTAGGAGACAATTCAGCTGACAGAGAAGAGAAGAGAAAACCAATTGTCAGATAGAATTCGTGTATCAATTAAAATAAATTATTTGCTGCTGTGACCCCCCTAAATAAAACTTGGTAAAGAGAAGACAAAAGTAATTCCTAGCAGGAGAAAATCAGCACAGATATTAATTTAATAGAATAAGACAGATTGATTTTTTCACTAGATATATTCAGGTTAGGCCTTTGAGCTCAAATTGTCATTCAAAAACAACTCTGTCCTTATGTCCCTGTAAAGAATTATGTTTTGAACGGTATTTTGTGTCCAAGATGACTTTTTTTTTTAACTCCATCTCTCCTTGTTCCTGGTATGTATGTATTTACAAACATAAAGCCACTTATTTTTTAAGATGTTTTTCAAATATCTTATTACAGTTGGAAGAAGTAAACATATTGCTCTGACACTGAACACTTCTGTACAGTCTAAATATCACAAAGGAAATGTCTGATTAAAATTTTACTCTTTTCTAGACTAGAGTGGGTTGTTTTCAGAATTAAGGAATTAAAAAGTTGTAAAACTTTATTTAAAAAGTGCCTTTCTTAGCAGTTTATTAGAAATTAAATATTACCTGAAGATTTTATTTAAGAATCCGTCTCAGTCTATCTTCTCTCTCCTCTGATCTGTGATGTTGCATAAGGCTTTGGTTTCTGCTGCCATTCTCCAAGACACTGACATTTGCATCTGCCTATTTCTGACTGCTTCTTTGTCTCAGTTACATGGGACTCGATAAGTTTTTTGCTTCAAACAATAAAACCGTATGGCATAGATTTCCATCCCGGAGCCTTATCTTCTAGTGTTGCTTATATGCGTTCTCAATGAGGATTCAATAACTTGCCTCTTCTGGTGGCCCTGATCGCTCATACTGGCTCTGCATGGTTCTTGAATAGTAGTGTGAACATTGTCACTGCAGCCAGATTTACTTGCCTGAATTTTAGCTGTTCAGAGGAGCACCTATTCAGTGCAGTGTGTGCATGTACACCCTGAGACCAGGGTGATGCCCAAGCACCAGTTCAACAGGGATCAATTATTAATGATTAAGACACTGAAAGAATGTCTACAACAGATATATTGAAATGTGACTTCCCTTCTAATATCATACCTAATCAGAATACAATACATAAACAGAATCTTCTCTTTTTCTAGTTCATTCTTGTTTAGGGCCTGGGATAGGTGTTACTTACCTCCTTGAAAAGAGGCTACTTTAATTATGTCAGCGTTCCCTTTACTGGTTTGTAACTTAAGTTTTTGGGATTTTCTCCTTTTCTAGTCCCTGTGTATACTATCCTTTATTCTGAGGGATGCTTGAAAGATTATCAGAATTAATAACTTTTGACTATTGTCTTGACTAATGCTAATTACAGACTGTTGTGGTTTAAATACAGATGACAACTAAGAATCGCACAGCCAGCTATATCCTTTCCCCCTCCAAAAGGTGGGATAGAGAATCAGAAGAGTAAAAGTGAGAAAACTCATAGGTGGAGATAAAGGTAGTGCAATGGCAAATAAAAGAGTGATAATTATTATCATTATATTATCATTATTATCATTATGTTATTGATTATTATAATGATTATTATTAATAATAATAATAAGGAAATCCAAAAGAAGTTATGCAAAACCCAAATTTTCACCACTCACTGACTGGTGCCCAGCCAATTCCTGAGCAGCTGTGTCTGTTGAGTTTTACCTCCAGTTTTATATGCTGAGAATGATGCCATATGGTATCTCTTTGGGCATTTGGGTCATCTATCATGGCTCTGTCCCCTCCCAACTCCTTATGCCCCTCTAGCCTTCTCACTGACACGGCAGGAGAAGCTGATAAGTCCTTGACATAGTATAAATAGATAGCAACTAAAACATTTATGTTATCAACATTATTCTAATATGAAATTCAAAACTCAGCATTGTACCAGTTACTAGGAAGAAAATTAACCCTATCCCAGCTGAAATCAGGACAGAAGACAATAGTTTAGTTTAATACTCTGAAGTTTTAATTCTTCAAAGAAGAGATTTGTCTTTTTCTGAATCGTTTATTGTCCCACTTGAGTTTTGTGAACATTTCCATTCTGTTTGCTTAATAACCCAACGATAATGGGGCAAACTGTGATAGTAACTGTGTCTCTTCATGAAACCGAAAAATCAAAGAATTGTTCAGGTTGGAAGGGACCCCTTGAAACCGTCCGGTCCAAACCCCTCTCCTTTGCCCCAGGAATGCATTTCTACTTCATAGTAAGTCCTAGTCCACTGGAACCTCCTGGTCCCTCTCTGCAGAGCTGCTTTCCAGTTACTTGGCCTCCATTCTATATTGGTACAAGACTCTGAATGTTCCCTTGTTGAGTTGCATAAGGTTCCTGTCATAAAATTTTTTCAGCCTTTCAAGATCCCTCTGAACGCAGGTACCACAATCATTTGATGTATTAGCCATTCCTGCTGGCTTGTAATCAGCAACAAACTTACTGAGGGTGCATACATTTCCATTACCAAGGTCATTAATGAAGATGTTGAACACTATTGGATCAAGTTATAAACCCAAGTGTACAGCACTTCTGACTTAACTCCAACTAAATGGTGTGCCACTGATCTCAATTCTCTTGACATGACCCTTAAATCATTTTTCAATCAATCTTATTGTCCGGTTTATCTAACATGGAACTGTTTTGAGATTTTCTATGAAGATGTCATGGGAGGTGTTGTCACAGGCATTACTAAATTTGCTTTCCCTTCATCCTCTAACTAGACATCTCATTACAGAAACCTATAAGGTTATAAAGCATGAATTTCCCTCCATAAGCCAATGCAGACTACTCTTGTTCCTCTTCTTTTTCCAGGTTGTCCTTGGCTTTTCCACCTCCATCCCTGCAATATTGGTCATAAATTCTATACTGAGAAGAAAATTAGAGAAAGACACTTTTTTCTAGAGTACTAGAGCCATGTCAGGGATACATAGTTATGGTTTAACTCTTCACTCTTCAATCACAGCAATAATGTTGTGTTTTACACTCATCTGGTGGGAACTGGCTGCCGCTGCTGCTGCTGTGCCTAAATGATGCTTATTTCAGGGGCATCAAAGGTCTACAGGAAAATCCTAATGCCTGGTGAAAAATTTGCTCTGAAATGAAAATTTTGCTTCAGCAAAGAAAAGTGATAAATCTCACAGATTCTGGATTAATATTTTAACTTCTATACTACTGAAAACAAAAGAGAGTTTTTGCTTTGTGATTGTTTATTATAAAGCACAGTCAGGCATACAAAAAAGAGGCAGTCCTATAAAGGAACAAAATGTTTGACTGGCTCTATGCCAGAGACAGTCTTTTCCAATTTCTCTTACTTATGATAAGACTTTCTGCCCAAGAATTCACTATGTGTATATCCTGTAATTCTCTGACATAACATTACCACAGTCATGCGGAACAGATTGGGTTCTTAAGGAATTTAAGTGTTTTGATGCCTCAAACTTTTATAAAATCTCTAGGGACTGGAAGTAGCAGTGCAAAAGGTACTTTTTCTGCCACCCTTCTGTGACAAAAGGGGATGTGAGCACTTTCTTTTACATCCCTCTCTGCATTTCTATTTTTTTTGAATAGCTGAGATTATTTCAGGTGTCTAGGATTTTGGGAAAAGGGGCATTTATTGCTTTCTTTGTCTTCCTTTTTGTTTCTAGACATATATTTGTCATGTCAGAGCATCGAATATCTTCTCTCAGTAAATTCAAAGGGCATTCTGCTTTGCTACATGCTTCTCCCTTGTGTATTCATTCTCTAAAGGAACAAACTATTCTAAACCAATCTCCTTTCCAATGTTTTCTATATTCACGTGCAGTAACATTCCTATTATGCACATCTCTTTGTGGAAAAAATACTTAATCTGGAAGCTGTATTTCATTGAAAATTATTATCAGTTTCTGAAAAAGAATCACCTAACTTTGTATTGCATATCAAAGATTATCATCTTTCTGTGACTGATATTTTTTGATTTTTTTAAGGCAAACTCTTGGCCTAAGGTCTTCATTGAGGACAGCTCAATGACAGCTTGCAGAATCTCTTGAATCTGTACACTAGTTGATTCTGTCATAAAATTTCTGTATTGTAGAAGCATTTCTGTGAGGATATTGAACACGTGGAAAGCTGTCTGTAGGATTTCATATCCCATATAGTCTGTATCAGTTAGTTAAATTCAAGTAAAATACCTTTGGACGACTGGATAACTGAAGCAAGAAGATTCTTAATTGGAATCATGTTTGAGAACAGAAAAAGCAACAAACAGAATGGAAATTAAAAAGTTTTGATTTATATAGATATTTATGTATCTATTTACACACACCCATGTAGTTTAGTTCAATATAGTTGAAGAAATTTGGACCAGAATATACAGAATATATAGAATATACAGAATATAAACATTCATTGTTATCAGATGTGAATCATGTAGACTTCAGTTCCTACATCACTGAATTCAAAATAGATTTATGATTTACAAATCTGTTTGTAAATGTAGTCATTGTGATGCATGGCTCTACATAATCATATTATAGAAGTAATGTATCATCACCATCTTCAAAACTAATGCCTTTTAAATTTGGGTTTTTAAAAGAATATTAAAAATATTTCTTTTTAACCAATTTGAAATAAATTCTCTTTCTTTTCCTTCCCAAAGTAAGAATAAAGACACATAGGGTCACTGTAGAAATGGATCTGCTGCTTTCCTTGACCATCTAAAGCTATTGTTCATCAGAAAGAACAGCAAGAAAAGATAGACAGATGACATCCATCCTATGCAAAAAGAGTGTTCATCTTCTATCAGTAATAAAAGGACCCATGCAGTAAGAAGACATGTCTTCTTAAAATAACAAATGACTTATTAAGGGCAGAAAACGTCTTAGAATTTTAGTTTGATGTCACATGTCAGGATTTGAAGAAACAGGTTTATTGCATAAGTAGTTCCTTTATATTTTCCAAATTATTCTTAAAGGATTTGCTTTATTACTTTCATTTATTTTTTATAAAATAAATTATATCTTGCCAGATTTCTTTCAGAGAAGCAGATTCATAAGCCAACTGAGATGACAGAGAAGAGTTAAGGTTAATAAGGACAACATTTAGTAAATTGAAATCTTTCTGCAGGAAAAACGGTGACCGAAGTGGCCTTTTATCATGAATAATTAGAGAACCTTGACAATATTTCTAGATGTAATAATATTGATCTGCTTGGCCTTCCAGGAGGAAAGAGAGCTGGAGATTATATTGAAAAGCTGTTAAAACAATTTACACTGAATTAAAAAGAATTAAGAATTTCTGAAAGTTTTTGGGTCTGATTTTTAACATTTGTTAAGTTCTATGGGATGTTGCTCATTACTGCAAGGGAGAGAAAAACATCACAAGAATACCTCAAGATTTATCAATTAATGATTCAGTATTATAATTATTACTATGGTCATATACTATCTGACTTTTCAAAAACCAAAAGTTTTCCCCATTTCAGTTCTCTTAAATATTTTTGGGCAGCTGACCAGCACTGCATAAATTTTCTGTTTTCTTTCTGAGAGATGAAGTCTTGCAGAGATTGACTAATGAATCCTATTGAGACCAGTGTTAAATGAAAATTAATAAAGCGTAGAAAATGCAAACAATTTCAGTTTCTAGATTGCTGCTTGAGGCTTGGCATGAAAAGAAAAACATTTCATTTAAGGTACAAAAAATCATTGACAATAATATCATGACAGGTATTTTATGCCTTTTATTTCAAAATAGATTTGACATTCAAAGAGCACTTGTAAAAGTTATTAAGTCAAGAATAAGTTTTTATTCATTAGTGTTTTACATTCTGATACATGAGGCATGAAAACATTTTCTACTATTGCAGACTGCTTAGTCACAAGTACATTTTAAAAGGCTCAATAAAGCCTGCAGACTAGAAGATAATTATTGACTTTATGTAGATACATTATTAAGTCCTTCACTGAATTTGAAAAGAAAATGTCAAGAACAAAGATCATCTAGAATTTTTGTCTTGCTTATTTGTGCAACAGGGGACTTTAAATTTAATTTTCCTTAAAGTATCAAAAATACAGCTATAATTCCCAGAGAAGACACAGAAACAACTCTTTTAAATTGGTGATTTGGTGATGGTAACTTGATTAAAAGATACTTCTGGATTCATTAAACACTTATTTAGGAATAAAATGGGATATATGTGATTTTACACTATTGTCTCTCATTTCCACTAGTTTTATATTAACTTATCTGGAGGTGGGTGTAGGTAACATAATCAAGCACATATAATAGCTGACCAGAAGAGAAGCTCACCTTTTCTTCTCCCATCTCCTATACTTTCTTCTACTTTCCTTCTCTTTTGTGTAGCCTTTTATGCTTGGCCAACTTCATTGTGAGCTAATTCAGATTATTAATATAGTAGAAAAATAACAAGAATTTTTTTTTTAATATGTTTTTATGGGTTAAGTTAGTTGAGACATTGCTTGGCACAAAGTGCACAGAGAGGAGCAGAAAAAGGAAAAATAGAACGCCCCTTTTGTTGCCCGCATGTTATAAAATTATCACACTTTGGAGTCTAAGCACACCCTGAGTGACCTTTATTCAGCCTTTGTTCTGTGAAGGCAACTGAAGCATTGCCTTGTTAAATACATGAATGGCTTATCTGAAGTGTAAGGGCTTTACAGTGTGTTTAAGTTAGTCTCATTCTGAAGTGTTTATGCTTTGTTCACAGAGAGAGAAAGTGTTTGTATATTTATTTCTGAAGTCATTATTAATAGAAAGCAAAGTAGAGGAAACTTTCAAAAATAAGCTAATTCTATGAGGTTTTTTCCTTTATGAAGACTAAAGAGATGTATTTCTTTTTTGAACTGTTTCTTTCACTGCGCACTTGCCAGTGTTCATGTGTGCAAGAGTGTGAGGAATTTACAGTAATAAATGTGGCAGTTTATTTAGGTCCTTTTTTTTTGCATCAGCAGTGGGAAAAAATGCCTAAGGGTAAAAAAGAAAACTGTGAATTAACCCTTTGTCAACTGGAGTTAGATACAGAATTCATAAGGAAAGCAGGATTTGACAGAAATGTAAAATGATGTCAATTTTCAGTTTATAATCTCAAAGCTCATTGACAGCACTTGCAAGTACAGATCCAGAATGCAAATTTCTAATTATTGTTACTGACTAATCATTTCTACTGATGGTCCTAGTTGAGTTTACTAGATTTCACTGTGAACAACTACTGATCATGAAAACATAACATTTGCAAAATGGCCCCTTTTTCCCATTGATATGTTTCATCTCAATGGGATAAGTGTATCACTTTTCAGCCTTCATTAGAGACCCTTTCAAAAGGGCTGTTTGCTTACTTTCTTGTTTAGAAGCTGAACTTTCAAGACTAGAAGGAAATCCTGATATAATTATTGCTTATCTTGTGCATACGAATCTCTTATGCTGTGATTGGAGAGTCTAAGAGAAGAGTGCCTTACTGCAAAAGGCAAAATTGCCAACACTTGAATTTGTAAGGAAAACAGTTCTTTACCTTTCTTGTACAGAACCTGCCAGGGCAGGTGTTGTGCATTGTGTATCAGATTTACTGTGCATAGTGATCGTGTGTATGATCATTATGGCTGGAATGAGTGGATTGTATATTGAATTAATTATTAAGCCTGTAAAGAGTGAACATACTAAATGGATTTACTGCTATTAAAAGTGTATTTTCTATTGTCAGTTTTCCCTTAGCCATTTGTTCTTTGTTCACAAATATGTCTTGACATTCAGTGCAGTACCATAATGGCTTTTAAATGTTTATCAGTGTAAGTCAAGCATCCACATTTCAGAAGACTATGTCTTTATTCTAATAGTTAACACATGGAATCCTTTGCAAAGAGACAAGCAGGATAATCTAAAAATACATTAACAGTGTTTTATACAGTTGAGAACTTTAGGAGTAGGTGCCTCTTTGTACATATGCGCATCAAGCACACTCCAATGTTATTATCATATCCCATTGATTTACATATACTTTACAATTTGGTCCTACAGACTGGAAAAGCAAGAATTCTCTTTATGTTTATTAGAAGAAGGAAGATATTGCTTCTAATATAACAAAAAAAAAAAAAATACAGTTCTCTAGAATTTTAATTCATCTTTTCTTAAAGACAGGCTCCTTTTTACTTGTCCCAGTGCATATATATATATGTGTATCACAGAATCACTAGGTTGGAAGAGACCTCCAAGATCATCTAGTCCAACCCTTACCCTAGAACCTCAACTAGACTAGACTATGTCACCAAGTGCCACGTCCAGCCTTTTTTTAAACACATCCAGGGATGGTGACTCCACCACCTCCCTGGGCAGTCCATTCCAAAACTTTATTACTCTTTCTGTAAAAAACTTCTTCCTAATATCTAACCTATACCTCCCTTGACGCAGCTTGAGACTATGTCCTCTTGTTCTGTCAGTTGCTGCCCAGTGAAAGGTGTGCATGTATATATGTATATATATATATATATATATATACACACATATGTATCATTTTGTATATGTGTTTGTATTTGTATCCATGTGTCTTTCAATTATGAAAAAAATGTTGGAATTGGGTCATTATTTCCATAATGTCTTAGAGCAAAACTACAAGCAATTTTAGAATAATGTTTTGTGGTTCTGCTGCTGTTTTAAAAAATTGAAGATACGACTACAGCAATCTGAATTAAAAGCTTACCATCAGGTTCATGACCCATATGAACCAGCTGACAAGATTTTAGTTGCATTCTGAACTGTAACATCAGTATTTACTAGAAATGTTTGTTTTGGCTTGTTTTTTTTTTAAGATGAAGACTTGCTTTGTTCCACTTTGATATATGCACACTCTGTTTAAGAGGACAAAGAAGTAGCCTGTGACAGGAGTCATGATAATAAAGTAATAATAGTGCCTTATGGTAGCACTATATTTCTTATATTTATATATAAATAATTACTCTTTATGGAATACCATTCTAGTATGGTATAGTCACTGGGAAAATTCTCATTAATTTGGTGTTAATCTTTATGTTAAATATTCCCATATAGGCTTACCAAGACCATAATTTTTGTTTTAAAGTACTAGTAGTTGTTGTCTTTAATTATAAATACCTAAGACATGCTGATTTGAACTACTAGGGGGCGGAACAGTGACGAAGGACTCAATAGAGATGCAACAGCAAACACAGGTTTAATTTTAGGGCTCTAAAGACTTTATAGAAACTCCAGACACTAAACAAAATATGTACACAATATAAAACCTGACAGTGTCACACAATGAAAGAGGAAAAAAACCAAACTGCTCCTCAAAGCCAGCTGGTGAGCTGAGAAGCAGGGGGAAGGAAGGGAAAAGCCACCTTGAAGATGGTATCTCTTGGTCTTGGAGCTTCTGAAAGATAAAAACAGTGAGAAACACCCTCCCCCCAGGAACTCAAGTGGAACAGATACCACTCTGTTGCAGCTGGATGGTCCCTGGTGCCACTGTTGGAGCTCCAATGGTGCTGCATGGGAAGGGGAGCCAGGAGGGACCAGGAGGAATGGCACTTGATGTTATATGGACCACGACGAGTCAGCCAAAAGGGACAGGACTTCCGAGGTTCTGGCTTTTATGTACTCGTGATATCGTGTGAACTCAGAGTCCTCTTCCCAGCCAGGCTGTCTTCCAATTGTTCTGCGGCGTTGGACACCGCCCCTCTGCCCAGTATTTCACCATAGGCAAGACGGCGGCCCTGCCAAACCTGCCATGTGCTTGGGCTCCAGGGGCCACCGGCTGCAGAGTATTTGCTGGGCAAGCAGCACCGCCCGTAGGAGCCTCCTCCACCTGCAGGGACCAGCTGCAGGCAGTGGGGGACGCCTCTCGGCAGAGCAGGGAGGAGCTGCGGGGCTGTGGCAACTCATGGTGGGGCTCTTACCAGCCACCCGCCAGAAGAAGGCACCACCACTGGCCACCCCCCAAACGGCACGGCAGCCGGTAGCTCCGTGCACACTAAGCGCGGCCGCCTATCCCGCCCGTGCTGCTTTGCCATCACGGGCACTAGCCAGGATGGCGCCTGAGTGACCACCAAGTCCAGCCCAGCTCACTGAGGCATAGGGCGGACATCGGCACTGTGGGCACAGCCACCAAGCTTCGCTGCTGCCAGCAGCACCAGCACTGCCGGGCGACACGAGGATGGGGGCTACCATGTTCCATTTTGCCATGGGGAATGAGATGGCTCCATCCATGCACCGCACTGCCACCAGGTGGCATGAGGAGTGGTTTTGCTGAGAGAGAGAGAGAAAAAGAGTGGTAGGCAGGCAGGCAGGAAAAGTGGGGAAGTGGGGAGTGGGGAGGCCGGAGAGTCTGTGGTGGGGAGAAGAAGAGAGGAGAGTGACAGAGAGAGATAAATAGAAAAAGCATCACCACTCCATGGAAACTGACAGTCTCTCACGGGGTCCTGTCCTTCTGGTCTTCCTAGTGGTCAGATTTTCCCAAAAATAATAGAGTCCAAAGGATTAATACACATTCAGAAGATGCCAGGCACCTCCCCTGGTGGAAGCAGGGGTGGGGAGTTTTTTACTCTCTTGCAACAAGCTCTGGATTTGTTGCCTCACTTGGAACGTGTGCAGACCCCTGGTGCTGGAAGGCCTCAGGAATGAGACTGGAGGGGTGCTCTGTGGGTCTTTGATGATTTATGACTCCTCAGCTGCCTCTCACATGAATGTCCCATGTGTATGTTGTCTTCCCAGAACAACGAGGTTAGCTCTGTTTGGTATGGAGAGTTTCACATCCCAAAACTCTTCTTCTCTTCCGCTCACCAAGCTCAGCTGGGATGATGACACAGATATGTTTGTCTTTCCTGAGCATTGCTTACTTCTCTTCAGAACTGAGGTGATTATCTCAAGTTTTCAGTCACTGTCCAAATTCCAGTCAGGAAGCATATTACACTGAATTACACATAATTAGCAAGGTTGGAAAAGACCCTAGAGATCATCAAGTCCAACCTTTACCTAGCTTAACAACCTATCCAACACCAGTCTAACATCTAAACAATCTAACCCATCTAAACAATCTAAACCATCTAAACCATACCACTAAGTTCATCATCCAAACTATCCTTAAACACATCCAGAGATGGTGACTCCACCACCTCCCTGAGAAGCCCAATCCAATAGGAAATCACTCTCTCTGTGAAAGTACAATGGAAGAATAACTTCCTTAGTCCTACTGGCAACAGGTGATGCAGGCCAGGATACCATTGGCCTTCTTGGCTGCCTGGGCACACTGCTGGCTCATATTCAGTTTCCTACCAACCAGCACTCCCAAATCTCTTTCTGCCTGGCCATTCTCCAGCCAAACCATCCCCAGCCTGTAACTCTGCATGGGGTTGTTGCGACCAAAGTGTAAAACCCGGCACTTGGATTTATCAAACCTCATGCTATTGGACTCAGCCCATCGATCCAGCTCGTCAAGATCACTCTGCAGAGCCCTCCTACCCTCTAACAGGTTGACACTCATTCCAAGCTTGGTGTCATCCGCAAACTTACTAATAATGGATTCCATCCCCTCATCCAGTTCATCAATAAAGATACTGAATAAAACCGGCCCCAGCACCGAACCCTGAGGGACCCCACTGGTGACTGGCCTCCAACTGGATGTGACACCATTCACCACCACTCTCTGAGCTCGGCCATCCAGCCAATTCTTAACCCACGACAGAGTAAACCTGTCTAAGCCACAATCCATCAGCTTCACCAGGAATTTATTATGGGAGACAGTATCAAAGGCTTTACTAAAATCATACACTACACTACATCCACAGGTTTCCCCCTCATCGATCAGATGAGTTACCTGATCATAAAAGGAGACTAGGTTAGTTAAACAGGATCTTCCCCTCCTGAATCCATGCTGACTACATCTGATCCTCTTATTTTCCTGTAGATGCAGCAAGATTTCTCTTAAGATGATTCGCTCCATAATTTTCCCTAGTACCGAGGTCAGGCTGACTGGTCTACAATTCTCCGGATTCTCCTTCTTGCCCTTCTTGTGGATAGGTGCCACATTAGCCAATTTCCAATCATCTGGAATCTCTCCAGTAAGCCAAGACTGTGGAAAGATGATGAAAAGAGGCTTAGCAAGCACATCTGCCAGCTCTCTCAGCACCCTAGGATGAGTCCCATCAGGTTCCATAGACATAGGTGGGCAGCAGGTCTCTAACATCTTCCACCTGGACCGTGGGGAGGGCTACACTATTCCCTATATGTATCATTATTATTATTATTATTACTTTTTTTTTTTTTAAATTGATGTATTTATTGTATTAAATTGATGTATTTATTTATTTATTTATTGGGGGAGGGAGGTGCTTTGGTAGTTGTAGGCAGGCAGTTGCTTCCTTAACAAAAAGGCTTTCTATGATGTTTAAGACATTAACAATGTTTCAGTCCAACACAATATGTGATGGAGCCCTGCTTTCCTGTAGATGGCTGAACATCTGCCTGCCCATGGGAATTGGTAAACGAATTCCTTGCTTTGCATTGCTTGTACATGTAGATTTTGCTTTATTAAACTGCCTAAATCTCAACCTCTTGAGTTTTATCACCTCTACTCTTCTGATTCTCTTCCTTATCCCATTGTGAATGGAGTGTGCAAGTGACTGTGTGGCACTTAGTTGCTGGACAGGGTTGAACTATTACAACATTTGAACTCAAGTATGTGCTTTCAGCTTTGGTGCTTTTTTCATATTCTTGTACCCCATTTTTCATTTCCAGTTGTTTTTGCAGAATGTCAGGTATTTTAGTGAGAGGCCCTGGCTCCAAGTCTGATCTGGCTCCTTATCTTCAAAGTTGTCTGCCTGTGTAACAGAAAGTTGCTCATATGAATCTGAGCCCAGATGTGGACCCATATCTGCATTTTGATAAAATCCTCGAGAGGGTAATGATTTCTGCGTAGAGAAAACATACTTAAACTAATGAAGAATGAAAATAAAGGGTTAGCTTGGGTTTTTTTTTTAAAAAAGGAGCAAGAAAATATTAAGATTATGAATCATGTCTATAGTACGATTTCCTATATGTTTCTTTTTGAACTCTACAGAATAGAGTCTTAAAAAAAAATAAAGAAAACTAAAGAACTAGTCTTTAAAAAACAATGAATTACAAATGCGTTTCAGACTTGCAAAATCATAAATATGAGGCATGAATGATTTCATTCCTAAGAAAAGAACATCACAGTCACATTTCTCCATTTTTTTAAAATAAATTCTTTATTTTACTTTAATCAAAACGTGTCAACATCTTCATCTACGGGTACATTTATAATTTCAAAACAATCCTTATTTAGAGATATAGAGCAAGTGTCAAAGACATTGAGTCAAATTGCTCTAGAGAAACAGTTACCAAGCTGTTACTTGGAGCTAGCTGTCTGGAGAACTAAAAAGGCAGTTGCAACCAAGAAATACTAACGGCCAAGTCTCTGGGATGCGCAACTTGAAAATACTCATGACAAAGTACATGAAAAAGAGCATGATAGCTAGTACTGTAATAATATGGAGATGGTTGGAATAGGAATGTTGGCTGAGCTATTCTGCAAAGGAAAGCTTGAAAAAAATATTTTCGTAATCTCCACAAATATTAATGATCTTAACAATAGCATAGGAAATGTACTAATCATATTTCTGAATTACTTGATTTAATGAAATCAACTTTTCTTAAGGAACTAAAAATCTCTGTGCCAGGATGATTACTGAATAGGAATAAGAACAATAACAACTGAAGTCTACACTTCTTATTCTTGTAAATACCAGCAGTCACTAAGGAATAATAAAGATAGCCCTATATAGCAAAATTCCTTCAAATTAAAAGAGTTCAAAAATCAGACTCAGATCCTGACTTACATGAACAGAAGACTCCATCAAGCAACCAGCAACAATAAATAAAACAATCAAAGAGAAAAAATTAAGGAAAATGGTTTTGGTGTCTGATAATAACAGTAGCCACCAGCCCTGTTCTTTGCCCCTAGCAGAAGTCCAAACTTGAAATATAATTCCAGGGATTAATAATTAATAGTGATTTCTGATCTAAAACTAATTTCTCATTGACAGTTTTTGAGAATGATGAAGTAGTTCCACAAATGTTAAAAGTCACTTAGATTAATCAGAATGTTCAAACTACAGAACCCTGTAGAAAAAAAACAACTCTTGATAGAGCTGGAAATGTTACTACAATAGTCTGTATTATCCCTCTGTTACAGCTGTAATTTTTTAACCATTTGTGAAGCAGTATATAGGGTAACTGAAAATAAGACAAAGGTACTTGCTTATTGGTTCTTTTCCTAACTTGCTTCAGATATTCTTAAGTATCCTGTGGAGCTGACCAACTAGAAAAAATGTAAAATTTTACACTATGTTTTTCAATATTTTCCAACATATTTTTATACATTCCCATTAAGAATACGGTATTTCTGTGCAGGCTTATTTGAGATAAGTTATGAACAATTATAGTACCTCGCTAAATAATTTTGAAGTGCTAAATTACTAAGTTCCTTGAAAAAAAACACCGAAAGTAACCCTGTTATTGTAATCTTTTCTCTCATAATGAATTTATTTTTACACTAACCATGGACATTTTTTGTAGCTTGTAATTTTAATAATTGAAAATATTTACTACTTGTAATTATACTTGTTATTATACTTGTAGTACACAAATTTTAAATGGGGACAACTTTTAACTTTATTACATGCGAAAAAAGTAATTCTTTACTTATTATCAGAATATCATATTATATAATGAGGCGATATAGACATCTACTGTTAAAGTTCTGAGAATTTGTTCATTCTGACATCTGCAATGAAAAGCCAATGTGAAGGAACAGAAATATTTATTTTGTGACTCAGTATTATTGCTGCAAAGAACTGAATTAATAACATTTCTATTTACAGTACATATCCCTCTATAGTTATCACAAGGATTGCCAATGTTGTTGATTTGAGTTAGTTACATTCAGTTCAGTTTTGACTGCTTTTTTTTTTTTTTTCTTCTTCTAAATTAGTAGTAAGTCAATCCATCTAAAGACTTAAAATCATGGGTTTTATAGGCAACAATTTTTATGTGAATACTGGTGGGAAACTCCCCTTTTATTAATGCCACAAGTGAGACAATTACTTATGACTAAGTAATAGCATTTCATCTTTTTTTTTTCTTTATTATTTTTTTTTAGATTCTATCTGTGAAGCAGTAATTCAGCTAAATGGAGACACTCATCCTATCAAATTTCATCAGGTAAACAACAAAAGCACTCACAATGACTTACTCTTATGATTCAATTTCGTTTGATAAGCCAATTGGACCAGTTTCCCTTGAGTTTACTGTAAACCCAGTGGGTAGAGGAAGAAGGAAGCTTTGGAAATCCTATTTCCATATATTTTAAATGTACTGTTGGTATTTCTATATAGAGGATAAGAAAAGGCTCACTGTAATTTTTCATACTTGCTTCATATTTCCAAAATAGTCTCGAATTTCACAACTCTAAATTCTGTGCAACAAGGCCACAAGCTATATTTCTCACTTGTATAAGAAATGTGTGAACAATTCTTTAGCAAAATAAGTACTTCATGCACTTGGATAGCAATTGACTAGTAATTGTTGATTCATGATAAAGCCAACAAGCAGAAATCTCCTTTAAGGCAGATAGACAGTTATTTCTGTCAAGGTAAGAATTCTGTTCACCCTAAAAGGTAGCATCATAGATGAAAGTTTCTCTATCACCTTCTGTACAGTGCAAACTGTGAATTTCTGTCCTCGTAGTTGACTGAAACTTTTGCTACAACAGGACAAACTGTGAATCTCTTTCTACTCTTCTTTTGCAGCTGCTTGTAATGTGTAAAAAACATGCTGTGAAGAGGAATATAAGTTATTGATACATGCTTCTTGCAGAGCTATCTATTCCTGGGTAAAAGTGTACTCTGCACATGTGTTTTCTTAGATGAGTGTTTCATCATATGAGACTAGTACTGTTGAGAGAATCTTCTGGTGTTACATTAATGATCCATTTCTTGCCCTAGATTTACTTTGACAATTGATCACTTTGTAGTATCTTTCCATAGTCAGAGGAAAGAATAAGATCAATAAACATCAATAACAGAAGTCAGGATTTTGAAACATATAGTGTATGAAGGAGGAAAATCCCTGCAGTGTATGTAAAGACAAAGGTAAATATTCACCACTTCAGTGAAACTGACATTAATTGACAGACAGTCTGTGTGTCAAAACTTCAGGAGTTTGTTCTTAAAAACAAACAAACAAACACAAACAACCCCCCCCCCAAAAAAAAAACAAAACACAAAAAAACCCCAAACAAACCCTAAACAAACAACAACCCAGTACACAGGCTAGATTTATATGCATAAGCAAACAAGTATATAGAAAGGACACTCCATAACCCTTTTATATAGATGTAGCTATTGGACTTCTGGATTTACTGGACTTCTGTGGGAAAGTATAGGACTTATCTAAGGTGATTTCATGCCTAACAGTAAAAGAGTGAATGAATGTTACAAGAAGAACTCGGACAGATGTCTCTAATCATATTTCTAATCTAATTGCAGAACCAGGGGACAGTTGATGCCAGAAGGCATCTCTGGAGATAATCTATTCCAGAGCCTAAGTTCAGAGCAAAGACACAGGGAGCAGGCTGCTGTGGGACCATGTCTATTCAAACTTTGAATATGGCCAAAAGCATATACTTTGGCAATTTGCTCCTGTGTTTGACCACTGTCATAGCAAAAACAAAAACAAAAACAAAAACAGTTTTCTTATGTTCATATGGAATTTCATGAAACTTTCCTTCTCCAGGTTGAACAGTCTTAGGTCTTCACCATTTCCTCATATGGCGGGTGCTACAGTCCCTTAATCAACTTTGTGTCCCTTTGCTGGACTTCCTCAAGTAGCCCCACATATCTCTTCTACCCATGTCATGGTTTAGGAATGATATTCCCCAGTTTAGTTCTCCCACCAAGACCTCCATCTCACCCCTTGCCCTGGCTCCATCACACCCAGTCCCCATGGATGGCCGGAGAGGAAAATAGGATGCACAAAAAGCAAAGATCATGGGTGGAGATAAGAACAATTTACTGGAAACAGCAATGATTTAAGAAAACAACTAGTAATAACAGGAATATTAATTTAAAAACTGTACAGAAGAAAGGGTGATTAAATGCAAAATGCTCACAGAGCCCTACCTGACCACACTGATGCAACTGCAGCCAGTGGCACCCTACCCTGATCACTCCATCCGTCAAACTTGATCCTCACCAGAAGCCACATCCCTTTTTTTTGGAAGCCACAGTCCCTTCTCCCCACCCTCAGCAATAGTGCAGAGTGGTATCAGATAATATCTCAGTTCTGGCCATGCCCTCTAGATTAATTTCTTCATTCCATATTCTGATTATAGTATTAAAATTCCTTGATATTAATGTTGTGAACATGATGGTACAAATTTATTAATGATTTATTATTTTTAGGGCATTTTCACACTGTGCAAAGATTTACCATTATGCCTTAGGGTACTGAGACTCACTTATCAAAGAAGGAACCAGGTGGACCATGGAGATAAATTGTGTCTTTCAACAGTAAAAATTTAGGTTTTCCAGGTAATATAGTATTCTAAGTGGTATCCGGAATTGGATTTCTATAACTAGTAAGCCAATTTTATGGCTATAGTAGAAGAAATAATATTGCCAAACACTTCCAACTAATTTGTCTAGGATGCCTGTTTCACAGTGAGATGAATTGTGCTCAGGTTATGCATGAGTTTTTGTTGACTATGACTAAAGGTGACCAGGCTATAAAAGTTATATGTCTAAATTTAGATATCTCAGAATAGATGTGTTCACTTTATTTAACAACAGAGGACAGGCAGGACAAGGAGGAGCCCTGCATATACTGTCTATACTGAAGCAGAGCTTTATCAGATCAGAAAATATGAGATTTTTTCAAAACTTTACAGTCACAATTAGAGGATATACTGTGTTAAAATTACTTTTCTTCATTTCATTCCCTCAAGACAACTTGAAAGAAACTGAAAAAAAGGGGGAAAAAAGACATATGAAATATCAGTTTTACATCTATATTGGTTAAACTACCAGGGCAATTCTAAAAAATGGTAGTAGTAATACTTTTTGTAGACAGCAGTGGTCTTTGGCAGGCTTCAAAAGGACAGTCATGTCTCCAGAATTCAGACAAGGTCCAGTAAAAGTAAGTGGCTGAAAATCATATTTGTTTAGGTTAGCAACCTGATGGCATGGTGTAATTCTCTTGCTTTCACTGCCTCTGAATGTGACAGAATTACAGAAGAAAAGTCTGTCGAAATAGAATTGTGTCTTTTGGTATGGATAATCTTAAAAATTGTCATTCTCTATGCAGCATATAAACACATTAGGGTGCAGCAATAAAGATAAATAAGCCTTCCTTTTCTATTCTTCTGCCATTAGAATCTATCTCTACTTATTAAAGCAAATGTCTGCCCAATCCTGCCTTTTTTGTGTCAGTTGCTTTTTGTTTTTAAAGAAAACAAAATAAATAGTGTAATTTATCAGTCTTCTCAGTTTAGTGAAGAGTTAGCCTCAGTTCATTTTTAATTTGAGTATATGTAAATGGATATACAAGGCATAAGCGGAAGAATCATGGTCAAGGATGCTTAAAAACTTGTTACTCTACAATATGATTGGGATTTTGCTGCATGTTTTGTCCACTTATACCCAGAAAACTACTATTTCTCTAAACATCACCCTTGACAAAGAAAAAACTGCTTCAAACAAACAATCAAACTAACCATAAAGAAAAAAATCCAAACAAAGTATCTCATAACTGAATTGTGGAAGAATGGTTGACAGAGCAGGGACATGGATCTCTGGAACCATTATTGCAGCAAACTCCATGTTAGCTAAAGTGAGCAAGAGTAAGGGGAACAGGCCGCAGAACAAAGCGCAAATTATGCTGACTGGAACAGTGAACGGTCACCCTGTCCTTTAGCCTTGTGGGTTGCAACTATGAAGATATAGGTTGCAAAATAGAGAACAGAAAGAGAGAACAACAGTTGCAACTATGAACCAATAGTTAGCAAATAGGGAACAGAGAACAGCAGACAAAGAAGTTGCAAGCATTGCTAAAGAAACTGTAAGTAGGAGGAACATGCAAATTATGACCTTTAGGCTGTAGCCAATTATGCTTTACTGTTATGAATACATTATGTAAAAAGTATAAAAGATGTAACACTTGGCAATAAAGTGGAAGCTTGCTTTACCAATCGTATTGATTGAATGCTTGTCTTCCCCCACCATTCGCACTGAATGGGAAAAAAACCAGCAAAATCTGATTCATGAACCATTGAAACAATGAATCTTGCATAAAACTTAATAATATCACAAAAAGGCACGATGTCCTTGGAATATTTGAAGAATTATAAATTTGTATGACCAGGGGAAGAAAGTGGTATTTCAATGCCTTGAAAGAAAACCCCCCAAAAAATCAGACAAATTAGTATGAAAAATAAGTAAGGCAAGAGAAAATTTGATAATAAACTATGATGAAAGATGTTATATAAAATCTTAAAAAGAACTTGACAATCAACTGCAAGAAGAAATAACTCTGAGTGAGAGCAAAAATTCGTAGCTATAACTAGAATCCAAATCAGATTCAAATAATTGCGGGAGTGGGCATAGATGCACCTGTATAACAAAGAGCATACTAGCTGGACAAATATAACTGCATATGCAAGATACAACTTTTCTAGGCCTCCTCATTTAATCTTAGAATAAGATAACCACAAAGACCTGGCCAACAGGCCTCCTTTAGATAACATTCCAAGAAAATAAAATATTAAAGGTCAAGAAAATTTATCACAGAGGAGGAAACTGATAAATAATGTGACATCTTAAAGGCAGTAACACTATAATATATACAACAATGTATACAATATGACCCCATGACCAGAAAGACTCCTGACAAACATAGTCAATATTGATCCCAAGAGAAATAATTTCCTTACAATACCAACCTACCTTGACAAAATGACATGTGCACATGAGTTCCCTAGTATTTTAACAAAACAGAGGAATAAGGATTCCCATTGAAACAGTTTCAGGTCACAAATTTAGTCTATTTTTGCAGAAGAATCAGCCAATTTCAAGCACAGATGCAGTATAGTCAAAGATTAAGGAAGATTATGTAAAGAGAAAAAATGAAAACAAAAAAAGAAAGGCATAACAACTACATAGACATCCATAAAGAATTTTAACATCTTTTTCAGGGAGCATTCTAATTGATGATGAAGAAGCAAGTGTCAACAAGAGAATTGTGATCTTGAATATGATCCAAGGAGGATGATGACATGCAGGAATATTGAGAGTGACTTTTCATAGCAGTTTATGTAAAAGAAGCATGTATTTTGTTACCATGTATTCTCTTCTAAATTCCACAGGTGTCCTAGTCATTGACAGAATAACCTCCACTTAAAGGAAAAATGAAACTTTTAAGAAGAAAAAGTCTACATATAACAAGAACACAGGACTATTATACAACTTCCCACAAAATAATAAATAAAGTTCTAACAGAAAGAATTTGAATGCTAAAGAAACTGTAGAGAGCCCAGGATATATTGACACAAATAAAGAAGCAGAACAGACTTTAAAAACTAAATGTAAACACTTAGAATGTAGAAACTTTAAACTCTCTTTGCAGTTGAAGGAAGAAAAGATGCATATTTCAGGACTAATTTATGTCACATTACTGTAGACATTCAAATATACCTGATACGTTACTCTTGTACTATAGGTGCCCAAAAGTAACCAAGAGGAACATAGTAACACTAAATGAGCATTAAGTCAAAATGAAGTGGCTTAGCCCTTACAAAGACCGGGCCTAGTAGTTAACACTGTTAAAATTACAAGAGATTGCAGCCAATCTTTTGAGTTAAATCCATATGGTTTAATCCATTCCTGGATTTGGATAATGAAGGCTTTGAAGGATTACTTACTAGTACTTCAGAAAGATTAAATTGTTATTAAATTTGCAAAATAAAAGCAGGTAAAAAGTCTTTTCAAAGTCAACATTAGTATACGCATTCTCATTGTTTATAAACAAGCAGACTGTAATGGTCCATCACATAGAAAAAACTGACAAGATTAGCTGTGCTGCATAAGCAGAAGTGGTCAGAGACAATCTGTTCAAATTTGTCAGCAATTTTCAGACTGGAAATATTTTGTTCCAAATAAATCATAAGTAGATGGAGAAACGTACATGCTTTTATTTATACACCTAAAACTATAAGAGGTAGTTGATTACACAGCAAATAAAAATGACAAGGTAACTTCTTTATATAACAATGTCAGTTCAGAGCAGAAGTAAAAAATCACCTAATGTAAATTAGCATTTCAGTAGTGAAGTAAATGAAACACTTCTAATTTACACCACCATAGGAACTGGCTTGAAATATCAAAACATTCTTTACCTTTCTGGATGTTATCTCTTGTTGATATAAGAATTTCAGGTCCTTTCTAAACTCTGAAAATCCTGTTTATTTTGTGCTTTCTGAAGAACTTACATTTGGTTTCAGATTAGTTTCTTATATCACAGTGTTGTTGCCTGGCAGGCAGCTCAGTGCTGCACTGTCACTTGCTTAGTCCCTCACATGAGAATGGGGAGGATAATAATGAATGGGGACAATTTAATAGATGGAGCAAAAGCTGCATGTGCAATTAAAGCAAAATAAGGAGCTCATTCCCAGGAAAGCAGGGGTTCCTTACAGGTCAGGTAAAGTTTGGGAAGTAAAGTGACATGATCCTAAATTTTCCTGCCTTACTCCACCTTTTGCTAAGTTCCCATTGATGATCATGGTGCCATATGGTGTGGGATAACCCTTTGGTCAGTTCAGGTCAGATGTTCCGGCTATATCCCCTGAAGACTTCTTGAGCACTCCCAGGCTCCTCGCTGGTGGAGCAGTGTGATAAACAGAAAAGTCTTGACACTGTGTAAAACACTGTTCAGCAGTAAGTAAAACATCGCTGTGTTACTGTGAGGTCCTGGATCTGAATCTCACTTCATTAATCATTTGGGTCAGAACAAAACAGCTTGCGTATGTGTGTGTGTGTATAGGGTCAGACCTCCTGCTGCTGCTAGGTCCAGACCTGCCCGCAAGAGCACATGGCCCAAGATGGTAGAACCACATGGCTAAGGACCACGTGGCTGCCTCTCAGTCAAGAAAGGCCTGCCTGGCAGCCTGGCCACACCACAACCCTGCCGCTGCTGATCAGCTGCAGCATCTCTCACTCTGACTAGGAAGGCATTGAATGGTCGGAGCACCAGATGTCCAACCTGGAGAAGTGGCCACAGTAGCCAAACCTTATTTAAACAGCTGCATGAGGGCTCCATGTGGGTAGTGGGAAAGTGTATGCATTTGTTGACATCTAGGAGTTTGGTCTCTTGCCTGAAGAACTGGCAACGTGTGACTCTTGGGAACTATTTTTCTCTCTCCTCTTTCTTTACTCTTTCTCTTTTCCTTACTCTTTTAATTCCTTTTCCTCTTCAACTCTTTTTTTTTTTTTAATCTTCTTGGGGCTGCAGGAATGTATACCTGATAGGTAAATGTATGCATTGCAAAAGAAACAAAGCACTTTCTTAAAAAACAAACAAACAAAAAAGTTGTGATGTCCCTCATGTTCAGAAAAAATAAGATGGTTACCTAAAGCATCATAAAAGAACAATCATGTCGCTCCAGACCAGAATTATACGCCAAAGTTACGTGTCTCTTTTAAAATACTCCCCAAGGACTACTTGCCAGTTAAAGTTAGAAACTTCTAAAATAACAAACAAGAGAAATTTGCGTTCCTTGACCTTCAGCTGCCAGCCCAAAGTTACACTTTTTCTCCACATCATACTTGTATTTATAAACATGTTTTTGGCTGCATGTGGATACTTTAGTTACTAGACAACCAAAAAGCATTACATCTATTTTATTTATTTATTACATCTATATATGATTGAGTGAGGTTTCTAAATTCTCAGAGAAGATTTAAGCTGAGATTTAGTTTCCTGAAGGTAGGGAGCTCTCACAGTCACATAAATTTAGGTATCTGAACATATGTGAAAATTTCATCTGAAATAGATTTCCCTTATTGCAGGGATTATAGAAATTTATCAACAAATTAAACAAGTGGTTTCTTTATCATTTCTAGCCAATGCCCTTGTGACTATAGAAAGTAAAACACCTAACTAGAGCTGTTTTGTAATGTAATGTAGCCTTTTTATTGCATATATATGAATTAATTTGGATTATGGGTGGTACCTCAATTTAAATTAATATTCAATAATATATAGTTTGATTAAAATTTATTTTTTTCTTAATCATTACTTCACACTATACCTATTTATGTCTAACTAAACCCAAACATATCTCATTATATTTAATTAATTTATTTCTACAATTCTCAATAAATGTACATTTGGATAGAAGATGGAAAACAGTGCTTCAACTGGTGGTTAGAAAGTAAAATTATGCTCTATGTATTAACATTATCTTATGCTATCCATAAAAATTACCTTAGTTTAATTGTAACAGAAAATAAATTCAGATGGTTTAAATGCTTTAAACTGCCCTTTAATACAAAATGAATTAATTTTGAGTGAGGAAAAAAACACATGTGTTATAAATATTGGAACATTAATGCATATATTCTCCCTTGTGTCCTGTAACTTGTACTCATCATAATATCTACTCTGTCAGAGTTGTATTTCCAAAGGAATTGTTACAGGTCTTATACTATAATATTTTAGTCCTTCATAAATCCTGTAGGACAATGTTACATGTGGTTTAGTCTTATAGGATTACCTCATAGTCATCGAGAAATCCCTTTAATCCATCAGAAAATCCTTAGGATTGTTTTGTAAAGGCACAAAGGGACATAGCTCTGACCAATTCTGCTTCTTTCACAAAGCAGTTCCCTCAGAATGTAAGAATCACATGCACAATTTCATGGAATATTGGTGGCATTTTCCATATCAGTTTAATAAACTCCTTTGGCTTTTTTGGTTTGAATTCAAGAACAGAGCAAATGTAAAAGTTTACCTGAGCTCAATTTATTGAACAATTTAAGGTGGTCTGCTGTGCAGAAGAATCTAAAAAAGATAACTCATTAGCCAAGTAACTGTAACTGCAATAAGATTCAAATTTTAATCAAAGTAATCCCTCTAACATCTACAATCATCACCAAATTGGGCTCTAGCCTAAATTTCTGAGTGAATACTTTTCTCGAATATAATGAATAAATTTATCTACCATCAGTATTTAATAGACAAAAATTATCTACATAGAGTCTAGCACAACATGGCAAAAATATGTATTTATGTGACATATATGAATAAGGTAAGAGAGAGGTGGGGTTTTTTTAAGAGGAAGACTCATTCCCATAATTAGTTGCAGTTTTAAACTTACAACTGGAAAATTTTGGAAGAAGTTGAGAATATATATATATATATATATATATACATATACTTTCATCTTTGGACAGTATCCAGGTGTGCAGGGATGTGGTTTGTAAAATCTATCTTGTTTCAACTGTTGAAGAGTTTGAAGAAATAGAAGGGTTTCTATAGGTACACCACAACAAGAGAGAAACCAAGAAAATTGTGGGCCTGGTGCTGAGCCAATGACAATGACACCAGAAAAGACCGAAGTGTTCCACATCTTCAAATCAGTCTTTATTGGTTGACTGGCCTCCAGCCACCCTAGGTCCCTGGGGTTCAAGGACAATTCTGAAGCAAGGAAGAATTCCTTCATCTTGAAGTAAGCTAACAAAAACTTACTTAAAGTTGGAGGAAGATCAAGTTAGGGAACTCTCTGTAGGGAACTTGATACACCTTAGTAAGGTTCACCAACAGTGCAGAAGAAGCTGACCAATGTCTTTGTGGGACCACTCCTGATTATATTTGAAAGGATATGGAGGTCAGGACTGATTCCCAAAAACTTGAAGGCAGCAAATAACACATCTCTCTTCAAGAAGACGCAGAGAAAGATCTAGAGAACTGCAGGACAGACAACTTGAGCTCAACTATGGGAAAGCAATGGCACAAGTAATCCTGTAAACCATTTCCAAACATATGAGGACCAAGAAGGTGATTCAGGGTAATCAGCAAGGATTTAACAAAGGGAAATCATGTGTGACCAATGTGACAGCCTTTTATGATGAGATGACTAGCTTGGTGGATTGGGGGACAGTAGTGGATGTTGTTTATGTAGACTTCAGGGAAATGTTTTATATTGTCTCCCCTACTATCCTCACTGATGAAGTAATAAAGTAAGGATTAGATAAGTGGACAGTGAGATGGACTAAAAAATGCCTGAACTACTGGACTCAAAGGGTTGTCAGCAGCAGTATGAAGTCTGGTTGCAGTCCAGTAATTAACAGGGTACCCTAGGGGCTGATGCTGGAGCTAGTGCTTTTCAGTATTTTCATTAAACACCTTGATGTACCCCGAGCAAACCTGTAGATGCTATAAAACTGTGAGAAGTAGGTTATATACCAGATGGTTATGTTGCCACCAGACATACCTCAGTGGGCTGAAGAAAAGTTTGGCAGGAAGTCCAGTAAACAAAAATGCAAAGTGTACTTTGGAAAACCTCAGGCATCGTTACAGACTGGGAGCTGATATACTTAAAAGTAGCCTTACAGAAAATAGCCTAGTGGTCCTAGTTGAACATAAACCAGCAACATTCCCTCACTGCAAAGAGGCCAGCAGCCTCTCAGGCTCTTAAGAACATTGACGGCAGGTCAAGGGAGGTGATCCATATTTTTTGCTCAGTCCTGGCCAGGCACATTGTGAAGTGTTGTGTACAGTTCTACACCATCCAATACAAGAGAAAAACAGACATACTGGAGCAAACCGAGCAAAAGAACATGAAGTTTTTGGATTGACTAAAACATTTTTCCAAAGAGAAGGCTCAGGAGTATCTTCTTAATGTTTGTAAATACCTGATGAGAGAAATTAAATTTCAGTCCAGATCCTTTTCAGTATTAGTCAGTGACAGGCAAGATGCAATGGGCACAAACTCTAATACAGGAAAGCCCACTAAACGTAAAGATATTTTTTTTTCTTTGCAGATGGTAAAGCACTGGAGTAGGTTACCCAGAAAAGCTGTGGAGTATCCATCCTTAGAGATATTCAAAACCCAACTAGATGCAGCCCTGTATTATTATCAGAAGAAATAATTATTATGATTTGAATATCAATTTATTTTTTCTATTTTTTTTCTAGTCTCCAGATTGTCAATAATTTGGTATAGAATTATTTATTATTCGATAATTGGAAATATTAACCTCTGTTAAAAAACAAAACCAAAACCAGATAATTTAATTTATATATATGAGGGGTTTTTAAATAACGGTTGAGTGTTGATACTGGCATTGTGTTCATTATTAGGAATGAAATGGGGTAATTAAGTAACAAATATAAATTGGAATGAGTAAGAAGCCATTGAATTTACAAGGCTTAATATTCAATCAACGTTCCTTATTTTAGTAGGAAAACAAAATTTAAAAGGCATAAATAATAAACTGAACATTAATTATTATATCTGTAATACAGGGTACTGTGTTATCTGGCCAAGATGCATCCTTCCATTTCTAGTAAAAACCTTTGTTTTCTTGGTAACATCCATGGGCTACATTCATAAATGTGACAACAAACTTCAAAACTTTGTACAGCAAGAACCACAATTTAACTTAATTATGAGACTAGGGAGACAACAGTGCCTTAGAGGCTATAAAATCAGAATTTGAAGGATCATATTATTCTCTATTATTATAAGTTTAACAAAATAAATGCAATTGAATACTATATACCAGGAAAGTTTGATATGGTTTATAATTTTCAGTTGTCTTCTGCTCAATATTTAAACTTTATTAAATCACTCCAAGTATCTGAACATTGTTTTTCAAATATTTGAAAAAAAGTGCTGTGATTACTTACCTATTCTGCTGAAAATCTTGAAAATCTTTTACGGGGATAAGAAGTTCAATGTATGTTCTGCATATTATTCATGGACATTGATGATATTGCATCAAAATATATGTCATCAATGTGTCATGTATTAGCAATACAGAATCACAGAAAGGGTCAGGTTAGAAGGGACAACAGTAGGTGTTTGGTCCAACATCCCTGGTCAAGCAGGGTCATCCTAGAGCACATTGCACGGGGTTGCATACAGACAGTTCTAAAATAACTGCAGTGAGGGAGATGCCACAACCTCTCTGAGCAATCTGTTCCAGTGCTTGGCCACTCACACAGTAAAGAAGTTCTTCCTTGTGTTCAGGTGGAACTTCCATGCATCTGTTTCTGCCCATTTCCTCTTGTCCTATTGCTTGGCATCACAAGGTGCACCTGAATCCGTCCTCTTGATACCTTCACTCCAGATACTTACATGCATTGAAGAGGTCCCTTCTCAGTCATCTCTTCTGCAGCTGAATAGGCCCAGCTCCTTTCCTCATAAGAAAGGTGCTCCAGTCTCCTAATCATCTCCTCAACTCTCTACTGGAACTGTTACAGGATCTCCTTGAGTCTTTTGTACTGATGAGCCCAGAATTGGACACAGCACTCCAGGTGTGACCTGCAGGGCTGAATAGAGTGGTAGAATCCTATAAAACCATAATAACAGAACACTTATACACTTCATTGTGGTTCCAGCTGGTACAGAGTCAATTTTTTTCTCAGTAGCTGGTACAGTGTTGTGTTTTGGATTCAGTATAAGAATAATGCTGGCAATACTCTGATGTTTTAGTTGTTGCTGAGCAGGGCTTACACTTAGTCAAGGAATTTTCGGTTTTCCATGCTCTGTCAGTGAGCAGGTGCAAAAGAATTAGGGAGGGAGCATAGCCAGGACAGCTGATCTAAACTAGCCAAAGGGATATTTCATACAACAGGCCATAATTCCCAGTATATAAACAGGGGGAAATTGACCAGGAGGTGCTGATTGTTGCTGAGGGATGGGATAGGCATGTGTCAGAAAGTGGTGAGCAACTGTATTGTGCACCACTTGTGAGTTTATATGTTTAATTCCATTCTGTCTCCCCACCTTCCCTCTCCCCTGCTATGATGATGAGGATGATTTTTTCCCCACTTTTTTAAGAATTAAAATATTATTAACACACTGCTTTTACCTTTTCCAAACCTCCTTCCTATCCCACATTGGGCAGAGGGGCAGATAAGGGATTCAGTGAGAGGCTGCTTGGTATTTATTTCATTGCCAGCTGGAGTTAAATCGTGGCACATTTTTACTATGTTTCATATTCCAGTTGATATTTTACTTCATTCTAGTCTTGAGTGATGTTGTACCAATAAAGATAAAAGCAGGTTTTTAATCATACAGGAAATTTCTTTGCTCCCTTCCATTAGCAAAGTCTAAAAGTAATGATAGTTGCTTGCGTTTCCTCACAAAACCCAGGACACTTAGCTAATCAAGTTAAATGGCAAAAGCTTGTACACTTACAGAAGTACTAGCTCTAGGTCATATTCTATATTGCTTGTCAGTGCTTTCCTCCTGTTTCCACCCTTGCAGAAGCACCGCAGTGCTTACTGTGAATGAAATCAAACTCAATCCTAATAATTTGTCTTTATATATTTACACTCTATCTGCTATGGCTAGTGACACTTGTGGATTTAAATGGTCACCGATTCTGGAGTCTGGCCAAGTACTTTGATCAAAACTAGCTTAGAATATCACCAAGGTAGAGGAGGTTACCTATGGTTAATTAGACATCATTTTGTAGTGTGAGCAAGTGGGTAGAGGTGTACAGAGGGAGAAGGTGGAAGCGAAGAAATTAGGATAACACAGAAATGGATAAAACATCTATATTGCTTACTGTGACTAGTTCTTTACCTATGTTGTCATCCACTCTTTGTCATTACTTGAATCAGAGATTGTCAACATGGGCTGGAACTGTGAAAAGAACAAAACAGGTAGCCAGCATGGTTTGTTACACGCTATTGCTATGTCCTGTTCCTGGTTATTTACTCACACAGACAAAGATCTAAATATCATAATCTATCTCATTGCATTTCTCAAGTATAGCTGCTAAAAGTCCTTATACCACAGAATCACAGAGTATGCTGAGTTTACTGAGCTCAGTGGGCAATGATGATGAGTGGATTAAGTAAAAACATACTATTTTCTCTGAGCTGAGTGATGGACTGTGAGTTTCTTGCATAGAGGCAAAACTGGAAAACATTCCAGGAATCAGGTACAACTTCAACAACTGGGTCTGCAGAATCAGAATAAACTGCATACAGCATAAACTTTAATGGAGGCTCTTATCCCTCCAGTCCTTTTTTAAAACCATCTCATACCACAATGTCAAAGAAGAGTCATCCTAAAGTGATTTAGTACAGAAAACCATCTGAATTTCTCTGACTGTTATCATGGGAGGTCTTCAGTAGAAATGTCATTCGTATGTTATGGTAGCAGATAAACAGAATTCAGAATAAAATTCAACAAAAAATATTTCAAAAATTTAAAATGATTAATGAAATATGATGAGGAATTTGACCCTAGACTTCAGGTTGAATCCAATTCACTTTTAAGTCTGCTGGTATTATATCCTGGGAAGTTTGGTATTATAATAGGAGTCACAGACTAAATGTCACTAATACTCAAAATTACATTTGAGTTGCAGACTCTGTAAGTAACTAGGTACCTGGATGTGTAATTCTTGTCTCAGGTGCTCATATTCTGTAAATATGCTTCAAGTTCATTGCTACAAATTTCAGTCTCTGGTCTTGTTTTCAAAGTCTAATAACTGAAAGCAGATTTCCAAAATCTCAGTCAACAAGAAATGACTGTAGGTAATACTTCATGAATACAGGTACACAGTATCTGACATATTTCCTAGAGAAGCAACTGGAAAGATAGAAACTATTGAACAAGAAAATATTCTTCTTGATGTGGATTCATACAGTATTTAATTTATAATTTTTTGTAAGCTGACAATATGATGTGATGTGTCTGCATGATACAGAACTGAAGCACAAGACAACAAGGTCAATTTTATTTAGTATATCTTGAAATCCACAGGCCTCTCACTTTAAGCAGCCATGTTCCAAGGTACTGGCAGGAGGAAGTTTTTTCTCTGTCACAACGGAAAAGTAGACAGGTCATGGATCACTGGGTCTTTTTATTTAGGCCTAATTTTGCATGCCTATCATATAGCTAACATTTTGAATTTCAGTGAGTCCAATGTACAATATAGCCAGACTGGAGAAAATAAAAGCAAGTCAGTTGTTTCTATATGACTTGGGCAATTTTCTTTTCCACTTCAGGCAACAGTTATGCTAAATATATTTTAAGCCATAACCTACAGGAAGAGCAAAGTCTGATTCTTTTTCTTGGAATTAGAAACCCTTTGTAACTTTCCATCATGAGTTTATGCTCAGCTCATTGATCATCCAATAGAATTGTGCCAAAAAGGACATTGCAGGATTTACCCATCCCTCAGACTGTCTTGTCTTTTTTTCTATCTTTTTTTTTTTTTTTAATTTTTTTTGTTCAAAATCATATTACTTCCTTCAGAGGAAAACACCTTTTTAAAGAGACCATATTTGACCATAAGAGAGCTCTCCAAGGTTCCTACACATTTATTCCTCTTCACATCAAATCTCTCAAAGAACAATTTTATGTTCTGAGCTTGTTGATCTCTCTCATTAGTTAGTTGATTGTTTTACTTCATATCACTAATCTCACTAGATTTTTCCTCCCTCTGCCCTGACACCTTCTAACATATCAGGACCAGGCCTAGCTTTTAGAAACTTCAGACCTTTGCTTATTGCACATAATTCACGTCTTTTTCTTCAGATACCCAAACATGTGTAGGGGTTTGAAAGGGGAGTGGGATACAAGGGGGTGCTGGCAGGTTCTTAGAGGGAGTGGGGGAGGGGGGAAAGGGGAAGGGATCCCTGTTTTTGGTATAAACTCTGGGTTTTTTTCCAGGTTTTTTCCCTCGCTTCCTTCCCTGACTCACCACTGGTTCTCCCTGGGACACAGTTTAACTCCAGCACGGCCCTGGCGCGGGGTATGCAAGACCGGAGTGGGACCTGGAGCTCGCAGTGCCCAGAGTGGGGCCGGGAGCCCGATGTGTGCGGGGCCGGCTCCGGGAGTGTGCGGGGCCAGTTCCCGGGAGCCCACGGTGCTAGTGCGGGGTTGCGGGGCAGGCCGGGCGGACGGGGCGGGCTGCAGGCATTAATCACAGCTTCGGCCCCCTGCGCGGGCGTTCACTGGTTCTCCTCGGGCAGGCGGCAGCGGGGCTGGGGGGGAAGCTTGGCTGGTCCTGCCAGCATGGTCCCAGTGGCCACAGTGATGCAGGTTGGGTCCTTTGCCCAGAGCTGTCCCAGCACCGGGGAGGGGAAGTCACTGCATGTTTTCCTTCCTCTCCCTCGGGCGGTCGCCTGCTTCCTGGGGGTTGGCAGTGGCTTTGCTGGCCCAGTGCTGCTGTGGGGG
>VXBA01001092.1:12706-24174 GCA_013399895.1 Serilophus lunatus | reverse complement strand
GTTGGGGGTGGACCTTTTACTCTGTTGTGTTTTTCAGAGACTTCAAGGGCTGGGAGTTGGCTGCCATCAGAGAGAGGGAGAGAGAAGAAGGAAGCGGTTTTCCCTTCCCACTGCTTCTCCTGGACCAGCCTGCCTGGACTTTGAAAGCAGTTACCTTATTCTTTTTTTCTTTCTTTCTTTTTCCCTTTCGCGTGGTTTTTGTCGGATGTTTTTCTGTGTTAGGTCTGGGACTCCCATAAACTGTGTTTCCTTTTCTTTAGTTAAGTCTCAGACAAATAAACTGTTTCCTGTTGTTAATTCTGTTCAGTCTTCTCGTCACTATTGAGAGTGCCCCCTAGTTAATATAGTGGTGCTAAACCACCACAACATGTTTCAAGATACATCTTCTATACAGAAAACTGTCTGCATGAATGGCAACCCACGAGGTTTCATCTTGTCCTTGTATTGAATCCTTATGCTATAGATAAATATATTATCTTCTTAGAACTTAAAACTGAAAGTGTGAGTCTTCTCTTTCTTGTTTTGTGGGGGGGTTAAATTTCAATTTTCTTGCCAAAGTGACTATTTTATACAACTGAAACATAGAGGGCTACTCAATTGCTTGATTACTAAATATTAATTTTTAAGGTATTTGGTCTCACATCCAGATGCTGTTTCAAGGAGAACATGGTCTTTCTCAGCTCTTTGCTATACTGCGAACCATGAAGGTAATTTGTTTATGCTGAGAGATTCCAATGGCATGAAGTTTCTGAATCTGGGTAGATAAATCTGATAGAAGATTTGGCATGTTGTGGTGAATGAAAATAATAGTGTTTCAGATATATCCTATAAACATGTCAGTAAAGCATCCACAGTTTGAATTTCCTGCTAAATATTTGATAACTGATTTGGGTTTGAATTGAAATAATTTTTCAAATTTTAATAAAGGTTTCTTCTGAAACCATTTGAAGTCAATAGCAAGAGTCCAAAATTACTTCTGCTTTGAATTAGGTCATAAATTGCATTGCCCATATATCTTTGACCATTTTATCCTACTGTCTGTCAACTTTTCAGTCTGTAAGAAAGTAATTTTTCGCTGTTCTTAGTCATGTTAATTCCAATCAATATGATGTCATACACCATACATGCAAGCTGTTCCTGGAGAGATGCAAAGTAACAAGTATTCATGACAGTTGACACTATCTCTAAAAGCCATATTGATTATTAAGAGAGTCAAGTAGGGATTTATTAAATAAAAAATTAAAAAATACCCTCTTGGAGTGAAATGCAATGTTTCACACAGACACTTAATATAAGCAGAAATTACTTTTCCTTCATGGAAAATTAAGGGTTTTTTCTTATTAGCATTTCAATTGAAGGCATTTCCACTCATTTCCTTCTTAATGGAAGTATATAAATAGCAATAGCCCTTAAGTACTGCTTTAAAAAAAAAAAAANACCTTTAAAATTAATTTAAAAAAAAAAAAAAAAAAAAAAAAAGCAACAAAAATTCTTTTTGCATTAAGAACCTTAAAAAAGTTTCTCAATAGGAGTGGTGCAAACTGCAAATCAATAAAACTGCTTGTTTCAGTTCAACAAATATACATTCATTTTCACACTCATTTATATTTGTGCCCAGAATGGTACTCAGGACTTTTTAGTGATAGTCAACTCGGATAGAAAACTCCTGCATAAAGTATAACAAATTCAGACAATTTTTAGACTATAAGTGCCATATTTTATGAAACTCTGTGGTCTACTAAAAAAAATTCTCCTCTCATCAGGGAAATAGAGGAAAAGATCTATTCATTCTGGCTTAATCCTAGCCTAGACGAGTTAAGGGATCAACTGATTTACACAGAATTGTTAATGAAAGTCTCATGCTAAGATACATTTTTAAAACTAATAGAATATATTTTTATGAGGAAGAACTTTGCTGTATGAATGACCACGTACTTCAACAGATTTCCCAGAGAGGTTGTGGAGTCTCCCTCTGGACCCAATCCTGTGTAATGTGTTCAAGGATGACCCTAACTGAGCAGAAAGGTTGGACCAGATGACTCACTGTGGTCACTTACAACCTAACTCATTCTGTGATTGTATGATTTTTCTAAGGAAGCACCTATTACGCTCCAACAAAAATACATGGACCAGACTGAGTAGCTTCAGTACAGACAACTTTGGCTGTATCTAAAGCCATGGAGGGTTAATTCCAATTTGGTTACTTTTATTGATAACTTCTGTAAGTGTTTGCGGTATGTGAAGGGTATGTAGACATTTGGAATGTAAAGTTATATGATTTATTATCCAAAAACATTTTGGTTAATGATTAGTTGAAATAAAAAACCCAAACAAATATAGGATAGGGAAAGTAAAAAAAAAAAAAAATTAAAAAAAAAACTAATGAAAGAAACAAACAAAAACCCCAAGACAACCAAAACAAAGAACATCTTTACACAAATCCCAATGAGTAGGAAGCAACAGAGACAGTGAAAAGGACTGTAAATCCCAAATTACTGACTGTTGGACTGTCAAAAGAATTCCTTAATCATAAGCCTTAAGATGTTCACATAGGACTTTGCAAACAATAAGAAGGGGGAAAAAGACTCTCATGGGTCTCATGGAAAACAGCAAACATCAATACACATTCAACTGGTCTGAAGTTCTTGTGCCATGACATGCCAATGGCATAATATCACATACTATCATCACACTTGTTATTCTAAATAATACAAGTTGAAAAGCAAGTGAACCTCTGCAGGTGAACAAATGCAACAATTCGTTCAGGACTTCACTCCTTATTCTGGAAAGTATATAGCTTTGGCACCATTCTTCATTTCTGCATAAAACTAAATATCTTTAGCATAATTGTTCTGGAATTATCTGGTCAAACTTATCCTGTCATTGTTACATATTTCAAAACCTATCTTCTTAGGTCCATATCTTCAATCAAAATTCAGAACATTTTGTTTATTTTGTTTCTTATCCCTTTGTGGGAGGGAAGAGAGAAAAAAAATTGATGTCCCTTTCATATTTTAGTCAAAAATGGATCAAAAATCCAAAGAGTTAATTTTTAAATAAATGTCTCCTTCTCAAATTATAGAATAATGGAACAAATTATTTTATAGAATTGTGAAGTACTTAAAAATTCTAATACATTTACATTCAACATTCACCAAAACACATACACATACAAACACAAAAATCCAGCACCATAGAGACTCTTTAAGACCCTGCCTATTTTAAGACCCTAGCTATCATCCTTGCTCCAGTAGAAGGGAAAGGAAAAGTAAGATGATGGTTTTACTTCAGCTTTCAACTCCCTTTCAACTCTCCAAATGGAAGATCTCCTCATTGTCCTTGAGAAATGTCTGGATTAACTCCAAGTTTCTATATGCATAAGAGGAGACCAAAGCAATACTAAGTGGTGCAATTACTGAATGAAATCAGAGGTTTGGTGGATAGCTTACAACTAGGTGGCAAAGCAGGAACAAATATGATCCTTTTACTATAGAATAAAGTTCCCAAGAAGAGATTTTTTTTTTACTTTCTTCTGTGCACACCCTCTATCCTCCTCAAGAAGAGAAAAAGTAGTGAGAAAGAAAAAGTTTGTAGTTATACTGCTTCAGGTTCAAGGAACCAATCCTTGACCAAAAGATCAAGTAGCAATATCCACTTAAATTCATCCACAAAGTTTCACCTCCTTCTTGAGAAGGATGTTTTCATCCGTATGACACAACACCTAGCTCTGGACCTCCACTAGACTCTGTAGTGTCTCTGTACCTGTATAATATAATATTGTTTTGTGCACTTTCCTCACTTCACTGTTGGTCATAAAGGTGACATGGTGTAGCAACCCACCAATCGTGTTTTTATTTCATTTATCATGAACTTAAAACTATACACTGCTTGCATCCTGCTGTTACACAAGAGCATAAAGAAATGAACACATTTGAGAAAACTAAAAGTAATGCTGTCTTAACATAACTGTCTTTGGTGATGAAGGAAAGTATCTACTGAATAAAGGTTACATATTGTTTCATAGAAAAGTAATTTACATACTGATTAAGGAGAAAGTTAACAACAGGAATAATAAGAGTGCAACAGGGACATTGAGAGTGCTATGCACTTCTTGCTTTCACCCTCTTTTGTTTAGTAGGATAGAGCTTGAGAAACTCATTATACTCTGCACTTGTCTGCAGCTCTATACTTTCTGTACCTTCATAATAGTCATACTAGTACTGATAATAAAATTTCAGAACATTGGAGTGTTTGGTGTCAATGTGATACATTTTGAAGTGTCATAATTGCAATATCATTACTGCTCCTGAATTGGCAAAATACAGTCACTGACATAAATAGTTCAGTCCTAATGCTGGTTGATGTGAATTGGTACAGATGCAAAGACTGGCAAGAACTTAGCTGCCAAACTGAACAGATGATTCTCATTCTGCCTTTTTGTCAGTGGGAACATATGCAGTTTTTCCCAGTCCAGCTGGGAATTTCACTAAATGTAATTCAGAGGAATATTGTGGTTTCTACCTCTCCCTTAATTGCTTGGAATTGACCAATTCATTGAAAAACTTCAAGATGGATGCTGACAGAAATAAAAAGGGGTCTCCTTAACTTTCATGATTTGGCCAGAGGCTCAAAAAATTAATTGGCTATTCACAGTGAAAGGAACCAAAATTATTTAGTTGTGGTGGTTTAATCCGCCTTTTAGCATTCAGGGGGCAGGTTCAATGAAAGTGACGGAAAACTGAATAGAATTTTTCAGCAGGTGAACAATTTATTACAAGGGATTTAAATTAGAGAGGTAGGGGCAACCCACCGAAGACCCCAGAATTACATTGAGGGACCCTCAACACGAAAGGAAAAAAACACACAAAAAGGGAAAACAAAACAAAACAAACAAACAAACAAAAAAGAAAAAAAGAAAGGGAACTGTTCCTTTCAGCCAGATGACTAGTTGAAAGAAACAGGGAGGAAGGGTAGGAAAGGGTGTCTCCTTTTCCCTCTCTTCGAAGGACTTCGGGCCCTCCAAGCTCTCTGAAAAACACAAACAGAGGTGAAAACCAGTTCCCTCCCTCCCCAGTCCGAAGGATACTTGCTAGCCAGCTGGAAATGGCTCCCAGGTTGAGAGAAATGGGTGGAATCCCGCCGTGGGGCCTGCGGGCGCTGGACACCAGGGCTGTGATCCTTCTCCTCTCAGCAGCAGCTGAAAAAAAGAGCCCGGGGCAGGGCCATGCCTCAACTTTTAAGCCTTCTCTGTCTCACGTGAATATCGTCACCTTCTTCCTGGCCAAGCTGGCTTCCCATTCGTCCAGCCGGCTGGGCCGCTCCTTGGTTTCCAGTGCTTTCCCAACAAAGGCCCCTGTGTCTCTGTCATTAGGCGCCATCTTTGCTTTCATGGCTGCCGCACCTTAGAGATGCCACAGCGCCAACACGGTGCCAGGACCAGCCCTCCATCGNGAGCCTGGGGCAATGAGCTACCTCCCAGCCCCGGCCCCGGTCCCGTCCGGCCCCCCCCCCACCTCCCTGCCAGGAGCCTGGAGGGCGCAGAGCCGCTGCCCAGCCCCGAGGGCACTGGGACTGGCATAGGCCCCCCTCCGTCCTGGCCCCCGCGGGCACTGGGAGAGCAGCTGGAGGAAGGGCCCCTCCCCGAAACGGCCTTGAGGAAAATTGAATTTTAATTCAGGTAAGTGGGTTGCTCTCTTACACCCCCCTTCAAAAGCCTTGTTTTTTCAAACGGCTACATTAGTTTATGTAATTTAAAATTATATTAATTTTAAATACCTGTTACTAAAATATATAATACATATATAGATCTTCAGCACAGCCTTCTTTTTAAATTTTTTTACTTAAACCATGTCTATGTCCTGCCGATTCTTTGTGACAAACAACCATACCCTGTAGACAACTACAATTTGATATATTGTATCATAGTCTCACATTTGCTACCTGTTTATAAAATGTTTTCAAAGAAACTTTTCAATTAATTGTTCTTAGACTTAATTGAGGAAGGTTTGGTTCCTAAAGATATTATATAGGATAGAATAGTTTTAATTCTTTCATCTATAAATTTATGTCTAAATTTGAAAAAAGTATTTTCTTGAAGGGAAAAAGTTAATGGTAAAGGAAATTATATATTATAGAAAATTATTGTTGTGTTCATTCATGTTTTCTTTCCCTCATATTTTCTGTCATAACTTTCTATTAATGCACTGTAACTTTATAATTTCGATAATCTTTGTCATTGAATTAAAAGTCTTTGTTATAGAAAGTACATCCTTACAAATGCATTAATGTCTATGTCTGTTTACAAGGAACATTATTAATTTATGGGACCACATTGATTTACATTCTTCCACAGAAGAAGATTTTTTCAAAAAACTTATAAGGAAAGAAAGAGGAAAGGAATGGAAGGGAAAAAAAGAAGAGAGGAAGGGAGGAAGGAAGGGAGGAAGGGAGGAAAGAAAGCAGGCAGGCAGGCAGGCAGGAAGGGAGGGAGGGAGGGAGGGAGGGAGGGGAGGAGCCTTACTCATTTTTCACTTTCTCTTCTATGACGTTATTTTATGGCATTTAAGTATATTTGTGATTATGTTTTGGCATACTTAAAGGTTTTATTATTAAAAAAACCATGTAAAAATGAACTTGGGATTACTTTTATACTTTGCTGTCTAACAATATTTTCAAAGTACTATTTAAGTATTGTAGAAGGGTTGAGAAGGTGGTACTGAATGCTGCCCCCCTCTTGTTCCTCAGATCGTAGGAATCGCTTTGTTTTGGCTGTGGTGTTTTGTTGTTTATTTTGTTTGCCTTTTTTTTACGTTTCCCTTCTACTCCTTATCTTCTCCCTCACTCTTCCCATCCCCCCCCCCCCCCGCCCCTTCCTATTTTCTATTCTCCTTTTCATATTGTCAACTTTACCTCATGTTACTTTATTTCTTGATTCATTCCTGATCTCCTTTCTCTCTGAGTTTTAAGCCCTTCTTCTGCAAAGTATGCAATGTATATACTTTCACCTGGTAACCACATAAGAAACAGAAACACCAAGAAAGGAAAGATTAATCAAATGGAAAAAAAAATTAATCAAAGAAGAATACCCAAAAAAGATGCACTAATGTTAATGAAAACAGTAATCAGGCAGGCAGAACCAACATGGCTTTTTTTGCTATTGACCTTCTTCATTCCTTTTTCATTTGCTGAGTACTTAAAACAACTTAGTCAATTGTTTCCCCAGACACATCTCTAATCACCTCCTCAACATCTTTTCATTGTTTTTTCATAGAAGAGTTTAGCATCTTAGGTCTCTAAAGATGAATTGTCTTTCACTTCCAGCATCCTAAACTCCTGATAGCAATTTACTTTACCTATTTTACTTGTCTTTCTTTTGAAGTTGAGTTTGCAACTTCAGTGAGAGAACATAAAACAGGACAAAGACAAAACAGGATTTCAGAACAAGAAATGCACGTTCTTCAGCTTCTTTTCTTTCTATTGTTCCTGAGCTTGATTTGTGCAATTAAACAATTGGAAAGAGGCTGTGGTGTTCACAGTGGTTTTGCTAGTCCTATAAGCAAGGATGTGGAAGGTGCATGGTTCTAGACACCCTGAGTTCTCCTGGTAAATCCATGTATTTATTTTGTTAGCTTATTCTTAACTCAGTCTCTTCTGTTATGCATATAACACGAGCAGTAGCCACGTTATACGATGTGCTTTGTTGTAGAGTACATAAACTAGATCATATGAGTTAGAAGGAGTGTCAGAAGCAGCCTGAAGTAAAGAACATGGAGTTCTGCATGGGTAGATACAGTGTGATTTTCATTTTGGATTTATAGATAAACTCATCTATTAAAGTTGCAGAACCACGGGTCATCAGACATGGGTCATATTGCAGATATATCAAACAGCTTATTTTCCTTCTAATACCAAGATGTGAAATCTCTAATATCAACAATCACGCATCATTGGTTTCCACTCCTGAGTCAATCCACAGATTCAAAGAATAGAACACTGTAAAGATGTGGGTAACTTGTGGAGAGGTAAAAGATGTCAAAAAAATCAATATATTTATTCCATGGTAGCCAGTTAGTATGGTGATGGTCATTTCATATAAAAACCTTTTACTTGCCCTACTTCAGAATAACTTATACTTGAAAGAATGAATTTTTATGTTTCAATTTATAGCCTTTATCCTGTCATAGTAGTATGAAATGTGCCATCTACACCTGGTATAGAGTAGCACAATTTAAATTAGTGTGATGGTATATATTTTTTTTAGTCATTGACATATAGATAACATATTTCATTAATTTAAATATTCTTTATATTTTTTCTCTTTTATGTTTGTTAATTCTTTTTTTTCCCCCTTATTCCTGAATTTTATTTGTTTGGGTTTTTTTTCTATAGTTCCCATTTAAGCCCAAGTTCTTTTCACTCAGCTTTCTCCAGTTTTTTCTTTTCCATTTTTTTTAATTGTCTTTCTTCCACACTCTTATCTTAATCAGGCACAGCATAGGAAGCTATAGGTATGAAGCTAGGAAAGAGATATCTGTCTTTGGGTTCTTTCTAACACTTTTTAACATTTTATACTCTAAAAATGCTCTGCACCCTGTACATTTTATTATAAAGATTCAAGAGGAAAGAAACTGTCCAATGAATCAGTAAAGAAACATTTTAAGGAGTTGTATATTTTGGTTGAGTGATTTTCCACCAAATTAAACTAAAGGGTTTTATGGGAGGTTTTTGTTTGGTTTGTTTGGGATTTTTTTTGTCTCTGTATATACATATGGACATGTCTTCAGATGTTTACAAGGTGGATGCCTCAATGTAAGTCAGTGAAGAGTCAGGGGAACAATTCATTTACCTAAATGACTATGTGTCAATGCCTTTTTAGACACCCTAGGGAACCTGAATTGCATGTATGGAAACAGAACCTTGTTCTTTTGTTCATAGGAGAGCAGGAATAAAAAGTAATAATAAAAAACAGATTGTCATTTGCATGTCATCTATAGGGTCTCTCCACTACCAGCTGAATTAAATTGAAAGAGAAGTGAACCAAATACAATATTCAAGGTAAAAATATCACTGGAAAAACAAGTTTTCATGGAAAGTCAGAGTGAAGGCTAAAGTACTCACTGGGGAGATAGTCTACAAATTAATTCAAATGTAGTCAAATTAAAAAAAAACCAAAAACCAGCATACACATTTTCAAATGTAATATTACTATCAAAGTACACTTTCCTATTCCTTCTGGACAGCCCAAGATATTTCTGCTACTGACTTTAGAATATGACGGGAGTGAAAAGAAAGAATAAATAAGTTATTTTCACTGTTATTTACTCCTTTTGTTGTTTGCTGCTTAATACATCCCTGCATATCAGCTGATTTATTGATACTAAATCTTTTTAGAATTAAAAGGCAAAACACCACAAAATTTCTTAGTAAGAGACTGCTAAAATTTTGTGCATTTATAACCATATAAACATTTGAATAAGCACAAACATTTTGTCTGTCTAAAACATAGAGCTGAGTGTCATTTGATATTGCTGCTTCTTTTGCATAGGTTTTATTTAATATATGAAATAGCAAATATAACAATATTATGTAAAAATAATACAATGTGTAAATGAAACATTCCATCACAAAATATAGCATTTAAAGTGAAAATTTTCTCTTAATTTGGAATATATATTAAATTATTGCAGATCATAAATGATGCTGAAGCACCATGAAGAATAAAGATAATATAGTACAATGTATCAGAAAATATATCTCTTGAACCAGGTAGTTTTATTCTTCTAGTCATGTTGAAGATTTTTGTTTAAACAATATAAGCATCAGATTGTGCATCTCAGCCCCCCCAGCAGTGCAGCATTTGGGATACCCCCAGACTGAGGATCTATGTGTCAACTTTGCTTGAAAATACTGCTCTAGAATGTTGATTATTATACTAAAAGATTCAAGAACTACAAATAAATAAATAAAATTCATGTGCATTTTGGTTGTGAGAATTAGGAGTAACTGATATAGCAGAAAAGTGTAAAAAACCCCCAACATACTAGTGTGTTATATCTGACCTCACAGACAGTTTTATTTTCATCCTTAGTCACAGTGTTACTTTCAAGTTGATCATCTTTATTTTAAAGCCTTCAAAATATTTTTGAGACCTGAAATCAGGACCATAGTCCTTACAAGCCTGCAAGAATTACCTAAATGTACACTTTAGTAAATTAAGCATTAATATTACTGATTCCCATTCTTGGTGCAATTATCCGCACATTTCAGGTGAATAGGCCAAGACGTTATTTAGTATAAGTTCAGTTATCTTGTTTCTGAATACTTTCTAATTCCTTTTCTTGCTTAATTCAGTACCTTTATTCTGCCTTGCTTACAGAATAAAATAACAGAAGTGGCTCATTAACTTCTTGCATAAAACAAGGCCTTATATCACAGTGGCTGCTACAGTATTAGTACTGTGTTGTGGATAGTAATATTTTTTTCTGTTAAAAAAATGTGCACAGAAGCCCAGGATTTTACAGTATCACTGAAAGAGAGATGGAAATAATTTTTTTTAGAACTTGAGTAGTAAAAGTATTTTTCTTGGTCTCAACCCAACACATAAGTTTGTAGCAACAGAAAAACAAACAAACAAACAAACAACACAAAAACCCCAACTTTTGCAATACAATAAAAAAGGAGATAATAGGCTGACTTTTTTTGTGAATGTTGTAGAAGTGGTTTCACAGGTTATGAACATGATAAAGTATAGGTACAGCATGTTACAGGTGTTCAAGAAGTGGACCAGAGTCACATGTCCTGATTGCCACTTAGAATGGATGTACTATAAAGAAGCTCAAAAAGGCAATTTGTAGCTTTGGACAACTGAACTGGCACACTGGGTAACTCTAGAAAATATTACTGCATTGTACCAGGTAGGCGATAATATTGTTATATTGTTATACTATCCTGGCCTCCGCTAGGACAGTTAGTTTTTGTAGTAGTTGGTGCGGCACATGGTTAGGACTCCAGGGTTTTGCTATACCATCTCGCTCATTGTCAGGGACAGGGAGTCTCTTCTGGGGAGAAGATGTTCCTTTTGGTTGGGGTAGCAGGTGAGTCACTTTGTCTTTTGTACACTTTTGTTGTTAATAGTGTCGCTGCTACTGTTTGTCTTTTTTATCTCATTGCTCTTTCCAGCAAATCGTTCTTATCTCAGCCTGTGATTTTTCCCTATTGTGCTTCCAATTCTCCTCTCCAGTCACCTGCAGGGGGAGGGGGACTGAATGAGTGGCAGCATGGTTTGGAGAGTGAAAATGGGAGAACTAAATTGGGGAGTAGCATTCCTAAACCATGACATATCCCTATTGAAGATTTAAAACTAGGCAGGGCTGACTGTCAGAAATCAACCAACCAAAAGCAGCTTTTAGTATTAAAAAATACACATTCAAGCTTTCATCCAAAAATGCATCAAATCTTATCAAAAAAAA
>VXBA01001092.1:0-12675 GCA_013399895.1 Serilophus lunatus | reverse complement strand
AAAAAAAAAAAAAAAAAAAGAGAGAGAGAGAAAAGCTAAGAAAAGACTAGAAAAGACAGCAACTTCCACAATAGAATCCATGTGTGTTGCAATTCAGGGAGGGTTTTATAACTGGATTCAGCTGACCTATATATATATCGACATATAGATATATACTGTATCTGCCATAAAAATAAGAAATCTATGAATTTGCATGAAAATTTAACTGAGATACAGTAAAAGCTTATTAAATCAAATAGTTCCAAGAAGAAAACTTTGCAGGTTGACAAGCCAGAATGTTCCAGCAAAACAAAGTAAATTTTTCCTTCTGCTTGGTTTTGTGGTCTTTAACAGAAAGAAAACCTTTCATGTTTTATTGTCTAGACCTAACACTTTCTCAACTCATCATCTTTTGTATGATTCTAAATATATATTAAATCAGGATGCAGTGGAATGGTAATGCTCAAGCAGAGATGAGTGGAAGAAGAGACCTGAATGCATAAATTTGTAAGATGACGTCAATAGACATGAAGTCTGAAGCTGGACATAGTAGAATGATCAAAATGAAGAATAAAAATATGGACTACATCTGCCCTAATATGAGCATCTACAATTTAACCATCTACATCTGACTGAATAACCGTAGTCCCCATTTATAATCCTGATGCTGTAGGCACTTCTCATATATCAATATTTATTATCTAAAGTAAAGTGAAGCCCTCCAAAAAACCAAAACAAACCCAAAACAACCCTGAAAAAACACCAGAATGCTTTTAGAATAACAATTTTTAGACTGTTGTATTTTAAATTTAATCTACAATATATGTTTCTTTTCTGCATACATCTTAATGTCCATTTTGACCCTATATCTGTTCACATCACAAAATCCTAATTATTGTTTCTACCACCAAATGGACACTGCCATAAATTATAGGTCAAAAAAATTGTCTAATATGACTTATAGTTTGTCAGAAAAATATAATGTAAAGAGGAATGCAACAGCAGGGATGTGCCAAAAGACAAAAACAAACTGGAAGGTGACTTACAAGCTTTTTATTCTATTTTAAAAAATAGATAACTTTAAAGTTGCACATTGAAGCCCACAGGTAACTAAGTTTGATTTTGGAATTTGTGGCCATACAGATTTTTTGTTTTAAATATATATATATATACCTCCCCCCCCCCATAATTTCAAATTACCCATATGCACATATTAAATACATAAAAATTTAATTTAAATATTCTCTTCAGTCAAGGTTCATATGGTATCAGACCCAAATTTTTTAGTGCATTAATATTATACTTAGATAATACCTTTACTGATGTATCATAATATCCTGGTTTCAGAGAAGTGTTCCAGGTTGCCATTTAATAGGAATCATTTATCATACCTAATGTTAAAATACACCTCTCTTGTATCACCCTTATTTATCCAAATAATTTGTTTTGTTTTGGGGTTTGGGTTGTTTTGGGTTTTTTGTTTTGTTTTGTTTTTTTTTTCCTATAGGCATGTCACTCTTAAAGATTTCTGTTTCTTCTGTTCACTGTTATCACGGTGATCTTATGATCATATCTACTTTTATTTTAATTCTGATAAAAATGCAAAACAAAAGAAAACTTTTCGTCAAGCATCAGCCATCCTTCTGTTCATGCCTGTTTATTTCTGTCAAGGCTGTAATTTATATTTCTCAGCTGTATGAAGTGAGAGAAAAAATAAAAGATTAAATTCTGATATAATTGAAATATATTTAGAGCAGACGTCCCTTTTCTTGCACAAGAAAGGAAGCAAAGTGAATACAAATTATTATTTTCAAGTATATAAAAGTGCTAAGTGCAAACTTACCGTGTAGGATGTTTGCATTGTCGAATATCCTTCCTAGTAACTTGACAAAGGTGAAGAATGAGGTGGTTTAATTAGCAACAACAGTAAGCATATTTGGGTTAATCAGGTCTCAAGGATATTGCAAAGAACTTCAAAAGGACTTCAGTGAATAGGCAGAATAATTCTGGATGAAATCATTTTCATTGAAGGCAAAGTGGTGAATGTTGGAGTGAATAATATGACCTACTTGTGTATTTCTGAGTTCTAAACAAACTGCAACACAAATGAGAAAAAACAAGTCACTAACACTTATAGATCTATTAAAAAGTTCTGCAGCAGTGATTAAAAAGCAAATGAAATGCTTACCTAAAACAGGATGCACAAAAGATGACAGTGAAAACTAATGCATCACTTTCTGTGATGTTATTTAAATCAGAAGTATATCGCCAACTAAAATATTGCATTTGTTTCCAGTCACACCAACAAACATGTGAAAGGAAAGAAGAAAGGAATTTCTAGTTAGGTCTCGTTTTTAAACAAGCTTTACTACTATCATTAATGTCTACTCTGATTCAGATGCATATTCAGTGATCAATGTTGCCTTGAAAAGGGGAAAATGTGTTTCACTAAGAAGCTGGTATTAATATGTATTATTGTCAAAGCTGAAAATGGCGGTACACAAAGCATAAGGGTGCTTTCTATAAACTTCAAAAGTGTGGCTCCGTGGCTAACTTGGCCAGAAGGACTCATGCAGGATACCTTGAGTTCTGTATATCAAGTGTCGGGATTTTGGCTATAACCCAATTTTCTGACCCTTTTTAATGGATGCAAATTCTGTCAGTAATTCTGCTCAATATGAATATGCCTGCTTTTTTTCATGAAGGGGCTCTTATGATCTCTTTATTAAAGTTCATGTTACGCCCATCCCCAACACCAGTAGATTACTGACTTCTAATTAGTGGTATCTCTGTAAAATTATTAAATAACATTTAATTGCCTTCTAGTATGTGGTGTGACAATTATTTTGTTTTGAAAATCTAAAATAAACAAACAAAATCCCCTTGCAGTTTAACTGAGCAGCGGACTTTTATTTAATTGGGAAAGGTAAAGACTCTTACATGATAGGGTTAAGCTGTTGTAAAATGAGGCAAAGAATTTAAAAACTATATAGAATTTGGAAATTGCAGTATTTACCAGATCTCAGAAAAGCTGAACAACTATAAAGTATCTATTGAATCCTGCAAAATTGGGAAGACTGCCCCTGGGCTTTTAGAGCCCCAAAAGCTAGCTAAATACACCTCCCTAGAAATTATTTCTGAACAATATAGACACATAAGCAGGATAAGCTTTCAACAGACTGATCAGCTTGCATTTTGAAAGTGACATTCACTGGAAATCTAAAGCAAGCAATAAACAAATAAATTGATTAACAGTAGACTCAGAGCTAGCATATTATACCACCAGTTCTGTTTTCATTTCAAAGATTACTCTGAACTGGCTCAAATATTTTGTTCTGTATGGTTATAGCATGTTCTATGTTTGTCACTTAGTATGATGCAGATCATGGCTCTTTTCACAGTGATGTCTGTCAAATGCATCAGCATAATTTTTCATCTTTGTGAAATGAGAAAACAGAGGAACAGAAAAAGGAGTGAGATGACCATCTGAAATTAATACCAATGTGAACCCTTGAAAAGGCTTGCCATAAGGTTTTTAATATGAATGACTGTGTTCACTTTAAATCAGTAATTAATTCATTTGTTGTGGATATTGTTTGAGGTCACCCCAGCAAGGAATAAATTTGAGATTCCTGAGCTGGATTGGTTTATTTTGTTTAAAAAATGATCAGGCAAGCCAGAGCTACTTGTTTTCTTGCTGAATATGAATCTTAGAAGAACTTTTCGTGTAGTAATATTCCTTGTCATTTAGTACATCAAATGTTGCTTTTGCTAATATTCAGAAAGTTGCTCTTTCTGTACAGTCCAGATGGTAAACTTATTTTCTCTATGATTTAGATAAAGAAAATTAAAAAAAAAAAAAGCACAAAATCTAAGTAAATTAATTTAAAATTCGTAATGGACTATTTGCCTCTGACACTTGCTCAAATACATAGTGAAAAAGAAGATAACTTATAGGGTATGATTTTAAAATTTGTTTTCTAAACTTGCTAACAAGCAGTAGCTTACAGACCTTGGAGGTCAATGCTTTATGCAGAAGAGGCATATGGCATATTCCCTCTTAAGATCAATTACTTTTCTTTGTTTAACAAGTACATCAAAGTACTGCTGCAGTAGCATCATGCTTACTACCATGCCTGTCTCTTTTGGGGCACTGAGACTGACTGTCTTTCATAGATTTTCTTCAGAGGTAACGGGTTTTTGAGTCCTGGTATTGCAACATCTGACAGGAAACAGAGGCTATCTACCATTTTTCTAATGGTCATGCTATTTTTTAAAATGAAATTTCAAATGAATGACTGATTCCATTTTTACGTTATGGTGCATCAGGATAGCTATTGGTAGGATTGGTAGACAGTTACAGGCTATGCTTCAATTTTAAGCATTTAATAGCATTTCCTGCCACTGCATGGAAGTAGTGGACCTTGCCATCACAATATTATTGATAGCGATAAAATGTCTTAAAACTGCAACTGTATGAGTATTTCATGTACTAAACTCTCTTATGATACAACTTATTTTCTGAATAAATACACTTTTCAACATGGAGGTGTTTGAATTTCACCACTCATCATTATCCTTTTAATAGTATCTCCTGTTGACCTGATCATCTGGACTCCTACTGCAAACTCTTCGCTATTTTGCAGCCCATTAATTTTACAGATTTTAATTTCTCTAGTTTTGACAGCTTTAATTTTCCTGATATCCTGGAGATGTCTTATCAAAAGATGGCAAATTATTTAAATTAGTGTTGCAATTAGTGCATTAAGTAGGACTGCAGAGATGGGAAGAGAGGGAGACTAAGAAAAAGAAAAAGGTTAAGAGTTTATTGTCTGGATCTAAATGCAAGTTTAGGGTTAAATGGTGGCTTTAAGCACAGCCTTCAGAAAGAGATAGTCAGTAATTGGTTGTATTAGTCTCAATAACTTTATGTTGTAAATCATTGCAACTTTTCCGATACAATTCTGGGCAACTTGTCTTCTCTTAATGGATAAAATGAATGGAAGAAGCAGTTTCATATACCTATGGCATAGGGTTAGGTCAAATAAGCCAGGAAAGAAACAGCAAAACTTGGTTCTTCTATTTTTCTCTTGTGCACAGTCACTGTCTACTTCATTAACAACATTCAAAAGGTTCATCACAGTGTTTCACTTTGAACTGTTACAATCCAAGTCCCTTTCTGGAAGCAATTGAACGAATCTAAAATAAGGCAATGCACTAACATTTTTTGCTACAGCTTTCAAACTGAGAGGAACAATATATTAACTTTCTTGAGGAAAGGAAGTGAGCATTGTTAAAATTGGTTTAATGTATGTGGTTTGGATATTAATCTCTTAAAAGCCAGCCAGGTTTACATCCAGCTGGTTTTGTGCCATTTTGTACAGGTGACATACTTGGTTTTCCCACATCACAGAGGTAAATCAAAGCCAAAACAATACTTACTGAAGACTTTTGATTTTGCCTTGTCATGTTCTTTTAATTCTTTGTCATTTGCAAGATTTGTCTTAATCTTTCTTGAGAGCCTATAACCTTCTAGTTCCTTTTTTGACATCACAGCTATTTTTCTGCCAGCGCAGTTTAATATTCATACTTGCTGGAGCTTCAAAGTCATCAGTTGACAAGCTGGTATTTGAGATATAAATGTGAACTGCAAGGAGAGAGAAAAGCTCTTAGTTCAAAGGAAACACAAAATAAATGTTCTGTTAATCAAGTTTGATTTAAAAAGCAATCTCTGTGTATTTAAAATAATAGAATCATCCTGTTACAATGGCAACCGTGTCAACCTAAAGTGCTTTGATTTGTTTTGGTTAAACAAATGCACTTGGTCTCCTTGATAAAGTACTACAATATTATTTTAAAGGTCCAAACAAACAAGCTAGTTTCATGTCTTTTATTTGAAATTAAAGATCATTTTTAATAGACTGTTTAGAAATGTGTTAAAGATACAGTTGAGAAATTCCACTTGTACTGATGCATACTGTCATTTTAAGGCATGAAAGAGTATTAAAATGGTAGAATAAGCTTTTAAAAAGTGCACTAACATTCTCTAAAAATGATGACAGTTTCTTGTGGAAAGCATAACAATCTTCTTTTGCTGAGCAAGCAGGCAATATCTTGTTATATAATATTAAAGATTGAAAGTTCACTGGACAATTACACTTCCCATTTCACATCCAGTTTTTCCATTGCACAACTCTTCCAACTACATTGCTGGTCTTAACCACATGGCAGCTGTTCTCTGCTAGGGGATAATAGGTAAGTTAAAGTCACATTCTCTTTCTATAAGTAGTTTTTCTTTGGAGACATAAAATCTCTTAAAATAGAATATACAGTGACTTGGTCTTCATGATAATCATGTAGAGCATAGGTCGTTTGATTTCTTCCACCTCATGACAAAAAGGAAGAGAAATGCTAACTGACTCTAAAATGGTCAATTATTTGATTAATGCCATTTGAATAATAGATCCTTTGGAGGATCTGTTCAAACCTCAAATTCCCCTCAGTCATCCTTCTTGGTAGACCTGCTAACCTCCATAAAATCCTTTAGCATTGTAGCCTGGACATTTTTTCCCCACACACATACCTTTTTAATTTGTTTGTGGGTTTTTTATTTTTGTTTTTTAAGCAGAATTGTGTAGGTTGAAACTCCTGTGTCTCATATGAAGTAAGAATCTAAACTGGCATCATGCAGCAGGAAGGCTATGATGTAGTCACCATCACGGAAATGTGGCAAGATGACTTGTGTGACTAGAGTGCTGCAATGGATGGCTTCACTCTCTTCAGAAGATATAGGCAAGGGAGAAGAGGTGGAGGGGTGGCTCTGTACATTAGAGAGTCTATTTACTCTGTAGAACTTGAGGTTAATGACAACAATGTTGAGTGCCTATGGTCAGAATCAGGGGAAAGGCTGATGTCCTGGTGGGAGTCTGCTATAGACCACCCAACCTGAAGGATGAGGGGGATGAATTATTCTACAAGCAGCTACCTGATGTTTCAAAATTGCCTACTGTAGTTCTTGAGGGAGGCTTTTGTCTGCTGGATGTCTTCTGGGAACTCAACATGGTGGAGAAGAGGCAGCCTAGGAGGTTCTTGGAGTGTATGGAGTATAACTTTCTGTTGTAGTTGATAAACAAACCCACTAGAAGTGGGGCCCTGCTAGACCAGCAGTTTACTAACAGGGAAGGACTGGTGGGAGATGTGGTTGTTGGAGGCTGTGTCAGGTGCAGTGACATACTCAGTAAAGTAAGGATGGGTATCAACAAGGCCTATTCAGGAGGCTGGGTCAGAGAGTACCTTGGGAAACATCCCTTAAAAACAGGCTTTTAGGGAAAGGATGGACATACTTCAAGGAAGAAATCTTGAAGTTGCAGGATCAGTCCCAATGTGCCAAAAGGTCAGTCAGCTGCAAAGATGGCTGGCATGGCTGGACAGGGAACTTAGAGGGAAAAAAGAGTGCTTATCACCTTTGGAAAAAAGGACAGGCAACTCATGAAGTGATTAAGAATGTTGCTAGGTCATGTAGAAAGAAAATTTGAGAGGAAAAAGCACAATTTGAACTTCATCTGGCAATGTCTGTTAAGGACAACAAAAAGTGCTTTTATAAATACATTAATAGCAAAAGGAGAAGCACAAAGAGGAACGTAGTTAACAAAGAAGAGGAAAAGGATGAGACAACACCTTCTTTGCCTCAGTTTTCAACAAAAAGACAGGTTGTCCTCAGGACAACTGGCCTCCTGAGCTAGTAGACAGGGATGGGGGGTTGAATAGTTCACCTACAATTCAGGAGGAAGTAGTTTAAGGACTTGCTGAGCCACTTGGAACCTCACAAGTCTATGGGATCAGATGGGATTCATCCTATGATAATGGGGGAGCTGGCAGAAGAGCTTGCCAAGCCTCTCTCTATCATTTATCGCTAGTCCTGGCTCACTGAGGAGGTCCCACGTGACTGGAAATTGGCCAGTGTGACACCCACCCATAAGAAAGGCAAGAAGGAAACCCTGGGAAACTCTACGCCTGTCAGCCTGACCTCAGTGCCCAGCAAGGTTATGGAGCAGATCATCTTGAATCCAATCATATGGCACCTGCAGGACGGACATGCAATTAGATCCATCCAGCACAGATTTAGGAGGGGAGGTCTTGTCTGACCAATCTGATCACATTTTGTGATCAGGTGACCCATCTGGTTGATGTGGGGAAGGCTGTGCACATAGTCTACTTGGACTTCAGCAAAGCCTTTAACACCATCTCCCACAGCATACTCCTGGAAAAGCTGGCAGCCCTTGACTTGGACAGGTGCACTCTCTACTGGGTTAAGAACTGGCTGGATGGCCAGGCCCAGAGAATGGTTGTGAACTATGCTGCATTCAGTTGGTGGCCAGTCACTAGTGGTGTCCTCCAGTGATCTGTGTTGGGCCCAGTCCTGTTTAATATCTTTATTGATGGTCTGGATGAGGATATTGATTCTACCACTAGCAAATTTGAAGATGACACCAAGTTGGGTGGGAGGTCGATCTGCTGGAGGGTAAGAGGGCTCTGCAGAGGGACCTGGACAGGCTGGATACATGGGCTGAATACAATGGCATGAGGTTCAACAAGGCCAAATGCCGGGTCCTGCACTTTGGCCACAACAACCCCATGCAGCACTACAGGCTGGGGACAGAGTGGCTGGAGAGCAGCCAGGCAGAAAGGGACATGGGGGTACTGGTTGACAAAAAAACCAAACATGAGCCAGTAATGTGCCCAGGTGGCCAAGAAGGACAATGGCGTCCTGGCCTGTGTCAGGAATAGTGTGGCCAGCAGAAGACCAGGGAAGCTATTCTTCCCCTGTACCCAGCATGGGTTAGGCCACACCTTGAGTACTGTGTCCAGTTGTGGGTCCCTTAATTTAGGAGGGATGTTGAGGTACTGAAGCTTGTCCAAAGAAAGGCAATGAGAATGGTGAAGGAACTGGACCACAAGTCCTATGAGAAGAATCTGAGGGAGCTGAGGTTGTTTAGCCTGGAGAACAGTAGCCTCATGTAAGACCTTATAGCTCTCTAAAACTATCTGAGAGGATGTTGTCGCCAGGTGGGTGTTGATCTCTTCTTCCAGGCAACCAGCAGGACAAAAGGCACAGTTTTAAGCTACACCAGGAGAAGTTTAGGTTAGATATCAGGACAAAATTCTTTACAGAGAGAGTGATGGGACATTGGAATGAGCTGCCAAGGGAGGTGGTGGAGTCACTGTCCCTGTAACTATTTGAAACTAGATGTGGCACTTAGTGCCATGGTCTATTTGACAGAGTGGTGTTAGATCAAAGATGACCTCAGACGTCTTTTCCAGCCTAATTGATTCTGTGATTTCATGATTCTGGAATTAAAAAAAAACAAAAACAAAAACAAACAAACAAACAAACCAACCAAACAAACAAAAAGACCATTATTTTTTAATCTGGAACATCAGCAAATTTCATGTAAAGTTGCTAGGTTGTCTTCAATCAAAACTGATCAAAATTAATCATGGATTTCCTCTATACTTATAAATATTTTGTGACAATAAAACTTATACTTTTACCTTCAACAAATATTTCATTAGAACATAAAAAAGCTCCATAACTTCATGAACAACATTCCAGATGGCTGCATTTGTGAGAAAGGGGAAGGAAGGTTGTCAACAATGCTACTGTAATTTAAAAACAAAACTAGATTAGTTAGTGTCATAAGGCCACTGATTAGATTTTCTAGACCCATTGTGTATGGATTAAGGAAGGATACCACACAGAAGTCCAACCAATATAGATCCTTCAAAATTTCAAATTTCTGGTAATGAAACTAGTGTGTTGTTATTATACTGCCATTAAGATCTATGTATTTCCCTTAAATGATTTTAATCTTCTTCATATTGCTTTCAATGTTACTAGGATGTGCTCTGGGTTAAAGTTTTTGTGTTTCTTTTTATCTGTTTGCTTATTTGTCTTTCAGAGGCTTCGAGGCCCAGGAGATACCATCTTTGAGGCAGCTTTTCCCTTCCTTTCCCCTGCTCCTCAGCCCACCAGTCTGCTAGGAGGAGCAGTTTGTCATTTGTATTTTTTATTATTCCTTGATAGTGTTGGGTCTATTGGTGTATTTGGTTAGTGCCTTGGTGGGGTCCTATAATTTTTATAGAGCCCCATATTAATAAACTGTTAGCTGTTGTTGCCTATATTACGTCTCTCACCCTCTTGTGCCCCCTAGTGGTAAAGCCACCCTCAGCTGTCTAAAGGTTAAACTTTATTTTATGTGCCAAGCTAAGTTCCCTGTGTGAACTCTGGAATGCAATGCAACACTACTTTGGCATATCAACTAGAAAGGGAGCAGAGGACTTGCTGAGAATAGATTTGTATTGGGTTTGTGTGGCCAGGTTTTGGTAGCAGGGGGGCTTTTTTGGAGAGGATGGCAAGTCTGTCACCAGCCTGGCATTGACTGATGAAATTGATCTTGATAATATCTGGGTCTATCCTTAAAATAGTGGATCAATGTGAATCATAGCATACCTTTGGATCAGCAAAGGCACATACACTGTGTAGCAGAAAGACATGTTTGGAAGAGCTAGTGCTGCTAGCAGGCTGCCGGTCGTTAATAATATAAAAAGTAAACTTTGTAGCAAAAACATTGTAACTAGTGATAAGTAAGTCTTCTGGTTACTTTTTATAATCCTCCCATCCTAGTAGTAGAAAACAACTTCCTGTCCTATGGGAACACATTGCCTTCTGTAATAATATGATACCAAATCCTAAGAGCAATAAAGGAATCATTTTGGCCATCTTTCTCTAGCAACATATTGTGTAGTGTCCATCTCTACTGCAACAGGCTTCAAGAGTGGCTTCAGTGAAAAGCTGCTGGAAGCTTCCCCCATGTCCTGTAAATCCAATGCTAGACAGCTCTGGGATGGAGCCAAGGCCAAGATAATCAGGACTGATAGTAATGCCTCTGTGATAACATATTTAAGAAGGAAAAAAAGTTATTGGGCAGATGAAATTGCAGCCAGAGGAGAGCAGAGTGAGAACATGTGAGCAACGATGTAGACACCAATGTCAGTGGAGAAGGAGAAGGAGGTGCTCCAGTCGTTGGAGCTGAGGTTCCCTGCAGCCCAAGGCAAAGACCATGGTGGAGCAGCTGTGCCCCTGCAGCCCATGGAGGATCACAGGGCTACACAGATCCACCTGCAGCCTGTGAAGGAGCCCACGCTGGGCCAGGTGGATGCTGGAAGGAGGCTGTGACCTTGTCGGAGGCCCATGTTGGAGCAGGGTCTTGGCAGAGACCTGTAGCCCATGGAGTGAGGAGACCATGCTGGAGCAGGTTTCCTGACAGGACTTGTGGCTCTGTGGAGGAGCAGCCTATATCTGAAGGACTGCACCTTGTGGAAAAGTGACTCATGTTGCATCAGTTTGTGAAGAACTGTTGCCCATGGGATGGACTCACAATGGAAAAGTTTGTGGAGGACTGTCTTCCATGGGAGGGATCCCAGGCTGGAGTAGAGGAAAGACTCCTGTCTTTGAGCAGTGGATGAGACAACTTATGATGAATTGATTGTAACACCCATTCCCCATCTCCCTGCACTGCTGGTGGGGAGGGGGTAGAACTTGGAAAGGAGGAAGGGGTGGAGGGAAGGTGTATTTAATATGTATTTCACTTCTCATTGTCCTACTTTGATTCTGTTAATAACAAATTTAATTAATATTCCCACTTCATGTCTGTTTTACCCATGACAGTATTCGGTGAGGGATCTCTCCCAGCCCTTACCTCAAGTCATAAACAAAATACATCATTTATGCTTGACTCAATATAGATACTAGTGAAGAAACATAGAAGACAGCTACAAGTCACAAGTCAATATGAGAACATTTTATTTGCAGTACCATTCTTAATGTAAACAATAGTAAACCAAAATAAAAACAATAAAGTAAAACAATATGCTTTTTTCAAGGAAAAAAAAAATTAAAAAAAAAAAAAGACAGAATAATCAAAGGTGTTGGAGTAGACTTTAGGCATCTGGATTCTCCTTGGACAGTTGGATGATAAGAATCTGTAAGACCAAAATGTAACCTGGGCATGACAGATGGGATAGGTAGCTTTAACTAGAAAATTATATTATTAAGTGACATTCAGTGTGGAATTCAATTTATCTGCCCGTAAACTATATAAACACATATGGATGTGTTTCCCTTTTTGGTAACAATAACAGGCATTTTTAGAAGATAATTCATCTCACCTTAAAAGAACAAAATAAGCAAAGTAGCTTAAAGAGCAGACTGAGAACACTGTGACTGAGCTAACAGCTTAATACTTGTATGAAATGTCAAAAGACAGGCAAAAATTTTAGAAGTCAACATTTCTGGGCTAGAAAAATAAGCCAATTACAAACACAGAATTACACACAGAGAATTAATAAGGTTGGAAAAGACCATGGAGATCATCAAGTCCAACCTTTTACCTAGGTTAACAACCTATCCAACATCAGTCTATCATCTATACCATCTGAACCATTTCAACCATCTAAACCATACCACTAAGTTCATCATCTAACCTACCTTTAAACACACCCAGGGACGGTCACTCCACCACCTCCCTGGGAAGCCCATTCCAGTGGGAAATCACTCTCACTGTGAAAAAGTTTCTCCTGATGTCCAATCTAAACCTCACCTGATGAAGCCTAGGACTGTGTCCTTTCATCCTGTCA
>VXBA01001091.1:83453-134503 GCA_013399895.1 Serilophus lunatus | reverse complement strand
CAACCTTGTTGGCTCTGTGTGTAATGTTTGTATGTTTACATATACACAAGTCACATACGTGATTGCTGTGTCACAGATAAAGTGTATGTGTATATATGCACGTCTATATAGTGTATGCATGTAGTGTATATATATACACACACATTGTATAGTCATGGGCATAATTGCTGTGCCACAGTACTGTTTTCCAACTTGTTAGAAGAGTTGTCTTAGAGTAAATGCACACTGCATAAAAGTATAAAATCTTATATAAAGCTTGCTTACAATAGAAAGGTGTTACAGGGATGAACATAATGGGGAAAACAACTGAAGCCACAGGTTTCTATGGCGTGTCCTGTGTGCGTGTAGAGATGTCCATCTGAAGGCAGGTGCTGCTTTATTTCACCACTGATAGGTCTGAAAAATGATTTCTTATAACAATTCCTACAGGAGGAGCTTTCTCCAGGAAGCATGTATGGTTGATGAAAGCTGTGGTTTCAGGAAGTTGATTTTTCTTCCTGAAAAGGGAAGCTGTGATGTCTGTGGTGCATCGTCTGACAGCGGGATGGCTCGTGGATCATCTGTCCTTCATCAACCAGTGTGGCTATGAGATCTGTGACAACTTTGTGTGCCCTAGTGGTGTCACTCTCAATCCTTCTGTCACATCTTCTGAAGACTGTCACAGTACTTATGCCTTTGTTGCTACCTCCTTGTTAAGTGATGGTCCTACTCATAGCCCTGAAGGTGCCATAGAAACACAAAGTAAAACATCAAAAATGAGGTATGTGTTTCGGGAGGAATTCTTTGACGTTTTTAAGCCCCATATAGTTGTACCTCCTGAGGAGCAGCTGTGTCAGGGGTGCCCTGAGATGAGTCTGACAGAAATAAAAGCCAACAGCAAAACAGAGGAGCACCAAGAAGGAAAAAAGAATGACGCTGAAGATTCTGTTGCTGGTGCTAGGAAGGTATGTTTTCTGTCATATGGTAAACTACAGTAATCTCATGATTAATATACTACTAACATTGTTTTGCATACCTAGGTCTTCTGAGGTTGTGTAAAAGAGCAGGAAATTTTTGACAATATAGTTTAAGATTTACAGAAGATGTAAGCACTTCTGAGGTTGTTCTTGTGCCCCTTATTGTCAGTAATGTGCATTCTGTGACTCAAAAGCAGTGGATTGCTCATAAAATCTTCTGATATTGGTGGTAGTCAGGCACTTGGGCTCAAACTCTGATTGCTGTCAAGATTATGCAGATTAACAAATTGGGAAGGAGAACAGGAATTAACTTTGAATATTGTTCAGTACTGTTCCTTATGGGCAAAAAGAATTAAAGAGTTGCAGATCTAAACCAACAAATGTAATCATGAAGGCATAGATAGTTTTTTTATGGGTAAACTGCACTTGGCAGCTGAAACTTCTAGTATTGGCCCAGAGGAGGCATGAACAGAAACTGTGGCATGCATTAGGTGTCTCCAGATCCCAATGCCATAACACAGCTTATAACAGGTCTATGTACCTTGAGAATGCCTACAGCAGCCTAGGTATTTTGAGATCTTTTTGCTTATTTGACTTATACTCATGTTAGAAAAGAGATGGAAAATTTGGTCTGCTTTTAACAAGTTAATTTGTAATTCAGGTATGTTTATTTTTTTCTTTTCATTACAGAGTAATATGGATTTTCTTTTTTTTTTCATTCCTTGCTAATTCTGCAGAAACGTAAAAGGAAATGTGTATTCAACCAAGGTGAACTGGATGCTTTGGAATATCATTCAAAGGTAAATTGGAACAAAAGTATATTTTGCAAGTATATGATACCTGACTATAGGTATGTACAGGGGTGCAGGGCATGGTTGCAAACAAGTTCTGTTCTTGTAGCTTGTTCCATTAATGGAAAAGTCAGTCTTTGCAGTCCTCAACTGAGTAAGTGCTTACAGAGAAGATGTTCTGTGTAGATACATGTGAAATTCTATTTGAGACATTGCAAAGAGCTGGAAGCTGCATTGACAAAGTATCTTTTACTGTTATGGATACCTGAACGCAGTATTGTGATGGGTTGAACATTAGTTGATCAGGAGGTGACAGATTTGAAACAGTGTGTTCTGAAGATTAGCTCCTCTTTAGTGTATCAGGGCAGTGTTACACTGAAGTTATTCAAAGCTTCTTTGACTAAGTGTGCTCCAAAATTTCTCATTCTGCGAATGAGAGAGAATTTTTCTAACACTTTATATTATTGTATTAAAGAATTATGAATGAATTGGAATTCAAATCTGTAGGCTTATGTCAATAATGTACTTGTGAAGTTACAACTGAATTACACTGAAACATATTAGTTAATCCTAGAGATACAATCTTTAGATGATGTTTGATGTATCCTTACAGCTTTCCTAAACAGTGATGTGAACCTGAACTAGGACCTACACTTGCTTTCTTTCCTTTGACAAAGGTATTAGTCATACTGGGCTCTTTGTTTAATTCTGTTCCTCTTGAACTACATTTGGTTGACTACATTTTTCTGCTTTTACATGGCAACAATCTTGTAGTAAAAATGTACAGTTTTCTATGACATAGTGCATAGGTGCTGTGATTATTTTTGTGAATGACCTATGCATGTGGAGCATCATCTTAAAAGAGAGAAGTTTGAAGTTCAACACCGAACAGGGGTTTATGAATATGAAAATGGTTATGCTAAAATAACGTCATTCAAGAGTAGAAATAGGGGAAGAAATGAAGAGAAGAAGCTTGATGGCTTGGAGGCTTGTGGATTGTTTTTTGGCAAATATGTGAAAAGATGCAATTTGAAAAAAATTGTGATCCTGGTTAGCCTCTTATACCATTCACAGATTAGAAAATATTGGGGCTTTGCTGTATTAGTGTTGTTAAAGGTTAGAGCTCTGCAAATCAACTCAGATTATTTTTTTACTTGTATCTTTAGACTCATTTTCCAAAAAAACCCAACCAAACAACCCTACAAGCCCAAATTCATGCCTACCAGTGAATCCATTTACGAATTTCAGGTGTTAAATCCTTTTTGAATTTCAGTCAGTGTTAGGGAACACTACAAAATATGCCAAATCCTTCCAGCAGCCATTTGTTGAAACTACTGTTTAAATTGCTTGTTAGACGAGAGACTTTTTCCACCTGCAAATTAACATGTGCATGTAAGAATAGCCTTCTGCATTAATTCAGCCGTACAACCTTTTAGCACTTCTAAAGATGTATTTGTTAGTTCTGGTAAAGCAGTATGATATTTTCGTATTACAAACCTAGTTGCTAAAAAGTTATGCCTCTACCCCCTTGGATAGCTAGAGGGTGGCACTACTCGAAGAAATTAAAAAGAAAAAATTCCTTCCCCTCATTACCTTGGAAAGTGTAATAAAAAGTATTTTGTGAAAAGATCTCGTAATACTCAGGATTCCATAATCAGAAGCTTTAGAAACCATAATAAGTATTTGAAACTTCTGATAAAGCCACTATAACTGGCAATATTGCTATTCTAAATGAAGCAAACCACCCCACTGACAAAATTCATAAAGGCATTTTATTGATTTTAAAATAAAGTAGGTCTCTAAATTTTGCAAAGGAAGGGTGCTGAAATGAATGCCAATGTATATAGATCCAAAAATCTTGTTGTCATGGAGTCACAGGCTATTAGAAAAGTTGCAAAATCAAATTCTGATATGTTAATTTGATTTACTGATTGTACTTCTGTATTACATTTAAAATGCATAAACTGTGTTTTTTTGAAGTGAGTTAAAATGTGGGAAATTACAGTTTTTTAGATCCTTGTATATATCTCAATTAAAAATACCTTACTGGGCACAGTAACTTGAAATTAGATTAGAATTTAAATTAAACTTCAGATAATTGCTTTGAAATTTGTTTGTTTTGAAGCAATAATATTCTGTCTGTTTCAACTGTTTTATTCAGTAGTTTCTCGCTCTTTCTCCAGGCTTCTAATTATTGTAACTCTACCAAAATCCAACTGTGGAAGTCCTGTTGTCCATAGTGTCCTGGTTTTGGCCAGGGTAGAGTTGGTTTTCACCTTGGTAGCTGGACAGTGCTGTGTTTTGGATTGAATATGAGGGTAGTGATGGATAGCAGAGACTAAAACATCAGTGTGTTAAGTAGTGCTTGCCCTACAACAAGGAGTTTGCAGTTTCCTGTGCTCCGCCAGCAAGCAGGTGCACAAGAAGGTGGGAGGGAACATGACCAGGACAGGTGACCCAGACTGGCCAAAGGGGTATTCCATGTCCTAGGATGTCATGCACACTATGTAAGCAGGGGGAGTTGGCCAGAAGCCATGGATTGCTACTGCAGGGTGGGCTGGACATCTGTCAGTGGTGGTTTCTCTTGAGTGGTATTGATCCCTCCCTCTCTCTCTCTCTCTCTCTCCCCCCCTCTCTTTTTAGTAATAATAATGATAAAAATTTATTTTGTTTCAGTTATTAAACTGATCTTAGCCTATGAGTTTGTTTTTTTAACTTGATTCTCCTGCCTGCCAAGGAGGGAAGGGCACAGGGTGTGAGTGAACAGCTGAGAGGTACTTGGTTGCCTCTCACATGGCAACCATACATGGCTTTATTACCATGCCCTTGTAGCTTTTGTGCCAATGATCTCTCTAGTTGGCAAGGATCCTCTTCTTTGCCTGCAGATTGAAAACGTTTTGATTTTGGCTTCATTCCCTGATCAAGTAGGTACTTGAAAACTCATTTCTTTTTTCCCTTGTTTCTTTGTGACCATACAGGTCAGGAAACTGATTCGAGAAGGCACTCTGCATTTAGTCCAAGAAGGACTCAAAAGTGGTTTTCTTCACCAAAGTACTGCAGAACTCAGTTGCAGGAAGAATTACGTTCCTGTTGTCTGTGGGTTGGCTGAATTATGTGAAATGGCAAAACGGTGTCCAGCTGTGAATGAAGATGACCATCAGGTTGTACACATGCTAGAGGATGAAACTTCCAGTCCAGAGCAGGACCTGTTTTCGTGTGTTACAGAAAACAGCTCAAACTGTGCAAAGATAATTGTGTTAATGGGGCAGAAGTACTTGGTGCCACCAAAAAGCAGCTTCCTTTTATCTGATATTTCATGTTTACAGCCCCTGCTGAACTGTAAGTATCTTTAGGTGTTAGAATTTGCCCCTTCTTTCCTGCCTGAAAAGAGCAGTTAATTGTAAACTAATAGGACCTCAGTGAAGACACATTACTATACAGCATCACACTGATAGGACATGCTGCTGCAGGCTTTTAAAGTGGTATTTCTAACTATGCAGATATCTATAAAATCTCAGCCAAACTGTGATGGTTTGTGAAGATATTCTGAGCCACTGTCAGCGCAGAAGTCGTGTAAATGCATTAAATTGGGACTAGCTGTGCTGCTGGGTCCCTGTCCCAAAGGATGAGGCTCTGATACAGATGGCTAAGTCCATACTGCTGCTAGGGTGGTGGTCCTGCTGTCTTGATTTTTAGCTAGATAAGACCATGGGAGGGGGATGAGATTATGCACCTTAAAGCAAGAGTTCCCTTACGACTCCTCCTGTTCAGTGGCATGGTCTCTTAGATTGGCATTAACTGATTGTGGAACAAAGCCCAATGTCCTCCAGGGAAGATAAGTTTGAGAGTCTGCTGCACTCAGCTGGAGGGAATGCTGCTTTAGCAAGACCAGGAGTAGCAACCATGACTTGATATCTCAGCTGCTGCATTTCACAGCTGAGAGTATTGGCTTAAGCCAAAATCATTGACAGGGAAACAGTGGGATTTTAGAATAAATAACTCCTCTGTAAAAGTGAATCAAAAGCTATCTCAGCCAGTGTCCCCAGCCTTAAGCTGACTGCATGCACCAGTCTTAACTGTATTTCACCATTCCATTGGCTTTCCTTATCAGTAGCAGCTAAGCTTTGTCTGACAGTCATACAGGAAAGATGTTGCCTGTGAGCAAGAGCTGCTCTACCTTCTAATCAGTAATTTGTTAGTTGCATATGAGAAGGGAGGAAACATATGTAACTTAGATGTTTGTTGTTTTGGGAGTTGATTTGTTTATTTTGTTTTTGGGTTTTGTTTGTGTTCTTTTAACAGGAAGACATGCGGGAGGTAGAATTTTATTATCCAGGAAGTCTAGAATTTATCTAGTTAGCTGTTTTTAGTTGTAGGAAAGAGGGAAGATCGTTATAGCTTTTGGCTATTGCTATGCAAAGCTATGTGTATGAGAAACCATGTTTGAATTCTCCAAGAGGTCAGAGAGCAGTCCAAGAAACTTGAGCAAATTCTTTTGAAAAAAGCAACAGTAAATGTTAATATAAAGCCATAACTTAAGATATTTTTTTTCTTTAGAGGAAGTCTACTGCCCATTTTAATTATTATTTTTCTTCCCTTTCATCTGCCAAAAGTGAAGTAATTCTTGCTGGTCAGCCCATTGCACAGGCAGCATCTCCAATGTTAGAGGAAAAAGATGTAGTAAACACATTTAATGAACATCAAATATTAAGCTATTGTTCTTGCCATCAGACTTGGTGAAAGAACAAATATGTTCCCTGGAAAAATTAAAATTGGAGAGTCCTATTTCTTCATGGATGTGTCATATATTCTCTCCTCCAACTGAAGTAAACTCAGCTTCTCCCATGAAAACTCTTTCAGTTCTCTTATCTATTAATTTCAATTTCATATGCTAGGTCTAGCTATCTGTCTCTTTTTATCTCCAGCAGCGCAAAACACAGTTTTTCAGGGGTGGCTTGAAAGCTTGCTCGCTGAAAGATCAGACAGGACAGGAATCTTGTGTTCAGGGCTGCAGTTTTTCACTCAGCTGGGTGCCTTATTACATAGTTTCTTTTAGGAAACTTCGGGAAATTTTCATTTTTTTCTGAAAATCCTCAAGATGTTCAAAATTTCTTGAGGGATCTGACAACAGATCACATAAAGTCCTTATCTTGGATAGTCAGCCTAAAAATCTCTGAAGGTTGTGATTATCTGAATTTAGAAAAAGGCATACCAAAAGTCTTTTAACTTCTTATTTGAAAAGGATAGAAGGAAGTGTGTTTTTTCTGTACATCAGTTTTAACTCAGAGAATTTTTTTAAAGCTAACTTACTAGCTTTTTTCATTTCACTTTCCAGACAAGAAAAAATATGGTGTAATTGTGATTGATCCTCCCTGGGAGAACAAGTCTGTTAAAAGGAGTAACAGGTACATTTTACAGTAAAATCAAACAAACTTTCTTCATAGCTTACTAAAGGTAATTAATATTTTATTGCACTGATGCAAGCCAAGACCAATATAATTGTGAGACTAGCTTAAACTTGCAAATATTTTGACATATGCTTACCTTCAAGTCTGTGCAATGTCTTGGGGATTTCACTGAAAGGGCTTGGCTACTTGGCATACAAAGCATTTGCAAGAGTAGGTCTTAAATTACCTAGCTGGTGAGAGAATGCTGGCCCTTGAGAATTATAAAGAAAGTCTAGAAGAGTCAGCTGTTTGTAAGATCCAGACCATGCGGATTATTAATTTGTAATTAATAGGGTTACTTCAGTGGGCTGATAAATACATAAGTATTTCCAGAACTGAAATCTTATTTAGGTGTTTTAGTGGTGGTGGGTTTTCTTGTTTGTTTCATTTTTGTTTGGTGGCTTGTTTTTTTTTTTTTTGGTAATTTGAGCTGCAGCTTGAGCTACAGTATAATGGGTAGAAGAAAATGATAATGCAGCAGTAACATCCTCGAGGGCAATAGGAACTTTCTGAGTACTGTAGTTTACGAAGTCATTAACTTAAGTTTTTATGGGCTTCCTTCACCACTGAGTAACATCAGGCTTATGCCAGTGGAGCCCTCTTGGGGCCTTCATAGGATAGCCTTCATAGGATAGGAGCCCTTATGGATTACTGTAAATTGTATCCATGTGAAGGAAGGTCAGACAAGAGATAACTTTCTAGAGTAGTGCCTACTGTAGCTTTTGAAGCTTTATAGTTTGAAGATGCAGAGACTGATTAATAGGCTTTACTTTGAAAGTCTTACAGAAACATACAGAAACTCCGAATTGAACTCATTCAAATGTCTTTCTTGACTATGTCAGGTACTCAGAGAAAAATTGCAGTTATTCACAAGCATCAGTTAGCTAGCAAGACCCTCTCTCCCTTACAAAATAAAGGCAAAAGGTGCAGGAGCTATCACTGCTCTTAATTACCTCGTTGACAGCTAATCGTTGTGAAGCATTTCACATCTAGGTGAGTCTTTTTTTTCTCTAGACAACCTAGTCCAGAAGATAATTTGGATTTTATCTTTGTTTACTGTTTCTCATGGTGGCATTGTATAGGGTCCTAGGGACCTTTGGTAGCCATTGGTTTCCGAGTGGCAGTGTGCCAATATTTTTGGTGCTCCAATGTGTAGGTTCCTTGAATTACCCCTTCCTAATAGTGTAGAATAGCACTGTAAGGAAGATGGTAGAACAGGACAGAATGTGGGAAGCATACTGTGTTCATGGATGTGGCATTCTGGTAGCTCAGAAAAGTGCAGTGTAATTTTGAATAACCTAGAGAACTTCTTCCTTGACTGGTAATTTAAAAAAATAAATTAATAACTTCTGCAAATAAGTGGAGAAGTTATTATCTTTCATGACCTCTTAAGTTGCCAGTCAAATTAGTGTTGCCCTTGAACTTGCAAATGACTCACTTGTTTTCATTCAGAGAGAGCTTATTATAAGAAGTGAATAATACTACATTGCCTAAGAAGCTACTTTTAACAGAATAGTTTTGTTCTGGTTTAAAGATGAGAATATTGAATATTGTAAATTCTTCAATGGAACATTGTCTTTTACACTTCATCAGAGTCATGGTTTATTTCAGGGAATAGTGGAAATATTTAGTTAAATTAAAACTTAAGTACATACATGAATGATTTTATATAAAATCCGTCAGGTTTGGCCACTGGGTGTCAGTATTGAACTATTTTTATGACTTTGGTTGTCAGGAGATAATTCTTGAAGTGTCTTGTCTGTGTAATTTCTTTATCCATTTGTGTTGTTTTGCAATTTTTTTTATTTGCTGTACGCTAACTTCCTTTCTCGCTGTGTTGATGTACAGGTATGGCCACTTGTCTTCGTGGCAAATCAAGCAGATTCCTGTACCAGCACTAGCTGCTCCAAACTGTCTTGTAGTCACATGGGTCACTAATAGACAGAAGCACTTACGTTTTGTTAAGGATGAACTTTATCCTCATTGGTCGGTGAAGACACTTGCTGAGTGGCACTGGGTAAAAGTAAGTTCTCAGTTGTTTTGTTGCTTTCTTGGAGACTATGGCATTTTGTATTCTAAATTGTCCATTTACTACGATGTGCTTCTGTATGTGAAATGTATGGTATTATCAGCATCCTCCATTTTGTAAAAGAAAATGTCTTGGATAAAAAGATGAATATCGACATTTTCCACTATGTATTTTGAACTCTTTTGTGTCAGATTACTAGAGCTGGAGAATTTGTGTTGCCTTTGGATTCTTTGCACAAAAAACCTTATGAAGTTCTTTTACTGGGGAGAGTTCAAGGAGATGTAAAGGAAGCTTTAAGGTATGTCAGGACAATAGTAAGTGTCTTTTTAAGAATGTTGTATATGTGACTTATTTATAATACAGTATAATGTCCCAGAATCTCACGGTGTCATCTTTTGGCTGCTTGTGGACCTAAAAATAGCCTTACTAGCTTTGGGATAAGGGAGTGAGAATGTGTCTATTCCTTGCATCTGTCTGTGTGGGGGAACTGGCTTGGACAAAAGTCACATGGACAAGGCTTCCTTTGACTTTTTCTGTTGGACAACGAGTCCTTGGCACAGGCTGACGCCATTTTGGGGATGCTGCTCTTTTTCTACACGTGAAAAGATACTCGACTATGTTGTTTGTTCTCGATGGCTTTATATGGCTGTTGTTAACCTAGTTTTGTCTAAAGCCTCAATGATTCCATAAACTGTGTTTTTATATGTCTGAGCAACATTTAACTTCCCTTGGGCTTAACTGAAGCATGACTGTGCATGAACATTCTGTGTGTCATGTCCCATCTGAAGTAGTTCTGTGAGAGCTGCAGCATCACATTGGGTGGCATTCATTCTCATGCTTCTTTTCTTGTTCTGACTTATACAATAGGGAATCTGAAGATGTGCTTCCAATTCCAGAGCATAAGTTAATTGTCAGCGTACCCTGCAGCCTGCATTCACATAAACCTCCTCTTACTGGTACGTTTTGTTTTCATTGTGCAATCTTTCTGTAACACAGTGGACTTGGATGTCTTGTTCTAGGATGTACCTAGAAGTGCCTTAATTTTCCATTTGCCAAGCAGTTTTGCTGAACAGAACTTGTAGCTCCTCAGTATGTCTAAAAGTGTCATGAGACACCTAAATCTTGGTCTATAAAAATTAATGTGAAAACTAGAACTTCAGGCATTATTGTGTGAATATTTTAGGTAGACAGGTAAAAGAAAGCTGCCTTTTCCAAATTTTTTCTTTTAAAGACTGCACAAACAGGTTAAAGATACTTCATACATGAAGTTATGACTAATGACCTGAAGTACCTTGTGGGGGAAGAACTTTGGGAATATATCAGATGGGATATTTTCTACTTAGTTAATAAAAGCGGAAACTTCTTTATTGTGTCATCTTGGAGAAAAAACTTCCATTTCTGCATGAATTGCTTGTCTATCTGTGGTAGAATTATGCCTTTAAATGCAAAAACTCAAGTATTTTAAGATTGCTAATAATAGACAACAAATAAGGGATTCCCTGAGTATTTCTGAGGAGCTGTATTTAATTTACTGAAATTGATGCAGTGACTCCAGCCAACCAGTTAGTGTGGGTATAAATCCAACATTTCAGAGTTTATTCCAAAGAATTTGAGTATTTCTGTGCAATACATTGCTACCTTTTATGCATTGTTCTGGAGCATTCTGCTTTTGTCAATAGGCAGTTGTACTTTTTCCATCATTACAGCACCTCAGAACCTTACAGGGCCATAGTAAGAAATATATTTAATACATCTCACAAAAATGATTTAATTTTCTTAAAAGGAAGAAGCTCACAATGCACCTGCAAATATTGTGGGTGCACATGGTGCTATGCAGTCACTTCAGGAAAGGCAGGTAGAGGAGATGTTTAATGGTCTTGGAGAAGAGAGGTGTCACAGTTTGCTTCACTGACATGCTTGCTTTTTTGTGTTCCCAAGGAATAGAACAGCTTCAGTTAGGAAGTTGATCTCAAAAATTGTTGTACCTTCAGAGAAACTCCAAAGTTTGTGTTTGTGTTATTAAATAAACATATAAACACTTATATGTATATATACACCTGTTCAAAAAGTAGTAGATGGGACATACTTTGGCTTAGCTAAAAATGGAAAAAAAGGCAACTCTAGGAGGACTTTTTTGCCATTCTGAAGCCCCATCTTAAGGAATTAGGGCTACAGCAGGAAGTGTATGTGTTGATTTAAGCTAAGGATTGGTAGGGTGATGATTTGTGAGGCAGTCACCTAGGGCCTCTTCAGCAAACCAACATCTAGCAGCAAACTCGGACACGAAGAGGAAACTTGTGAGGTATCAAGGGTGCAAAGCAGCAGTTTGTATGTATTACAGAAAATCCTAGTGCCAAAGTGGTCCTCAGAACATTTCTTTTGTACAACAGAATGTAGAAGCTGTATTGAGGAATCCTGTATGAACGATGATCCTGAATGGATTCTGAAAGAAACTATGGAAATTTTTGTGTTTCTTGAGTCTCTACTTGGATGCTGGGATTTGATACCATTGGGCAGCACTTATGTTTCTTCCTGAAAAAAACGAATTTGCTGTAGAGCCATATCAATCATTAACAAGGTTTTTATAAAAATCCTACAATGTTTTGGGAGCTCCACTCAGAATATGGTTATGTAATGAAAAGGCAGACCTTAAGGCAAAAGCTAATTGCTGAATCTTTGACTTCAGTGCTGTACAAGGTATTGCTTTCATGACCAGGCACTATTCTTGAGCGGCCAGTAGAGAGCAGCTGAGCTACATCCTAGAGAGAAAAAGCAGAGAAGGGGGGAGAAGGACACTTGATGAGTCACACACATTCTTTATGCTTTGTTTAAGTAGTATCAATGCCAAAAATATTAGTATTTACTGATGTTGTTTGGCACTTTGTTTCTTATTACAACAATAAAGGTTGTATGTTGGTACATATGTAGCCACTTAATGACTGATTATAACAGTTTATCTCTCTGGGGGAAAGGAAAGATGTAAATTAAAGTAAGCCATCAAAAAGAGATGTTTGTGTTCCTACGGTGCATTTAACCATGAAATTGCAACTGTAGGGGTTTTTGGTGATGCATGTGCTGTGTTCAATGCTTAGAGCTTTAATATGTCATTGTAAATGTACTTAAGCTGCTTTATGCAAATGCATTAAAATCAAATTTTATTACTCTAGGTTTTGATTCAACTAACAGCAGGTTTTCTCTTTAACTCAATTCAGTGTTGCTCTTAGAAGACATAAAATATGTTACACAGATACATGGAGTTCTACATAACTTCACCTTTTTTCCTTCTCCTGTGTAATAGGTTGTTCTTGTTACAGCCAGTTTTTAAGTATGTAATTTATTGTTAGAAAATAATATTGTCATGTAGGAGTATGCCTAAAAACACTTGAATTAATTCTTGGCTATGTTCTAACTACTTTGCATATCCCCAGAAGAACAATGCAGTGGGAAGTCCATGGGAACTCTATCCTCCTGTAGCAGCCCTGGTTTATTAGGCCATGTTATAAAAGTTTTCTTGGAACTAAAAAGAAGGAAATTACTTTTGTTTCCTTATGTGCCTTGTGAGCCCTTACTGCTAGATTAATTGATATGTTCATCCGTGTCTAGGTTTAAGTTCAGAGGTGTGAAGCCAGATGTGAACTCAGGTGTGCTGAGTTTCAGATCTTTTTCTGGTTCTACTGTGCTTGGGGATTAAACAAACTGGGCAAGAAGGACCCCTACAATGCAAACTCTTTTGTAGGGTTATTCTGAAATGACATCAGTTGTGTGCTTTGTGCTTTGCATTGCTGGCCAACGGGGTGGTGAAAAGCCAGCAGTCATTTTCTCTTTATGTGTCCAATCTGTCTGTGCAGAACTTGCTTTTTGGGCAATGGAAGTTCAAAAGATAAGGGGAAAGTTGGTTGTTGCAAAAGGAATGCCTCTTTTTGCTTATTTAAACGTTTTTAGCAGCATGCATTTTCAATACATGTTTGGGATTAAGAGTAAGCAGATGTGGCAGTGTCCTCTGGATCTCCCTTCAGAATGAAGTGCATCTTCTGGAAGACCAATGTTATGAGCCAGCTTTGTGCTATCTTCCTGTGTCCCAGGGCATTAGGTACCCAAATATAAGTGCCTGAGTTGCTGTCACCTGCAATTAATAAAGAATAAGCTGTTTATGGTCCTTTTAAGCTGTTTCTCGTCAGTGCAGTCTGTAAGTATATAGAAGTAATTGCGTGGTGGGTTTTGTTTTTCAATCTATTCCTGTGGCAGAAAAACTTAATATTTAAGCTTCCTACTGATGTAGCTGCTCTAACCTGTCTCAGAGGAAAAAAACTCCAGGGTTTGCTTGAGGGCTGCAAATCAGATCCATATGTGATAGCCTTCTGATGACAAAACGGTCTAACAAAGAAACCATAATTTGTAACTTGAACACTGACTTTTTATATTTTAAGGAAACCAATGTAATGAGATTTTAAGCCAACAGAATGCAGCCCTCTTGATATGGTAATTTTCATTGCAGTGCAAGTTACTGCCTGATAGGATTATGTAAATGCCTACAACCTTGCAATGAAAAATCATACTATAATGTGATCTTGAATTATATGTAATGTGTCTCTTTTTAGAAAAAGCCTCAAAGTTTAGAAAGATCCTCTCTCTGGAAGAAGGACAGGGGAGATTCTTGGGACTTCCTTTTTAAATTCTATAACTAAATTGATAGACTGTCACATGCCTCCTGCTTCTGCTGAACTGATCTGGTTTTTTTAGCTACCTCTTTTTTGCTTTTTGTTGAACTAGACTTTGAGGTTGGTTGAATCTCCAAAGTGTGCTTTTCAAATTTGTCCTTTTAGGCATGAAAGTCTTTGGTGCTTGTTAAAACTGCTTTTAATTGCTGAACTTAGTGCTATGTTGATATTTTTAACCTAAGCATTTTAAGATCTGCCACCACTGGGCAACCTGTTCCAGTGTTTCAGCGCCCTCATTGTAAACAATTTCTTCTTTGTATCTGATCTGCATTGATCCTATTTCAGTTTAAAACCATTACCCCTTGTGCTATTGCTGCAGGCCCTGGTAAGAGGTTTGTTCCCAATTTTCTTAGGGGTCCCCTTTAAGCACTGAAAGACCACAATAAGGTCTCCCCAGAGCCTTTTGTTCTCCAGGATGAACAACCCCAACTCTCTCATCTTGTCCTCCTTGCAGAGGTGTCTCAGCCCTCTGATCTTGTTTGCAGCAAATGAAAACAAAATCCTTATCTAAATGGAGCTGAAAGAAGAACAATAAGTTTTACCACTTTTTTTTGTTTAATTGTGGTGGGTTTGCAAAATGGTATAAAAGCAGATACTCATAAGTCGTGTCTAATTAGATGAATTCCCATGACACCAAACAGTGCAGCAAGTTTTCTGTCAGAATGTACATTTTCCTCTAAACTTCCCAGACTTTTCTCTGCAAATGTTAGATTTCGTTTTTAAACATTTTATCTTGTCTCTGAAAGAAGCAGGCTTTTGGAAAAAAAATCCTGCTGGTATCAGTATTTTTTAGATTAAAACCTGCCTTGATAACCCATCTGAGACATTCATGTGACGTTTGTTAAAGATGGGGAGAAGGAGAATGTATTTTTATGCTAAGCCAAAATACAAGAAAGCCTGGAAACACACATTACAAAATATTTACAAAAAAGTTTTGAATATATTGACGCTTTGCAAGAGGTGATCATGTAGGTAGGAAAATGCATCTGGGGTTGGCTAACACTAGAAAGCCAAGTGGATGTTCATCTTTTCTGCTTGACTTCATCAGCTGGGGTCTCACACAGGCAGTCTGTGACTGGCAAACTTGATGCAAAGAGTCAGAACTTGGACTGCACAAAAAAAAAAAAAAAGAAAAAGCATTCTCTCTGATACTTTGGTGTATGCTGATTGGATGTGTTTTTTCTTTCTGCAGTGATCATATCTGGATAGACTGAGTCAAGGACCATAATGTTGGATTTATGAGCTGTATTTTTAAGTGGCAGAGATTCAGAAGTCACTGGGAGATGATAGAAAGTGACCAAGATAGCCTTTCAAAAGGGAAATGTTTTCATAATTTTCTGGTGGATGGGAGACTTGACATGAGCCAGCAGTGTGCCCAGGCAGCCAAGAAGGCCAATGGCATCCTGACTTGCATCAGGAATGGTGTGGCCAGCAGGACTAGGACAGTTATTCTTTCCCTGTGCTTGATTAGGCCACAGCTCGAGTACTGTGTCCCTGGGCCCCTCAGTATAAGAAAGATGTTGAGTTACTGTAACGTGTTCAGAGAAGGGCAACGAGGACGGTGAAGGGGCTGGAGCACAAGCCCAATGAAGAGCGTCTGGGAGCTGGGGTCGTTCAGCCTGGAAAAGAGGAGGCTCAGGGGTGACCTTATTGCTGTCTGTAACTACTTGAAAGGAGGTTGCAGTCAGGTGGGGCTCGGTCTCTTCTCTCAGGTAACTGACGACAGAACAAGAGGACACAGTCTCAAGCTCCATCAAGGGAGGTTTAGACTTGATATTAGGAAGAAATTCTTCACACAAAGGGTGATCCACTGTTGGAATGGACTGCCCAGCGAGGTGGTGGAGTCACTGACCCTGGAGGTGTTCAGGAGTAGGCTGGATGGGACACTTGGTGCCATGGTTTAGATGATGGGTTGCTGTTAGATTATGGGTTGGACTTGATCTCTAAGGTCTCTCCCAACTTTGCTGATACTGTGATACTGATACTGTGTTACTTTTGTCCTCAGTAACAAACCCAAAAACTTAACATGTAATTTTTAGTATAGATAAGGTTTTTTTGTTATTCCGCCTTCTCTGTGTTGGGTGCTCCTTACAGCTTTGCTTTCTCATGCGTATTTTTATATGCAATAACTTTACAGCTGTTTCATGAAGCCTAGTTAAGGATTTGTTTGAACCAGCCACAGACTAAATGACTCTGTATGACAAGTAACACATTTAGCAATAAACTCTTTGCAGTAATTCTTTTCAAGCAAAATGCAAGATCTTCTTCTATCATTTCAAGAATACCAGTCATTCATTATCAGTGACGTTAACATTATTGATGTTAATGACAGGCATCTAGTTATTTGGATTTAGGCAGAAAAGATGCCCAACTGTAAAAGAAATTTGAGATCTATGTTATTGAATAAAAGACCAGCATTATATAAATATCTCTTCAGTAGCCAAGTGGGTATTGGGGGGAAAAAAAATAGTTCCTGCATTTTTATAGCCCTTTAGTGCTATGCTTATTTAACCAGTGTTTCTTATTTTACCTTCTAAGAGTCGTCATCACAAAACTGCTTTTGTCCCCTTTAAGGTGGAAAGGAAAAGAGTGTGGTCTTAATTAAGAAAAGGGTTTATTCATTTTTTTGTGTTTAGAAAAGTTGCCCTCATGTTGTAGGAGTTAAGTGACACTTTTTGGAGATGTTTGGTTGATATTAGTAAAAAATGCAGAACTCATCTACGTAGAGGCTGAAGTAAATCCTTATTCCCTTTCTCTAAATGAAAACCAATAAATCAAGGCTATTGAAGGCCTTGACAGTATTGTTCAGAATCTCAAGGGCACTTACTTAAAATTACTTTCTCACTATAAATAGTCCAGCTGTTTGATGAAACCACTGAAATTAATTTGCTGTCTCTCCATTTTTTAATGAAACACTCATTTTTCTCATCCACTAGCATCACAGGGGAGGTTTTATTTGTTTACTATTGTTATTTGTACTATTGTCAACATTTTTTGGTTTTTTTTCTCTTACACAGCAGTTCTGGCAGAATTTGTCAAGCCAGATGTGGAATGCTTGGAGTTGTTTGCTCGCAACCTACAGCCTGGCTGGACCAGCTGGGGAAACGAGGTCTTGAAGTTTCAGCACATTGATTATTTCACTCTTCTGTAGAATGAAAATTGAGCTGGGTCTTACATATCTATGTCTTCTGAAATTCTGTGCCTTCCCAAGGGGCTCTTGAACTTGTCTTTATTACTGATGATTCACATAAAGGTAACAGAAATAAAACCAATTGCATTTCAGTTAAAAATCTTGAAATGACAGGGCATCTGTTTAGTGGTATCTCCCTTTGTACAAGGTGTTCCCTTATTTTGGTGATCTGCACATGTTTAAATACTGATGTTGGAGTGGAAGTTCATCCTTGTTTGGTTTTTTTTTTTAAAACCTCAAGAGAAAAAAATATATCCTTAAGTATATTTTCACTGTAGCTATTAAATCTGAGCTAATAACACATCACAAGTGTTACATGTAGTACTTGTGTTATTTTTTTAAGGAATGACAATGTATTTTAAAGGGTGTCAATGGAAGTAAACACATCCAAGTTATGCATGTTTTATTAAAGATTGCTTTTTGCAAAACAGTGGATTTTGTACTGAAATAGTTATGAAGGCAGTGTGTCCTCCTACATGTTTGTATCTGTCTGTCTACCTCAGAGGAAATAAAAGGAGCAGTGCTTGTGTTAATTGGCACATGAATTTTTGACTGGCCACGTTCTATGTAAAATTATACTTTTAAAAATAAAACTTGGCGAGTCTGTCTTCCTGTATGTGGTGTTAATTCTCTGAATACATTGTAAATGATCAGTCTTAAAATCTTACAGATTCGAAATTTTAGCAGATTTTATGTATTTTTAAAATGTTCCTTCCTTCTGTTTTTGGAACATTAAAAAGCCATGCCAATGAGCTGCATTTTTCAGCTAACATAAAAATGATCCTTTTTTTTTTTCCTTAAAGAACGGTACAACTTTTGTGTCCTTTGTTGTGGTTAGATTTGCTTTGAAAAGTAAAAAACAAAATGTAATGAAGCCTCTATCACTTATTTGCAGCAGTAGAGGCAAAGGTGCTGGACAAGCTGATTTTCCTGATGGCAAACTCCTGACTTTGTTCTAGGGAACAAAATGCATTGCATACCTTCTTTACCTTCATTTCCCTTTTGGCAATCTGATGACCTGTGAAGATTTTTTAAAATTAAACTTTAAATGTTAGTGAATTATTTTTTGATAATTTGGTAATAAAACTGAAAATAAGAACTTGTGTTATTTACAGACCCAGTTCCTATATTACTGTTCAATTTCAGGTTTTGCCTATTGAAACAGTGGAGGTAACAATACAAGGAAAATGCTTTTTTCCCCTCCCTCTACCAACAGTTAAACATACACTCAAAATAAATAAATAATGTAACTGAGAGTAGTTACCAGGGAAAACATTTCTTGCTGTATGATTTTATTTAGTCTGTGTTTAAAGTTGTCAGTACCTAATCAACCTTACCTACAGCTACAAGGGATAGAAGGTTCTTCATTTGCTTTCAGTTTTACAAGACATTCCCTACCTCCAGCCTTCTGCATTTTCAGTCAGAATTCCCTTGGCCTTCCAAGATGGTCTCATCTAGTACTAAATGAGTGTATGAGATTCAAGCATGGAATAAATTGTAACTGTTGCACAAGAAATGACAATATGTCTATTCCACATCTGCTGCTGTGAATGACTATAGATTATCTTCTAATTACAAATAAGAGATGAACAATCTTAAAGACCAGGAAACCCCCTTTCCCCTCTGAGCAAAGCACCAGAACCCCTCTAAGGGAATGACCTTTTTCAAGCTGTTTAAGAATTGGTAATCTTATTAATCCATCTTTTCTGTGGAGTCCCTTTGCAAATTGTGGCTTTCTAGAATCAGTAAGATCGGTAAAGACCTCTGAGATCACCAAGTCCAACTGTTCACCTGGCATAACCATGCTCACCACCAAGCTAGAAGCTGAGCAGCTCATTCCAGCTGCTGGGAATCCAGCCTCCTACATATATGGCTTGTGTGTAGTGGACTCGTGTAGACACACTGGAAGTTTCTTGGACTGTAGTCAAAAGTTGAAGATTGCAGTTATACCTGAACCTGTTATAAATAGGTGTCAGTAGGTGTAAAACTGTGCCCAGTACAATTGCTCTGCTGCTTTTCCACTGTTCTGGTGATGCAGAAAACATTATATGACAGAAATTCCATGTCTGTAGTCAACTTGAAACCATTCCATTTTTTTAAGAGTAGAAAGTCTGTTGTGAACTTGGAAATCTCATGGTGGTATTTCAGGTCATATTTTAAACAATTATTGGCGATGCGCTTAATTTGTAATAATTTGTAATTTAAATAGCCTCATGCTTTTCCAGCTTCCCAAAACCAGCCATCGGATCTTTCAGTGTCTTTCAAATGATTCCTCTGAGGCAGAATCTGAAGCATACTGAAAGATCAGAGAAAAGCAAAACCAGCTAATGTAACAGGACAATTTAAGATCCAGTTTCCTTTTATCAAAATAACATGTATGTCAATTGCTTTATATTACATTAAAGGTGGAAAGATTCCCTCTGTTGTGTCAAGCCTTGTATAAAAAAGAAAACCTTGTCTAAAGAGTTTGCAAAGTTGGTAAGAAATGAAAGATCAAGGGAGAATACAGGGATGGGACAATACAGGATAGTAATGAGATGTTAAGGTGTATGTGATAAGTAGCAACCTTGGAATTATGTACATCTTCAGTGTTTCTAAGAAATAACAGGGGGTTTTCCTCTATTTTAAAAGAGATTTTCTGCTTTTCTATCCTGGCATCACATAGTCCAAAGAAAAATGGATGAAGGGTGTACTTTCCTAATAACACTGACAAAGCAGAAGTTTTTTTCACCTGTTTTTGTGGCAGCTTCGTGAAGTTAGAACTGTGATTGCGCAAGAATTTTCAGAAATTTTGTTATTTGTTACATCTGTTGTTATTTCAGCAGGACAATGATAAAAGTTTCTTTGGCTAGGTGTTCAGTACTTAAAGCCTTTTAAAATTACATCTTATTGTAAAAAAAAATCAGTTCATAACACAAAAAGAAGTAATTTTAAACTGTTCCTATATGTAGAATGCATCAAGTGTCATAATCAAACTTACTTTTATGAAGATTCAGGTTTGAGTATGATTTTGAAATGTCAAATTAGCATATGACCTTTACTTGTATTTTTAAACTTCTGTGAAGTAAAAAAGAATTATACCAGTCAGATATGTTTTTGGAATAGTGATTGTGAGGCATGAACTCCTGTGGAATAGTAATTGCTAGGCATGAACTTCTGTGAAAACAGCAAAATGTCTTTATCAGGAGTAAATATTATTTAAAAAGTGAATTGAGTAGCTCTTACCTCTATATAGCATTCAGCTTGGATAGGTGTCAACAGCAGTAAAGAGCTGACTTTGAAAAATAGATTTCCAAACTACAAGTATAAAATTGCATGAGGTAAATGCTACTATGCCTTGAGTATTGTGTTCATTAGCCTCAACATGCCATTTAAGACTTACCTACTGCTTATTTTGGGTTGGACATAACAGGAAGATGGCTAGAGGGTATCCAAGGGATGATGTATGTTCAACTTGCTGAAAGAAGTCTTGTGGTGTCCCAGCTGTTAGGTATTTTCATAGAATCAGAGAACAGTTTGATTTGGAAGGGACATTTACAGGTTATCTAGTCCATATCCCCTGCAACTAGATGAGGTTGCTCAGAGCCCCATCCAATCTGATCTTGAATGTTTCCAAGGATGAGACATCTACCACCTTTTTTGGCAATCTGTTCCTGTTTCACTATCTTCATTGTGAAGAGTTTGTTCCTTTTATCTAGTCTAAATCTATCCTCTTTTAGTTTAAACCACTACCCCTTGTATTACTGCAACAAGCAGTGCTAAAACGTCTATACCCATCTCTTCTTATAAACATTCTCTAAGTACAGGAAGACTGCAATAAGGTCTCCCTGGAGTCTTCTCCTAGCTGAACAACCCCAACTCTTTCAGCCTTTCCTCACAGGAGAGATATTCCATCCTGATGATTATCTTTGTTGCCCTCCTCTGGGCTCACTCCAGCAGGTCCATGTCTTTCCTGTGATGAGAACCCCAGGGCTGAATGCAGTAGTCCAGATGGGGTCTCATTAGAGCAGAGCAGAAGGGGAGAATGATCTCCCTTGACCTGCTTGCCACACTTCTTCAGATGCGGCCCAAGATGCGGTTGTCTGTCTGGGCTTTAAGAAGACATTGTTGCCTCTCATCCACCAGCACCCCCAAGTCCTTCCTGGCAGGACTACTCTTGATCTGTTAATTTCCAGCATTCATTTTTACTGGGGATTGCCCCAGCCCAGGTGCAGCACCTTGTACTTGGCCTTGCTGAACTTCATGAGGTTCCCATGGGTCCACTTGTTGATCTTTTTCAGGTCCCTCTGGATGGCATCCTATCCCTTGGGTGTGTCAACTGCACCACTCAGCTTTGTGTCACTGCAGACTTGCTGAGAGTGTACTAGATCCCACTGTCTGTGTCAGTAATAAAGATATTAAGCAGTGCTATTAAACATTTTCTGAATGGTCTGGCAGTCTAGTTGATCTTGCTTGACTTTACAACTTTTGCCACAGTAACATGTTTGGGCTGTAATGACTTTGAGTACTCTAGTGCAGCAGAACATTGCTGTCCTATGCTCTTCGGTCCCCACCTGTGTGGGGATTGCTTTTTGCAGAGAACATAGCCACAGAAAGGAACTGCTGTTTCACAGAGCCAACGTCTAAAGCATAAGACCTAAAAAATGTTTCTCTGACCCAGTTGTGGGCCTTGGATACACCCTGACTCTGTGGGAAAGACTCACAGGATCAGCAGGAGCCTCATAGTGCATTGGTTAGGGCTGGTATCAGTAAAAGAGGTATATTTTATGACCTAATGTGAATCAAGGGTTCTGCTGTTACAGGAAAAAAACATGAGGAATTTTTCATTAGTGGTGGTAACTAAATGCTGATGTTATTTCAGGAATAGTGTGGAGTTAGAAAAAACAACAAGGAAGAGAAACTGGTAGGTGTAGATAAGCTGCTACCTATACAACAGTCATGGCCTTTATCTTGTTAGGGACATGTCTTCCTTGGGGACAAAATCTGCTCTCCTGCATTTGCAAAGCCTGAGCCAACTGTTACACATCACCATTCTGGGAGGGGTGAGTAGAGATTTTGGTCAGAAGCAGTCAGAAGCAACTTGCATGCACCAGTCCAACTAGAGACCTTTGGGAGGGAATGTCCTGGAAGGCAGTGCTTCTAAAATGGCTCTTATAAATTGTTCCTAAGGAGAGAAGGGAGCTTCATAAAGAACAGTACAATGGAAATGTTGCCCACAAAGCTGTTTCTGTGGCTCAACCACAAGTGCTCTTTGCTGCTGGAGAAGGCACCTTGGGTACTCCGAACTAGATGGTGATTATCTGAGAACAGGTACAATCTGTGGCCCAGTGCTTAGATGTGGGAGGGCATGGCAACAGCTGCTAAGTCTACAGTTTGGTTTGAGAGGGGAGCATTTGTAAGGCTCAGATCGGACAGTGCTGGGAGTGACTGGTCTGCCAGTATTTTGTAGAGAGAATTGTGTATGTACATCTTCACGTGCATGCAAAGCTGATCTGTTGGGGTAGTGTGAATCAGTGGTATACAGTCATTTGGATAACGAGATGTGCATTGCTAGAAATACAATATAATCATATTTTTACTTGTCAGTGTCCTAATGTTATTAAAGGGGAAAAGGTACTTTTTATTTGGTTAAAGATACACCAATAGCATAGATGGTTTAAAAGCTTGCCTGAGGACTGTATGATACATTTTTGCTGGTGTTTTTCTGAAAGCATAACATTGACACTGATAAGTGAACAGCATAGTAGCTGCCAAGGTGTTCCCATGACCCTTTGCTACATCTCAAAAGCACAGGAAGCGCACAGAGGGTTGGGCAGGTGCGTGGTTTCACTGGTCCTTTGGCAACTTCAACGTCCCTTGACATCAGTAAAATTACATCAAAGCTGGTCTGAGGCTGAGTCACCTTGCTGGGCGTAGCTATGAGGATTTTCATTGCTGGCATAAAGGAGGTGAGGTTATCACCTTGTCAGGGTTGTTTGAGTAGACTGAAAATTTTCTAAAGAAAGTTGCTTTTCACTTGCAAACATTTTTCATTAAACCTGCTGAACTCTCTTGGGTATGCTGCTGAGTCAGGGCTCTCAGTTTTGGGTCTGAGCCTGTTACATGGGCAGTCCTGGGATTAAAGAGTTATGGGTCCTGCTCTGTGGGGCTATGATCCAAAATGTTCCTGGTCTCCAGATATCCTGGCACTCTTGGAAGTTCTCTGGCTGCCAATCTGCAGGCAGAACTCTGCAGCGGTCCTCTCTTTTGACTTTTTTTGATTTTTAGTTTCCTGTCAGTCTTAGGTAAAGAAGGCCTGGGAGGCACTGTTGATGCTGAGTTCTTGACACTGAAATCACAGTGTGTTCTTAAGAAATGTGGCATTTTTTGTCTTTTCCCTGTGATGAGAAGATCTGAAATTTCCATTGCTTGTTTCAGAACATTTTCATATTTTGGTTAGTAGTTTGTCATTTACTTATGAAAAAATAAATCTGACTTTCTGTAAGCTCTGGTTATTGTTGTTTAGTTCTTCATTTCTCCTTTTTAATCTATTTCTCAACTGATTTGCTTTAAACTAACATCCATCTACATATCAGTAACTTGATTTTGTTACCTCATAGTCTCATTGTTGTCACTGGAAGCGTCTTAGATTTCTTTTAACTGTTGGGAAGCCTTGGCTGCAAAATTGCGTTGTTTGAATTATTTGTTACTTGTTTGCACAAACAATTGTACATAACAGTGTAGCAATGAGGATGGAAAAGAATCAGCAGTAAATAAGTTACACAGAACAATGGTACCATAGCAGGACTGTTTTCCACAATGGGAATTTTGTTTATCGGTTCTCTGGTGCCACCTGTTTGATAACAAAATAACAAAGGGAGGCCTCATTTGATGACCCTAAGGAAATGATAGCCCTGATCCTGAATATAGGTGACTTCTTTCAGATCAGCTAGGGAGATAGTATTCATGGTTAAAATACTACTAATCAAATTCTATGAAGGCAAATATTTGAGGAAGATGTTTTTCCCCCTGACATGCAGTAGCATGTCTTCTTTTTCTCCCTGTCAGTAAGTAAATTGTCTTAAAATAAAATAACAGTATTGCTTATTGCTAGTTGGGATATTTGGCATCCTTATTCAGTTTTCCTTTTCTTAAGTAAAAACCAAACAAAACCTTCTACTGAGGAAGAGGGAGGTCAGACATTCTTGTTTTGTCTGTAACATTGCCTCTATTTTCCTCAGATTGTGAAGCCTACAGTCCTCTAAGCATCCAGAATCAGTGGGATACCCCTCACCTTGTCCTGTGTTAGACCTCCTCTTTTTTTCATTCTTTTTCCTTCCTTACACAGGATTTCTTTAACGTTTAATGTGTAAGAAAACAAGGGACTGTAAAGAAGAAATAACAGACAAAGTGAACACCAGTGTCTAAATGCAGTAGAATAGTGAAAATTGTACACGTCACAGCTGGTGTCACTGCAGCGCTCGTGGTTCTCTAAACCACTGATGTGGACAAGCTCATACAGACATATAAGATTTTGCAAAGATTTTCCTTTTTGGAGATGGAAGCATTTTTCAACACAGAAGGGTGAGTGCATTTTCCCTGACCAGCATTGTTAGCATAGTGGACATTGCACACTGCTAGTTACAGGTCAGTTGCTGAGTTGTACAAAAATCTGAATTTCATTTCTTCTTTTTTTCAGCACAAATAAAAACCATAGCCCCATACTAGCTAATATGAAGAAAATTAACTGCATCCTAAATAAAACCAGCACACAGGCAGAAGTTGTGAGTTAGAGACTGAAAGAATAGCTAATAATAGGCTAAAAATATCAGCATCTTGGATCATGATTTTACAGCATCATTAACTGAAGTTTGTAGCTAAATTTTACTGGTTCATTTAATAGCATTGTCTTGTAACAGCTATATGCTATTAATTCAGGAGACAGCTTATTGGAAATATTTTTATGACACTGTTACTGCCCTCAAACTGTTCCATGTGTGGTTTAGATGATGTGACCTTTGTATCTTTCATTACTCTGTGCACTACAAAAGTTAGGCTGAGTTCAGAAAGGAAGTATGTGTCCTTTTACAAGGTTCATGGTTCATGGTTCATCTATTGGTTCATATAACTTCAAAAAGGTAGTTCTGACATAAAAATTACATTTTTCCACATCAAAGTGACCCAGTCAAAACTTCGATCTAAAATTTTACGAGGCCTACAGCCTAACTCATTAAAAAAACCAAGAGGATTTAGATTGCAAAGAGCTATTTCTACCCAGGCAAAGTTACAAGGATTTCTAAATTTCTGATAAGGTTACAAGAAAGTCCAGAACATAAGAGGAATCTAAATATTACTGCAATTTCAATATGTGATGCAACTTCAACATATGTTATTTTTTTGGTCTCGTGTTTTTCAAGGTTGATTGTAATAACCCTAAAAATTCAAAACACAACAGGAATCAACAATGTTAATATTACTTTTAGCATTATAGGAGGAAAAAAATCTGGCTTTATAATGCTGAAAAGCCTCATTTACAGAGACTGGGATCTGTCTTATACAACAATTTCATTTTGTTGATATAATCATGGCTTTGTATTGCCATTTACATAATGACATTATAGGTCTGTAAGAGAAATAGGGTTGTATTATTCCATAACAAAGTTATTGAGGTTGAGGTTTTGGTGTTATATGGATGCTCTGCTTTTATATATGACTTTCATGAGAATGCTCTTTAAGAGAAATTATTTATCCATTATCATGCTGCTCTTTTTGGGGTCTTAAGTAGACCTCCAAAGCCTAGGCCTTGTGCTAATTGTCTGCTGGTGATAGGTGACAATTTCACTCCAAATAGCTATGGTCAACAGGCTCTTCTTTCAGAAGAGTAGCTTGTCTATTCTTGTCCTCCGTGTACACATGTGAGAAGGTGAAGCATAATAAAATTGAATATGTGGCTTTGTCACATGTTTCTTTACAGGAGGGTTTGCTTATTGTACTCAGTGGTGTGTGCAGAAGATCTCTTATCAATTGAGAAAGGAATGGTGGGCAGTGAATAGTGATTGCGCAGTGGGATGGGTCCTTTAAAAGGGGGATCCTTGTAGTTGATCCTTCCATAGTTGTGAGTACTCTGCTTGGAAAGATTGCATTAATAACAGGGGTTTCACTTAAAATGAAGATGTTGCCTCACTGTTTTTAATTCTCAGTCATAAGTCTTTGTCAGAAATCTAAATAGCTCTCTCAGTTTTCCAGATCTGTTCATTATGCAAAGCCTCTTTGATAGTAGTAGCAAAAGCAAGAGAAAATAAATCCAAATGCACTGGTAGAGTTAAGAGTCCCTGTGCAGCCCAGAGATGTGAGATGATATCTGTTATCTTCATAATTTTTTTGCTGTCTAGCCATTATGAAATGCTTACCCAGTGAAGATATAATAGTTTTCATTTAAAATCTTGGTACTAGATATTTAGTCTGAGACCAGCTGTGACACTTGAGTATTTCCTGCTTTGATGAACCAGATGATGAAATAATCTAATTAGTCTCCTCATGAGAAGCAGTGAGATGTATGATAGCTTTCCTATTTAAGAATCAATAAAATGGCAAGATGGTAAAATCTGTCAGGGCATCTGTAACATGAATGTTTTATTACAAAAAAATGAAAGCTTCATACAGATTTTATTGCAGAGGATTATTTATCTTCCTTTGCAATAGCCAGGGATTAGTTAACTCTGCATACTCTATGTATCTGTGTGTTTATGAGAGAAGGTAGTGTGGGAATGAGATTTAGAGATTCAGGTGTTTAGTTTTCTTTGTCTGAGTCGGTACTGTAGGTGATGATTTCATTTTTGCAAGACATTTATTCTTTCTCACCTTTCTTTATAGCAGGAGGTACATGTGATGGTCCTCAGCTAGTATGAACTTGAGAAGTTTCATAGAAGATGATGAAATTGTGCTAGAGTACCTGAGCAAAGCCCTAGCCCTTGGCCTGACAGTTTCTGGGGTCCCCTTTCCTCATCATTGATGATCCCTTCTGTGAATTTCTCAGCTTACTCAGACTGCAGAAAACAACAGATAGCTCCTTATAAGGCAGGCATAGTATTTTCTAAACCACCTGTGACTATTTTTGACTCATTTTTTCCCATGTAATCTCAGCATTTTTATTCACTGGATCAGACCTGGCTCCTTTCATGTCTTACAGGGGCATCAAACCAAACCATAATTGCCAGCTACACGTGTTTTTAATTAATCTTTTGTCTTGAAGGAACTGAGCTGCTGTAAGGAGTTAAGGGTATTTGCAGTTCCCTATCTTGCGAACACTGCATCTTCGTGTTACAACCCATATTCCTAACCCACCTCCTTTAGAAATGAACTACAGCTGCTCCTGCTATCTAACATTTTAAAAATCTTTTATATCTTTTATTGACCCTTAGAAACATCACAGACAACAGTTTTAAAAATACTGAGCTAAGTAGCAATTCTTGCATCTAGGTCACGTGGTATGTTGGAGCTATGCTTTCTTTTTTATGGTAACACTTTCACCTGCAGACATTCCCTTTTTTTCTGCTTGTCTTAGAATAGCTTGCTCATGTTGAGATATAAATCTCTTTAGATTGAAAACGGCAAATAATTCAGGAGGCTTTCTAAAAGCAGCCAAAGCATTTATCTACTTCAGTTACAAATATTCCATCTCTACCTAGCAAAGCTCTCTGTTTAGGGAGAGCTTAATATCAGATAGTTTCCCCACTGGATGGGGATCTTTAATGTATCACTTGTGAGCAGTAACTCTCTTCTTTGACATTTACAGTTGCTGTTGATATTTCTTGCCTCCTAATGTTTCCAGACAGTGAGCCTTCCAGGAGGGCCTGAGTTGTCTCAGGATGGGGCGCATTTACCTCCTCTGGGAAGCTGTTTTGCAACTTTAAATATCTCAGCTATTCATAAAAAGGCAATGTGACTTTGCTAGCCCTCAACAGTACATCTATCTCACTGACTCACCACAGAGATGCTGAAAACAAATACACTTGCCAGTCCTGAAGCAGTGTTTGGCTGGCTGTCTATTTCATGCAGGTGGAAGATCGCACCTAAGCCTTCTTAGGAAAGGCTTTGGGCAGATGGACCAGGATGATAGAGGCACCCTGCCAGGACAGCAGTTCAACAGGAGTGAAAGCTTAACTGCTGCATCATCTGGTTCATTAGGGGAGGAACCACTTAATTGTCGCAGCTGGTGTTACATGGAACCTCTAGCACCTAGAAGAGAATTGTTGAGTATGACCGACATGGACTCTGAGAAGAGGTGACTGGTAGCATGCAATGAGGGAGATTTTATGAGGAACTCCAAGATAACAGTAAGAAGTCTACATAAAGTGTGAATTAAAAAAAATGGTCTGTATAAGGATTAGGATTCCTGGTGAAAACTTGTAATGCATGCCAAGCTTGTATTAAAAAAGATAACCTTTAAAATATTTCATAAACTTTTCACTTATTTCTTGAAAATTTGACCTATGGTGAAGATTCTTTTTAGCTTGAGAGGCCTGAGCTCATTTCTGAAATTTTCTCTTCCCAGTTTTTTTTTTTTTTCAGGATGCTTAGTTGAAGATGATGCAAAATACTTAGCCATGTATAATGCAAAATATCAGAATCGCAACTCGGGCCTTCAGCTGTTGTTTTTAAAGAACCACCTTTTACATTCTCATTACCCAGTAAGAGGCTGAGAGTCATGTATGCTAACTCAGTGTTCTGTTTTGCTTGCTCCGTCTTTGGGAGCATGATTGTAGGTGGAGAATGAAAATGGAGGGTCCAGAACCAGATGAGAAAAATGAGGAGCCCTGCAATGGAGCATAATGTTTAAAATAATGTAATTTAACGGTGTTCTATTAAACAATGCTGCAGTACATTGAGGTGTTCACAGCAATTGATCTCACACTTAGATTTGCTTGAGATTTATTTGTGCTCTCACACGATTTTGAATGTAGCAAAATACAGTCATCTTGAGAATCCAGCTGAAACAAAAGTGTTGTATTTCTTTAGCTCTAAGCAATAAAAATGCCTAGTAGGTACAGTTGGTACTTTCTCAGCCAATTAATAGAATAGAATAATATTTTGCTTGGGAACTTTATTTTGCTTAACAGGTAACATAGCCGTCAGTCATTCATTGCCATTCTAAGTGTATATTTGCAGTGTACATAGGTTGTTAAATATGCTCAGTAGTTTTGAGAGGTTCGGTCTTGCCAGAGAACCAAAGTGAATGGACAATCTATTATTGCTCAGTTCTGCTCTGACTATTGCTTGCAACAACAACAAAAAGATCACAACAGAGAAAATAGTCCACGGTTGCGTGAAAGAATACATGCTGGCTGCTGAATGGACTGAAAGCAGATCCAGGTGTCACTGACAGTTCTTTTATTGTGTGCATTTCCATGGTCTCCTGTACTACCTAGCATATTCTTCTAAAATCCCTCTGTTATGGCAAAGGTGGTTGTAATCTGAAGAAAAGCAGCAAATACTGAAAACCACTGATGGTGGCACTAGAGCCCTATCCCTCCACTCTCCTCCATGGAAAGCTAATAAAGAACATCAAAAATAGATGTTATCAGGCCATCAAGAATTAACAACATGCAGCAGATGGTAACACCTACCCTTTGCTATATATCTAATTTTAGACCAGACTATTTACCAGCAAGTTGTGGCAAAGGTTAAGGAATCCAGTGCTGAGGAGTGGGAAATGTGTAGAGGCAGGAGAGAGGGGAGAGGTTTTCTCTCACTTCTGGCCCTCTTTCAGGTTATCATTTTAATCTGTGGCTTTGCACACCATGATTGCCCTCGGCGAAATGAATGAAAGTGTTTCCTCCAGCCTCAAACTATCAACTGGGAAATTGCCAGTTGAAATGTATGACATACTCAAAAAACTGGATCTATATTTTATGGGTGAAATTGATCTCCCTGAAGGTGTTATCATGGGAAATTGCAATTAAACTACGCAAGGATGGGCATATGTGCTTATGGATGCACATATGTATTTTCACTCATCATGTTCTGTCCTTACCTCTCTACTTTATTTGTTTTTCTTTCCTGACACTAGCAACAGTATGATTTAGAACAGTAAATGCACGTTGATGCATGTTGGATCTGCCACCCTTGTGATGGAATATCTAGACTGAGAGTATGTCTTCACCACAGGCTTAACTCAGGCTCCCGTCGACATTTTAGTACAAATCTCTCTGTCAGCAGCGCACTTAAACTTTTCACCTTGGCTTATCTGAAGTCTGGACAGATGTCTGCTGGCCCAGTGAACGGCACAGGCTAAAGCCAAGGTCTCTGCTGAAAGGTGATCTGACTCAGCAATGCAGCCTGCTGTGCCCTGCCTGAAAAAGTAATGGGAAAGAAAGAAAGAAGGATGTCAGGGTTTCTCCACCTGGAATGAAGGATGCCACAGTCAGGGTTAGCAGACCCTGCACCAGATAGTTTTGAGACTAGGTGGTCTGGTTTCTCAACTAGAGGGGAAGCTGGTGCCACTGCTGGAGGTGTCCACCCCAGATGCTTCAGCCCCCCCAGCAAGTGACAAACAGCATTTAACAACCTTGTCTCTGTGCTCCCTCCACCGTTCACCGAGACCAGACCACACCAACATAGCTAGACTTGGTTCAGGGATGTGCACCCTCACATCCTGCAATGCACTCTTGTTTTGATGCTAAACAAGTGATCAACAGGATTCCCTGTCTCAACCTGCACCATTTTATGGGTCTTTTCTTGCTCAATCCTTGCTAGATCTTTTGGTCATAGGCCTCATTTTACCTGTGAGTCCATACTGTGAAGATGCAGGGATCTCTGCAGGTTAGAAGAGTCTTGAAAACTTCTGAAAGAGGATGTAAGCAACAGGAAGATTTTCCCCAAAGCACTGGAAAAGCCTCCTTTGCTCTGCCTTTCAGAGGGTCATGCATAGATTTAATTTATTTTCATTGAATTGCCATATCACAGGTTGGATTTCCTAATGGGAAGTTCCATACACAGGACTGCTATGGATGCTTTGTGTAAACATCACTTCAGTGAGAAACAAACTGCCTCGGGTTGCATGAGTGAATAAAAATGGCTTAAATCCCTGGTTCTGATGTACTGACTAACTACTGTGAGTTTTCTATATTTCGTGCCTGGTTCGAAGTGCCTGAAAGTTTATATTTTTTATTTAACAGACATCTCTTGGGAACAAAACTGTGGCCACTCTTATTGGTTCAGCTATGTTTTTCAAGCATAAAAAGCACACAAATCTGTTTCTTTTGAAAGTTATGTAAATCTAAAAAGGACTGTTGAATTTTTTTAAGGTTCAGTTTTCACATTTAAATTTGTAAATATTATTCATAAGGAATAATTTGAGAAGTTTTGCCTTTTTCTTTATAGAACTGCGTATTTCACTGGTACATATTTCAGCATGAATAGTTTTTGAGGGATGCAAATAGCCTTTTGTGAGTAGTCAAAATCTGAAATGATAACTGTATTAGTTGGGTAAAGCACAATTTATTACCCTTGAATGAATCTAGTGGCACTGGTCATTACAAAGTATGCAAGAAAACCCAGTGATGCCAGTGATTCTTGCATAAATGCTGACCCATATGAGCATTTAAGAAGGACAGACAACTCGTGAAGTAGCATAACTGTGTATCGGAGCATTCCTATAGCTTCAACATCTCTTCATCTTGTATTTGCAGAACATAAAGCAAAATCAGTTTCTGGGCAAATACTGCTGTTAAAATGGAACACTTCCCCCCCTGCCACCCCTTGTTAGCTAATACAAATAGTAGAGAAGACAAATGAAAATCTAACTTTAAGGTTTCCCATGCCCCTTTACTTATGATCTCAAGAAGTTAATAACTTCTAATGAGTTCTATAAAGAAAAACCAGAGAACATCTGGCATTTGACTGCATAGAAAACCTGGAAAACAAAGATGCCTTTTTGCCTTTATCCAGCTGACTACATCATCCTTGGGCAATGAGCAATGAGCCAGAGTCTGATTTGCTTCCTCAGCTGCCTTAAACTGCAACAGGCCTTAAAAAGATACTTTCTAGCACTAATAGCATTGAAATTAAACTTTCAGAGGATTCATTCAAGTTTGAATATCTTGATGCACAAGAGGCAAATGCCCTTTTTCTGAAGGACTTTATTCTGCAGTATGCTCAGGAACTAGCAACAGCCTTGAGTTAATTGAATGCAGTCTACAAGAAAAGTATAACATGGCATCCAGACGCAATACAATATATTCAAGTGTTTGTCCATATGTAAGTAGTTAATTGATTGTGTTGCTATGCAGCACAATTCAAGGTTATTTTATTATCTTTAGCACAAAGCTGTACAATTACAAAATCATACAGGTTGCAAAATACATTTAAGGGTAAGGTAGGCTTGAATCACAATGAATCATTTTTTCTCTCTTTATCTTACTGTACCCTTCATAGCTCAGGAACAGCATCTGGTGCTTGGAGAAATCCTAGTTCTATTTAGCTTTTCTGCTAGAAGAATTGACAGTAAAAGAAATTGTGTGTCGTTTCCAAGGGCATGCATTCATGTTAAATATGGTTTACATTTAGAGTCTTGATTCTTGACCAGTCCCAATCATTCACGTATTATGATTTAAGCCTCTCAAAAATATGTAGATGTTAAAAAAGCATACAAAAATCCTATACAGGGTTTACTCTCTTTGTCCTCTTTCTAAACCATTTAAGCACCTTTTCTACATGACTATGAAATCTAGAAACTTACAAAAAAGTTGAGATTCTCCTGTAAATCATTATTCAAAAGTCTGAGGAAGTGCTGAAAGTTGAATGGGATTGAAACTTTAATGGGCTTTTAATGGGATTGTGAGAGTTGGATTCTCCTTTTTCTTCTGTTCCAGCATTCACCTGGACCCTGTGAAGCTGATGTGAAGACAAATATGAAAGTAACACTCTGTATTACATTCCCAATCTTTAGGTCAAAAAAACCACCTAACACAACCCCCCCCAAACCCACAAGAAGTCAGAGAGGTCTTGCTGGACTAGAAACTTTGTATTTTTGGATTGGATTTCCTCTTTTTTCTCCTGTCCACCATCAGTACAGCTGCATGTAATGAAGAGCAATCTGGGCAGCAGGCAGAGGGCAGATAGGACCGCAGGGTGTGTGGATACTCCGCCAGCATATGTCACCCTTGGAGTACAGTGATGAGGAGAGGTGAAAGGGTCAAAGGGAAGAAATTTGTGTGTTCATGGAAAAGCTGAACCTCATTAAAGGTGTACAGCATTTCTACTGGTCAAGCAAATGACACCTGTGCAAGCACAGACACACTTCAAAACGTACGATTTGTGTTTAGCTTGGGGAAATGATATGAAGTAAATTTTATAACTGTAGCTATAACTTAAAATGGTTATGTAGCTACGAATGTTGTCATCCAGTATTTGGCATCTTAATTCTATTTAAGGCAGAAAAAACTGTTTGTGAAACATCTCAAGAAGCTGTTATTTTTAACAAGTGACAGGCTGATTCTAGAACGTAATGGCCAAAAGCTTTTTAGCAAATTATTTTGCATGATGTTCTTAGTGTGACATAGGAAATACTTCCCAGGAACAAGTATTTGAGTGCTAAATCCAGGATTTCATTGGGGAAGTAAAATTATTGTGAATTTTGAGTAGCTTTGAGAAAGGAATTTCCGTGCAGGAGTGTTATCCTATCTGTCTTATCTATACATTAGCTGTAGTCTCTCTGTATGTAACACAATGAAATGTATATATATGTCTGTATATATGTATAGATATGTGTATATACGTGTGTATTTTTATAGATACGAGTATGTATGTGTGTATATATGTTTATGTATATATATGTCTATATAACAGAATGAAATGCCTTCTACATGTTCAGTTATGGTGCTTATATCAGTTTATGTCCCTGGGAGTGCCAATGCCATGGTTTCCTCGGTGCATTAAAAAAAGAATATGGATTACATAGTACTGCATGTGTCCTTAGATTTCTCCTTTGAATTTGATAGAAAGTTATGAGTTTTCACATTAGTTTTGAGACCCTAAAGCACTGTACACATGCTAAGAAATGCCTCAGACCTAATGAGACAGGAAATTGAGAAGCCGAAACAGAATAATAAAGGAAGAAAAACCTTGATGCTTGCATGATCCTGGAAAATGACTATAAGTTTTCTTACAGATATTAAAATGACTTCAGCGAGGATTTATTGAAGAAAAGTAGGCATGGGACTAAATCCAGGGTAAAAAGGACAAACCAAATCATCACTGCAAACAAAAGCCTTTGGCAGAGAAAATCAATCAAGACAAAAATTGAGTTTTAAATGCACTTCTAATTAAAATGTTTCATTTTATATGAACAATAATACAAGAGAAGTATATTTGAAATTCAAATCAAGTTGATTATTGTAGCAGAATGTTAGGCTGTATTACAGCACGTCAGACTATGATGTAATGTCTTAGGTATGTAACCATCATCTTGTGACTGTCCTGTGGCTCTGGGACAGTGACACATGACCATCTTTCCTTTGGTCTATTGGCTGTGTTAACCTAAACATTCTTTGGACTATAAAACCAGATGAATTTGCAATAAAGAGAGACTCCAGGAGACTCCATGTGACTCCATTTTGGCCCCTGTACATATTGTATATAGACTGTCTTTCTTTCCTGGATCCTCTGATTAACTGCATCATGCACACAGGGCCAGTACGTTTTGTTGGCAGTTGTGGTTTCAGAGGGTCCCGATCCCTGATGTCAACAAATAGATGATTCCAGTTAAGGGATCGCAAACACAACTGGACAACAGATTATCTATAGCACAGCTTCTAGATGATTTATATTATCCAAAATTAACCCAGCTATAAAGGTGTCTATCTGTTAGCTTTTTTGCTGAAGCATCTGCCATTTTGGTGCCTAAGAAGCAGTTCCACTTTTTATCTGTTGTAAAAGAACAACAATCAAGAACCTGTGGAGATTTCTCATTTTTCAGGGGTGTTCTAGTCCAAACTGACACAGCCACCTGCAGTAATCGCCCAGCTTGGCTATTCATTAACCATTTGTTGATTTTTTGTTTCCATGACAACTTCCTATATTATACTATCTTAGAAAACTCAGTAGAATTCAGACATCAACTTAGAACACCTTAATGTTTCTCTGAGTTGCATCTCTTGTTTCCTTGGCAACTTCCTCTCAAGTCACCCTAGGATATTTCAAGGCACCCAAGACAAATTTCATTGCATTGATCTTTTTAATGAATTTGCACTGACCTGCAGTATACACATTGTACCAAACTTAAAATATTAGATGACAGAATCTTTATTGATTTCATTCAAATGCTGCTTCTCAGCCAAAATCCAATTACTTTGCCCCAGTGCTTACATTTTCCCCATTAAGGCTGTAAAAACAATGCTGTGAGGCGCTATCTATACGTATGCAGACCAATCTGAAGATTAAAAACAACTTTGCATACTAAATGCAATATCTCTGACAGGAACAAGGACACATTTTTGCTGCTCTGGAGTTATGTGTGATTATTAAGATAAATTCTAATGTGGAAAGGTAAATGCAGAAGAAATCTCAAGAAGCGTTGGCACTCGTGTTTTTTGGGGGGACATTGAAAAGGCAGTAATTAAAAAAAATCCTAACACAAGAAAATAATCCCAGATGCTAAATCCTCTCCCTCACCCCCAAAGAAAGAAAGAAAAATCTAACACTGATTCCATGCTGTCACAAAAGTTGGTGACTCAACAGGCCTTCCCTAATTCTGCATACGCTTGTGCTGTCTTGGAGCAGTGTAAGAAGCTGAAACAAAAAAGATGGACCTTGTATCTTGGTTGCAGTCTCTTCCTCCAAAGTCTCTAAGGAGGGAGGGGCAAGTTCTGAGTGTATATTTAGCCTCTACAGTGAGTGAAGATCATTTTCATCTCCCACTTTTCTCCTTTCACATGGACTGGTCCCTCAGCCTAAGGAAGTGAGACCTGGCAGGATCTGCCATCTTTGAATGGAAAAGCGGAGACTAGATCAGACCCTGTAAATTAACGTCTTTTGTAGATAAGAAAGAACCGAAAATCTAAGACCCGCACACAAGAGCGTTATACCCACCTGTATTATTTAATTCTACCATATTCAGCCATAACCCATTATTTCTAAATCTGACCTGCCTTCTTACATCGGCACCTATTTGATGCTGACCTCAACACTGATTTAGCATCTTCCCATTTTTCTCATGGCTTCCTTTTATCTGGTTTGTTGAGTATGCATCAATCTAAAATAAAATTATAACCAAAAATGGACAACACAATGGGTTCACAGGCTGATTTAACATCCATGCTGCTGAATATGGGAATATAATTACAAAACAAAGTTAGCACTTGTGGTGTCCTATGCTGACATCTTTTTGAGATCTCTCCTGTTGCTTTTAGACTTGTTCTGGAAGCTTTTGGCTTTTGCCTTTGTTGGTATTTTGAATGACTACAGTTTGCTATTTTGACAGAGGAAGAGATCTGAAGTCAAGAGAGCACTCTGCAGCACCCATACTTATTGCTTTGCCAGCCTTTGGCAGCATCTGCTTTTGGAGCCAGAGGAAAATTTATGTTCATGATCTTATCCACATAGGCTCAAGGTTAGGATCATGTGTTGACTCTTGTGGAATATTTCCTTGTTCTTAAAATTAGCAATAGCCCCTTCTTACATGGCAAGGACAACTTCCCCTTCTGTCTGTGTGTGACCAAGAGGAGTTGGCTCAAATGAGCAGTTTTCTGAGTGTGTCTGAATCTGAAGGTTTTAATCTGAACTCGTCAGCCTCACCGAGGAAAGATGCCTGTGATAGTCTCTTTTGGTGAAGACCGTTTAAATCTATCTTCAGGCTGGTGCACATGACATCCAACGGAAGGGAAGAAGCAGTGGAAGAGGAGAAGAACTATATTTTTACTGCTATGGGAACTGGCTGTCACAGTGTCAATAAACTATTTCTGTAAAGGAAATAGAATTTCTGCTGACAAAGAAATAAATGAAGGATGTTTTAAGAAAGAAAAGAGTGTATTTACTGTTTTTGAAGTTAGGCTCAACACTGAGGAGCAACCTGAGAGGAAAATATCTCCTTTAAGCTTTTAAAAAACCTATTAAACAAACAGACCTTAACAGAGCCTTGAATTACATTAATGCTGGCAGGTGTGTAACACTTCAAAATAAAGATTTGAGGCATATGGTTATATATAAAAACTAAGTATCAGTGGCTTCATAAGAGGTAACTGGAAAAGATTAATTCATACCTTTAAAAAAAGAATTAGTGAGTTGTTTGTCTAAGCCAGAAGATCATTCCTCTACCGTGTGTCTGCTGCTTTCTTACTTTTGCCTGGCAGGAAATGATCCTTTGAAGGCATAATGACTTGTCTAATTTTCTGCATGTTAGAAGTCTCATTATGTATAATAAATTATTAATGCCATAGAGATTATGGTGGAGAGCATTTGTTGGATCAGAGCTACAAGTGTTAAGCCCTTCTGGAAGAAGCTGTGGTTTCTCTATATCTGTACACTACCAGTTTACTGGGACCTCAATCTAGATAGCCTGATAACTTTGGGCAGGATAAATAATAACATTTATAAGGACCAGATTGTATAATGAGTGTGCAATTTCAGGCAAACATAAAAAGTTTGGCAATATGAATGCTATTGTATTTCCTTGTCTCTTGAGATAAATTATATATATATAAATGTTAAAAAATTGCACATGCTCTTTTCAAGTACCAAATGCATTTCACAGTGTTTGGTGGATGACTTGCACTGCCAAGACTTGCTGTTATGCAGAATGCACTTTAATTAAGATTTTAATACATGCCTTATGTCACCATTCAGGGTTATAATATGCTGTTTTCTCTGGTGTTTTAGTCAGGTGGTAAAATATTAATATTAAATTTTTAGTAGAAACTCTTCTTTGAAAGTATTCTTTGTTCTCGCTTTTCTCAGACTAATTGTTCTTTGATGCACAAATATTGCAACTTTATTTAGGTGGGAGTATCAATACATTGTAGACGGTGATTGCTGGAGGGTATTAAAGGACTAAGATCAAGAAAGACTGTGAAAGTCTTTCCAGAGTTTTCAGTTGGCTTTGGATCATGTGGGAGCAAACATTTTAAGATACTTCTCTTGAGTTCCATATTGACCCTAGTGTTATGGCAGGTGCTTGTAAGTTAAGGTATTTTCTTTGTCAAAATATATGATGCCAAGATGTATGATTAGAAAGATTTTTCTGAATGAGATCATCCATTTGTTTTAGTCATTGTCTAGCTCTGAGCAAGCAATGCAAATTTTGAAAATGTGTGTTTGAAATAAAGGGTATTTGTTGTACATATCAAATCAGTTTTTTGAGATAATACTTACTACGCCACTACTTTCAAATCATTGACAGAACTGTGGATATTTTTTAAGACAAGGAACAAAAATAACAGCTGATTTATTTACCCTGGAGACAGCTAAAAATCCCACGAGGTTAGAGAGTGTATGTTGATCTGTGCTTGTACTTTTGGCGTAAAGGAGTGTAAAATATACTGCCTTTGTCTATTCCATTTTGTTTCATTCCTGACTTAAATTCAAGGGGATTGCCAGAAACAACAAAATGCTGCCTGACATGGTGGTACCTCTTTTGCAGCTGGACATGTGCCAATGGCCTGAGGGTTACATCTGCTTTGCATATGAATTTGCACAGTATATTCATGAGAGCCTAATGTGAAGGGTTAGCCTTTATATATTTGTATGAATTATAAAGAAACTGCATAAAATATGTTTCAAAGGCTGCAGGGGAAAAGGGTATAAAAAGGAAAGCTGACACTTCTTGTGTCTGTCCTTCTCTTCATGAATTATTTAACACACCTTCCACTGCCAATATCCATCAGGCTGAAATTCTTCAGGGAAAAAAAAGCTAAAGCTTTGTTTGGAAGACAAAGAACCTCACAAGTGAGATGCTATTTGTCTCAAAGCTGGAAGCTGAACATTCACTCACTTAGGTGAAAGCAACATCACAATAAAACAAGATGACTTTGGTGCCAGCAGAACTCTCAGGTATATGAAGGAGTTCTTGAAATCTTCCAAAACTGCTCAGCTAGTGAGGTACACCATTCACCCTCATTTCCCTACTATGCTTTGTTTCCCTAGCTGAAGTCTTAAAGCAGTGAAGATTTTGTGATGTAATTTTCAAATGGTGATTGGCCTCAGGAGGTCCAATTTTTGGCTTCTCTCAGACCTGCAAAACCAGATGGGCTATCTATCAAGAAGTTCCTAGTGGCAGAGGTCTTTTTACTCCTCCTCTGCCTCTTAAATTGGAGAGGATGGTATGAGAAGGTATATTGAAGAAGTGACTATGACCATCTCGAGCTGTGTTCTGGTCACTTGGGGCATCTGCAAAGATTTATTTAGAGATCTTCCTGCTTCCCTGTAGCCTCTCTAGTGCTGTTCATCATGGGTGCTAAGGATATCTCAGGAAAAGTCCAATCTTTGAATAGTGGTTTAACCTGGGCTGAATGCCAGGGGCCCACCACAGCCACTCTCTCACTCTTCTTCACCCAGCAATAGAAGAAAGAGAATATAATGAGAGCTTTCATTAGTTGAGATAAGGATTATAACAGATTCTTTGCTAATCATCATCACAGGCAAAACAAGACTTTATGTGGGAATAATAGTTAAATTTATTACTAAGATCACACCTCAGGAGTGAGAGGCAATAAGAGACACTTTTTCCCCCCACCCCCTCCTTCTTACATCCAACTTTCTCTCAAACAGCTGTCCAGGGAAAAGGTGAGATGGAGGAGAACGCCTGGAGCACCTCCTCCCCCTGACATTGATCATCACTGACCTTGATGTCTACATTGTTGTTCACAGGCTCTCACCCTGCTCCTCTCTGGCAGCAATCTTCGTCTAACCTAACTTTTTTTATTTCTTTCTTCAATGTGTTATCACAGAGACATTCTTTCAACTGCTGATTGGCCTGGCCTTGGCCTTGGCTGGCTGGCATTGGCACTGCTGGACATGGGGAAACTTCCAGCAGCTTCTCAAAGAAGCCTCCCCCTCAGCCCCCCAGCTGCTACTAAAACTTGGCCAGAGAGAAACCAATAGATTCTACTTCTCGTCTCTATGAATCACATATTTAAGAATTTTCAATAAATTTTACATTCATCATATACATTAACACATAACCTAACATCACTTAAATTCTCGTACAAAAGAAAAGCAAACTAAAAGGTCATCCTACTACTAAAGTCGACAATTCACACAACATCCACTCTTAAATCTTTCACTACAATTACAATTAAAAAATCCTCAAAATGACTTCAATTTACTCACATTATTCAGTACTTGTTTTGCCTGTGACCTCTTCTAATTATGATTTTTTATCTCAGAATCTTCGGTTTGCTGGTCAGGGAACCAAAAGCTGTAGTGGTTTAACCTGGGCTGGATGCCAAGAGCCCTCCACAGCCACTCTCTCAGTCTTCTTCGCCCAGCAATAGAAGAGGGAGAATATAATGAGAAGTTTCGTTAATTAAGATAACGACTATAACAGATTCTTTGCTAATCATTGTCACAGGCAAAACAAGACTTTATGTGGGAATAATAGTTAAATTTATTACTAACAAGATCGGAGCTTAAGAGTGAGAGACAATAAGAGACACGTTTCCCCCCCACCCCCTCCTTCTTACATCCAACCTCCTCTCCCACAGCGGTCCAGGGAAAAGGCGAGGCAGAGGAGGGGGTTGTTATGGGCAGCTGCTGTTTTCAGCCGCTGCTTGGGGAGAAGAGTCCTTCCAACCACATTCCATAGGATCCCATCCCACGGGAGACAGCTTGCCACAAACTGCTCAAGCGCGGGTCTCTCCCACAGGATACGGTTCCTCTCACAAACTGCTCTGGTGAGAGTCCATCCCATGGGCAGCAGCTCTTCACAGACTGCTACCACATGGCTCACATTCCACAGGGTGCAGTCCCTCAGGCACAGGCTGCTCCAGCGTGGGCCCCACAGGCCACGAGTCCTAACAGAAGGATCCTGCTGCAGTGTGGGCTCCTCTCCCCACAGGCTACAGTCCCCTGCCAGGACCCAGCTCCACCTTGGGTCTCCCACGGGCTGCAGCCTTCCCCAGCATCCACCTGCTCCGGCGTGGCTCCTCCACGGGCTACAGGTGGATCTCTGCACTCCTGTGGTCCTCCATGGGCTGCAGGGGCACAGCTGCTTCACCATGGTCTTCCCCATGGGCTGCAGCTGGATCTCAGCTCCGGCGCCAGGAGCATCTTCTCGCCCTCCTTCTCTATGGACCTTGGTGTCTGTGTTGTTGTTCACAAGTTCTCACTCTGCTCCTCTCCATCAGGCAGCCATCTTCGTCTAACTAACTTTTTTTTTTTCTTTCCTTCTTAAATATGTTATCACAGAGGCATTCCTTGAACTGCTGATTGGCCTGGCCTTGGTCAGCAGTGGGCCCAGCCTGGAGCCGGCTGGCATTGGCTCTGCTGACATGGGGAAACTTCCAGCAGCTTCTCGAAGAAGCCTCCCCCTCAGCCCCCCAGCTGCTACCAAAACCTGGCCACAGAGAAACCAATACAGAAGCTCAGCAACATCAAATCACTTCAGAGAATTTCAACTCAGAGACAAAATGTGTACACATGTCCAGTTTTTGTTTTTGTTGTTTGTTCATTTGTTTGACTGGTTGGTTGTTTTTTTCCTCTTTATTTCTTTTAAATGAAAGTTCAGAGATCCACCTCACTTGATGAGGTCATCATAGAGTGACCATGGGAAATAAATGAGGTACTTTCAAATAGCACATTCCAAGGCCAGTAAACCAGACAAACCAAGGGCTGTGCAGCATTAACAGCATGTTAATAGAGAGGGACTGCTGAGTCTCTCATTCCACTGAAACAGTTGAGCAAAAAGCAAAAAGCAGTGCACTGTCGTCACATATAATCTCTTTTATTCAGAAATGTAACAAGATTGAAGAGTTGGATTCTGTGCTTGTGTTTGTGTTATAGCCCCCCCTTACCTTTGTCATGGACGTTTGCTGGGTGTGGTTGTAAACCACACCTCCACCTCAGGTGAGACCTTGGATTAAGACCAGCATCTCTAGTCCAGGCCCATCATACTCATGGAGCCTGAAGAAATAGATGTATTCATTACAGCAGAGTCCTGTGTTCATTTGGAGAAGTCTGTATGAGTCTATTATGACCTTGTAGCAGATCTTCTTTCCTCTGAGGAAATTTACCTCCACCTAACCCACCAATATTGTTGCAGTACTAAGAGTAAATCCTCAGCAATTTAAACAGGAAAGTGCTTCATGATTTGGTGGGAATAAAGGGGCTTGGTTACAGATGTGCGACTCAACAGAAGGTGAAAATCCATTTTGATTCATCTACTTGTAAGGGTTCTTACATCACACCTTCAGTGCAAACGTTCTTTTTTAGAAGACAGAAAATCTTTTTACCTTTTAAACCAGTGATGTACCAATATTGAATGAATGTGAGCTCTATTTATGTTTGACTGAAGTGCTTTTGTCATGGTCTGATCAATCCTTCCTGAGGTTCACAGAAACCTTCCAGCTGGCTTTGCTGAACTCTGCACTGTCTTTAGCATATGACTGTAGTTTGTAAGGGAAGGCTCCAGAAAGCTTTGCTTACCTTAGATATTATTCCCCCATTTAGATATCCCAATAGTTATTAATTCATATGACCATAACATCATTTTTTTCATATCCTTGCAAAGGCTATTATTTATCATAGGCATAGTAATAGGGTGATTTTTTTTATAATGCAACTAGCAAAATTGTTGGAACTGAGTGCCTTATTTTTACCAATACTCTTGACAGATATTGTTATACTTTCTATGCTTTTTATCGCACAAAATAACAGCATGTAAAATGATGAAGCATATAGTCTAGTGACTCTAAATGAATATTTGCTCTGTCTGAGACTGTGATCAATGTAAAAATCTGAGTTTTTTACACTGAAAGGTTTCAAATAGCTTCTGATTTTCATCTGTTTCTGTTCTATGATTGCATTTGGAAATTATCTATCAGCTATGGAAAAATTAAAAGTGGATAGAAATGAAATTCTGTTGTAATATGTGGTAGCTTGGTGCTGCATCTACCTTCTCATATGCCAAACAGCTCTGTGTTTAACTCGCAGCAGTATTTTTTCATTTATCTGTCTGAGGAAGATGTGGATGTGTAACTAATATCACTGAAATATATGAATACATTTCCATAATTAGTGTGTTGTGAGGGTAGATTTGGATTTAATGGGAGATTCAAGTCTTAAGTGTCTTGCAAATTGCGATATATTGATTAATACTATCCTCTCAACCAGAAGGCTGTTTAACAGCCACCTGTTTCCAAAATATCCAGGAATCCACAACTGAAGTAGCCTAGCAACTAAATCAGAAAAATAAATTAAGTTAGATGGGCACTCTGAAATTAAACTATCCTTGTAAAAGGATAGTATTGAAGCTGGGATTGGCAAATGTTTGGAAATAATTTTGAATATTTTTATGCAAGATGTATTCAGTAATTTGAATTGGCTCTCTGGGTAACCTTTCCTACAACACTAATATTTCAAAGTGGAAAAGCTGAATTATAAAATGACTTAAAGGCACAATATTTACCATATGTAGATAGAATTTAGGCATGAAGAACAATCAAGATTTGCTTTTGTATATAACTGCTTCCTTCTGTAATCATACAAGCTTCTAAAACTGAGGTTAGAGTACACATGCCAGGCAGAAAACGGTTTGCTTTCATTTGCCCTCCATAATTAAATTCTCCATGTATGCTACACTGAATCCATAGTCACCTAGAAGTAGCAAACCTAGACAAAAGGATGGCCTAGAATTTAATACCACTTCTGTTTCTGCTTTGCACAATGTTCTTGGAGCCCCATCTGATCCATTTCTTGGGGGGAATGTAGGAGCAGTTATCAGAGGATTACCACTTCTGTCAGACATATGCAGAAGGAAGAAAAGTGAGTGTTAGTACCCAGAACTTGTTTGTTTTTTGCTGTGAGAATGCCAGTGTAATGTCAGTAGCCTGTAACCCTGTAATGAAGCAGCTGCCCAACTTTTTCATCATCGCTTTTGCTGCATATTTCTGTGTCTTGGTTTGCTTTGGAAGATTTCATGAGGTGAGAAGAAAGTCAGAAGCAAATAATTACAGAGATAGTGCCCTGCTGAGCAGTATCCAGTTGATACATCTATTAGGTTTGTGAAGGCTGCACTGGAGCAGAAATTCTTTGATGCTGGCGTTTGCTGCCTGTATGTGGAACAACTCGTATCTGCAATAGAAGACAAGGTTACTCATTTCTTTTAACAAGGTGCCTGCAACTGGGTCTTTGAAAGGCATGTCTACAAATTTTAACCGCCTCCTCGGACTGTCACTGTGTTTCTGAATATGAATGGTTGCAATTTCAGAAGTAGAAACACTAAGCACTTTCCTTCTGTTTTGTTAAAAGCGCATCAAAAAGAGGTTTGAAAACAAAGTTGTAGAATTGCATTTCAAAATAATTACTGCTTAAAGAGAGTCACAGGTCCGCGTCAATTACAGCAGACTTTCAGCACATTACGTGTTTTCTTCTTTACCCTAATTGGATAGAAAACTAAGTTCACTTTGTTGAGGGCTGCAGATCTGTGACTGACTTCCCCTTGCAGACAACCGGCCTCCCACACTTTATCTGATTGTCAGAAGAAAAAAAAAAGAAGAAAGAATTGCAAAGGCAAATTAATATTACTGAGGTATGGAGATTTTTGTGTCTTCTCATGCCTTAAACTTTGTTTATCTTTATTGCTACATCATTTGTAGTCCTGTCTCTAACTACTGCCAGTCAGAGTTCATGTATGGTCACAGCTCTCATGACTGTCACGTCATACTGGGAGATGCCTTCTCCTATTTTGGCATCAGCCAACATTTGTACAGCCTTGTGACAAGCGTGAAGACAGGGTATACATTCTGTTCAGACAGAGCTTGAAAGTGACCAGGAGCTCAAGGAGAAAAGCTCTCCCATCTAATTCTGCTTGCAGCTCAGAATCCATGCTTTGTCCATCTATTACAGAGAAAGACCTTTGCAGGGCCAAGATCAAACTCCATCATGAGCTGCTTTTCCTGGTGAAAAAGGAAAGGTGCTTCAACAGCTGCTTGGATTTAAGGAGAAAATACTACCTTTTTGCATGTATTGTCTTAAATAAATACATGCAATTTTGTAGTATATATTTTAGAGTGATGCCGAAAGAGTCACTATGTTGCACTATGTGAATGCAACTGCAAAGAACTATAGCCTGTGTATGTCAGATTGGACGGCTATTAGCTAAAACCATCCTTGGCACTGTCTTGCATCTCTCCAACTTGTTGTTTAGTCTCCAGAATTTGCCTTTGACCCTTCCTCTCCAGTCCTCATGCAAGTGTGAAGGAAAAGTACAAGCCCAGTTGTTCTTAGGAACATATCAGGAATGTACTGTTTTCATGTAAAACATTGTGTGCCCTCTCTCTGCCTTCTCCTCTTATATAAGACATTCTTTGGCTTACATATGATCAGCCAGTGGGACTTTATCCATATGAAAAGTAATAAATCTGCCAAGAAAGCTCATTAGTTTAATTTATTATGATTAAGTACAAGGATTGTTCACTTCCCTGTTTCATCAAGGATTATAATCAAGATTTTAAGTGTGGCCAGAAGGGACATTTCAGCTAGTGATTCAGCCTGTAAGATAAAGAGCAGGTTTTGTATAGGAAAACATGGTATAATATTCAAGCAGAGTGTGCCTGTGTGTGAATTTGAAATACAGTTGCTTAAAGATTTCAACATTTAACATGAAAAACTTCTTGAGGGATTCATTTAGGGATGGTGGTAGAATGTAATTATTTTTCCTCTCATTAGTACTGAATTTAACATATAACCTTTTAATAGGAATATATGGGAAATAAATGGTTAATTCTTTGTGATCCAGAACTGACTGGATGGACAGCTGGGTTTTAGGGAAGATTGTTTTGTGTACTTCCTGAGTGACCTAAATTATCTCCAAATTATTTCCAAAGTAAATCAGTGTTTTGAGGGACTTTTCACATAGTATTTCAACTAGTAAACAATCATCTCTCTTAAAATTACTGCTTATAGTGCCTGTGACTCAGCATGTGTTTTCTAGCAGTTACTTGTGATAGAAATGATCTATTAGCAGCTTAGGCTAGCATCTTTCCTCCTCATTCTGCCTTTTCCATTCCCTGAACCTGAATTCACTCATGGTTTTGTCCTACCTTCCTCGTTTTTCTCTTCCTCTTTCATGAACCTTTCCCAAAGTAATTTTTAATCCCTGCCTCTCCTATGGGGGGAGCTGTCAGCCAGGCAGCTGTATGCCAAGGACTGGAGTTTTACCAATTGTTTGTGCATTTCTGTAGAATAAGAGAGGAAAGTCAGGAACTGCCAGAATGAATGAGACCTGTGATTTCTCTAACCCACCATCCTCTGTCATCAGATATATATTCTTCTGACACATGCAAATTCTCTGTGATATTTTCTTGTTTTCTCCTCCTTTTTAGAGGTCAGTTTAGAACAGTCTGTTAAACTATATAAAAAAAGATGTAGTAGCAGAATAGAATGGGATGTCAGTTGAAGGAGAAACATATTTCTGATATGTTCCATCTTCATAAGGAATATCTGCTGAAGCCTGAAAAAATAGTGCACAATATTCTTGCCACTTACAAAGCTAGTTTGGGCACTTAACTGTATAAGCACAAGAAACATTCAGGACGTTTTAGGACATCCTGGAAAAAAATTCGGGAAACACAAGGCAAAGGAATCAAGATTGCTATGGGATTTAATCACATTAAAATTTGAGGAAACCATGGTAGAAAAAAAAAAAGTAATTACTTGTTGGATTTCACTTAAGGAGATTTAAGACTGAAAATGAGCAAAATTTGAAGAAAGTACCCATATAGAAGGAAAGGATACATCACATTTATCATCAAATGGAGCATGTGAAATAACATTTGTGTTGCAGAGGAGAGCTGATACCTACTTACTTGGTGATTAGGCTCCCTGGGAACAGGACTTCAGGTGTAAGTCATTCTTCTGTCTGCTTTAGGCTGGGGGCTTCAGCCTAAGTGTGTCACAGTCTGAGGAAACTGTTTTCTGTGGAGGTTTAGGAGGGGAACGAAGTGGCCACTTCTATAGAGATGACTTCTGGGAGCCAAGAACAGCATGACTGCACTGCTCTCCATCTCACCAGACACCTGTGCCTTGCAAAAGCTCTGGGATGGCCTGCTATAGCATGCAGGGACATGCTGCCCATCCATCTGTATGTCCAGCTCTACTATATAATTCTGCTTGGACTATACAACTTCAGTAACATGTCCTGTATTCAGCCATCTGTCTCAGACCCTTAGGATGGGAAATGTGGTTACAGCCAGGCAGCATACTTTCTGCTGGCATTAAAATGCAATTCTCTTCAATGAACTCTTGCATGTATGCAGGGGCTGCCACACTAGATCATTTACAAGTCCTGCCACCATCTGGGATTTATGTTGAGTGTTATTCAAATGAGATATGGTAGAGCCTAAGGAAAATGATGGCAGTGAAGAGAATGTACATTGAATGCATTAATCGACCCTATTCCATCTGAAGAAATGCTGTCACTCTCTGACAGAAATTTTCTGCCTAGGAGGAAAAAGAGAATACGTTAGACTGCTTTGATAATAGGGTTTTTTTGTTTTTTGTTTTTAACTAATGATTGTTAAAAAAATTTGTGCATTAAATTTCATTTTACAAAAAAGAAAGTGCCATGAATGTATTGGTGACTTATTTTACAATTTGAGCTCGTGTATCTGACTGATTAAAAAAAGCTTGAGTTTTTCAGGCAGTCTCACATGTGATGAGGTGGTTGTTATGGCAACAATACATTTTTTATGAGTTATAATAATGACAGAGCAACATCTTTTAAATTATCAGGATTTAACGTTACAGCTGCTTTGTTTTGTCTTCCTTGCACCCCTTAAAAATATTGAAATATTTTCATGGCTCTGTGGTCCCATCTCCACACTTTTCTTCAATATGCAAAAAAAGATCTTTAAGAAGGTGCATGCATTAAGCAAATAACAACTTTCTTTGTACCTCAAGAATATTGCTTTTTCCATCTCCACCGAGATTACTTTTTACCATTTTTTTAAACAAATATGTTTCTCACTTCTAGTGGGATGGTCTCAAGTGTAGCTGAAGTGCTGGAAGGATTCCTAGTGTCTCCAAAATTAATACAGGACACCAATCCAAAACAGAAAAAAAAAGTATCTGCAAGATGGAAGATCAAATTCTTTTCTACATGTGCTATTTTTCTAAGGAATTGACTTCAGGATGAAGAATATTCTTTTAACAATGAAATGAAATGCCAAAATGGATTGCCGGCAGAACGCTGGAATCTTTCAGATTGCCTTTAAGAACAGGAAAATCTGTCAGGAAAGACAGTTGATCCTTAGGGTGAAGAAATAACATAGATAAGCCCTTTGACTCTGTTTTATAGATTTCTTTGAGAATTGTAGTGTGCTGTTTTGACTTACAACAGAATACTGTTCATGGCCTGTACAAAGCCAGCCAAGTCTGTGTGTTTCGATTTTCTTCCACCCTCCTTTTTTTTGGTGAGTGTTCAGAAACAGCTAGTAGATACTGTAACTGGTATTTCAAGAGACAGGGAAAGTGACTATTTCAAAAAATGATGTTTGAAAAAATTGTACTCGTGGAAAGACACTAAGACCTTTGCAACAAGAAATGGAATAAAATATTCCAACTTATAGACATGTTAACTTTCAACTATAGCACCTTGGCTATCCCACAGAGGACATCAGGCAAGTGGGTTTTGATTGATGTAAAGACTTCACCTTTCTTAGTAACTAGGTATGAATAAACACATAAGTTCCTATGCCACAGCTGGAACACAATCAACTGTAATAAGGGTTTCTCTAGGGTGCTAAAGACATGATGTGAAAAGTCCTTAAGATGAGTGGAAATACCTTATTTCAATTTTATCTGCACTGCATGTCAGATAGGGCCAGTCCTTTGTATCATTTAGTGAATGCTTCACTCGCTCCATTGGGCGACAGCTTAATCACTTCCACACCATTCATTTTAGTGGTAGCACTTCTTCATCAAGTAGTTTTCCAATTATTTGGGCAGATATTGAAAATATGGGCTTTTGCAGCACCTGGAGTACCATATGCTGATAATTTTTTGCAGTAGAACAAGCAGTTTCCTTCGCTATCATCCTTGGAATCCATGAAATGAGATGCAATGCAAAAGCAGTGAGTTGATCTCTGCTTTTTGATGCTAGGGAACAGGTGAATGTCCATAGATAGCTGTATGTCCATCCTGGCAGGTGTAGGTGGTGTCTGTGCACAGGATAAGACACCAAGGTCTCTCTGAGCAAGGCTAAGGCATTGACTTGCCTGCTGGACATCAGTCACTGTGGTGGTTCAAACCACTATTTTTCACTAGGGGCGTGTGCAATGATGACAAAAAGACTAAATAGAATTTGAACAGCAGGGGAACAGTTTATCTGTCTAGGGCTCAGCCAAGGGAAGAAAGCAATTTATGGAAACCCCAGACTTAATATAAAAATACACCTGACAAGAAGTTATGCAAAAAGGGAAAGGAAAAGGAGAAGGGAAATAAACAAACTGCTTCTCAAAGGCCAGGCAGGCTGGCTGAGGAAAAGCAGGGGAAAGGAAAGCCACTTCTCTCTCTCTCTCTCTTCCTCTGATGGTATCTCTCTCAGCCCTCGAAGCCTCTGCAAAAACACAAAGAAGTGAAAAGCACCCCCCAACCCAGGGAAGCCACTTGGGGAAGCTTTTCACTTGTGATTGTGTTGGCTTTGCTCTGGTGCCGATGAAGGTGGGCAGAGTCAAGCCGCAGGGCCTGGAAGAGGGGCCGTGCTGCTGCTCCCCAGCTCGCAGGAAGCTGAAGAGAGAGGGGACTTCCGTTTTCAGGTTTTTTAAACCCTCCAAGTCCCGCGCGAATCTCGCCGTCTTCTTCTCGGCTTCGCCCTCTTCGGATTGGCCAGTGGCCTGGGCTCCACCCCGCCTCCGAAATCTTCAGTTCCAGCAAAATGGAAGTTCCCGCCAAAAAACGCGAGCTTGGTGCTTGTAGGCGCCATGTTTCTACCAGGCGCAGGTCTCCCGCGCCACCCTCGGAACGGCTGCCGCCTCCCCAGGGCACCCGCCGTCCACGTGAATCCCCAAAGAGGGGTTCCCGAGGCCAGAAGGACCACGGGATGCCCCCTGGGCTCCCCCATGGTGGCGTGGGGCCAGTGTGGCCACCACCTGCCGCTGACCGTGGCCGCCGGGGTGCTCCCAAGGTCACCGTCCCAAGCCGGGATTAGCTGCCGCCCTGGGGAACAGGGAGTGGTGCCGCCGGGAATTGCCACCACTTGTACTGTGGAGCTGGGTCTGCGTGTGCTCTGCGCCGCACCGGCGCGGACTTGGACTTTCAGCAGCGCGGCCACCGCTGCTGGGAACTGCTGCTGCTGCTGGCACTGCTGAGCCGGCTCTGCGGCGCGCTGGGCTTGCCTGCAGCCGTCACTGGGGCAGGGAAGGCATGTGTGCGGCAGCGCTGAGCCGGGCTTGGCGTTGCAGCCGCGTCCGGGCGCACTCCGTGCCGGCGAGGGAACCTGGCTGGCACTCCCTGCCTGCCCAGAGTCAGAGGGAAGCCACCGGAGGCTGCTCTGCGCTGTTCCGGGTCCACCGCCCCATGAGCACCGGCCTCGAATGTGGACATCACCGGCAGCGCGCATGCACGGCAGCCAGGCTCCGCTCCTCCGCTGCTGCCCCCGACTGCCCGCCCATATCTTTGCCACCGTGCTGAACTCTTGGTGAGTCCCTGCTAGAGAAAAACTGTGGGGAGACGGCTAGGGCAACCCCCGCCTCCCCCAAGTGGGAGAGAGACCGGGTAGGAACATGGGCTG